>JAJJWW010008608.1:0-106016 GCA_023531295.1 Papaver armeniacum | reverse complement strand
TGTATCAGTAGGATAATCAAAACTTTCCCAAACAATTTGAGAATCTGAACCATACAAAACAAAGTTGCCATTGTCATGCAGCTTTGCATATGACACTGGTTCCGGAGCATTAGGCAGCAAGGGTTTCTCTTTATTGTCAGGTAGTATCCGCAATACTAACTTTCCTTCCTTGGTAAAAAGAACTGCAGATGGTTTGTTCATTGGAATAAGATCTTCAAGGTTAGCAGTCCAAACTAGAGTTTTATTAGATGATTTAACAAACCATATACCAACAGTATATTTATCAGGAGACCATGGCAACTGGTAGAAACCAAAAGCAATGTTACCCGAAGGAGAAAGCCAATAAGGACTTGCATCGTTCGAGTAAAGAAATGAACCTCTTGTTATGTTGGTGACGGAAATATCATTCAAAGAAGATGATGATTCAACAACTAGTAATGGAACAAGTAATAACAATGACAAGGAGAGAATTACCTGTAGAAACTTCATGTTAACTATTTTGATGAAAGAAAATCGAATTTTGAAGTAGATTGTTTGTGGTTATAACCTTAGTAGGGGCAATATATATACGCTTAGAAGTAATACAACTTCGGATCTAACAAGGAACTACTAGACCGACTAGGTTTGTGAAAACGAAATCAAATACGGAAACAACAAACATATATACCAATGGTTGGGATTGAAAGTTAACTGTGTAGAAACAAGCGATTTTTGTCGGAGGGAGAGAAAAATAGCAAAAGTCGTTGTTAACCCACTAACTCCATATATTTTTAATATTCAGACTGAAATACCCTTTGCTAAACGCACACTCTTCCCCGCATTACCAAACAAAATCTAGTTCCAAGGCTAAGTCCTATAGGCTAGATATCTCGCGTGACCGCCAGACGGATATCCACGCTAAGGAGTGGGCAACCTACTAACCCCTATGGCATGGCTTCCGTACAACTTTAAAGAACACGAACAAAGAATTTTGCAAAAGTCGCATATAACTCCACTAACTCCATACATTTTTAATTTCAGCAAACGCACACTTTCGAACCGAAGGCAAGTCCTATAAAGCTATTGACTTGGTCTAACCCCTTGGCATAGGTTGAAAACGCTGAACTGTTTAACGTCAATCAACACCGCTTGCTCCAAAATCGGGTTTTCTCCATCGGGTTTTCTCCATCGCAAGCCCCTTCTTCCTCGCTTTTCCCATTTCATTTTCCTTCTCAAACACACCCGCAAATGGATTTCGTAGACGTTTATGTCTCAATTCCTTCCGTGGGTTTGTACTCCATCAATTTCTTGATCGTTTGAGAGTATTTTCATTCAATTCCGTCCACGAAATTGATTGAGGTAAGGATTTAAAATTTTAGGTTTTTTTTTTCTTGATTTTTGATTATGATGAAAATTTGATGAAATTGATGATTGATAATTTTAGATGATATGTTTACCTGATTTAAATGATATGTGATTGAAATTGATTTTTAGAATTGTTAGGATTTTATTTGATTATTTGTGATGAACAAAAAATAAAATTGTTGATAATTTTATTATTTGTATGATGAACTGATAATGATAATTTAGTTTGTCTGAATGAAAATGAATAATAATGATAATTTAGTTTGTATGGATGAATTGATAATGATCATTTAGTTTGTATGGATGAAAATGAATCACAATGATAATGATATTTTTTTCATGTTTGTTATTGATTGTAGTATGAGTATGGATGAAATGCTAGATGGGTTGCATATAGTTTCATCATGGAAATGTGATAGACATGTATGTCACGATGTTACGAAAGACCCTCGCAAAGTAAGCTTTAGAGGTAGTTTGAAGGAAATTGAAGTGTGTTATAATATTGTAGTGAAAGATAATCCGACAGCAAAACGATATTGTGACAATTGTGGCTTTTCTTCTGTTTTTGAGTTTGATTTCGCCAATGGGGATAGAGGCTTAGTTGAAGCCATAGCCGAGAGATGGTGGTAAAAAACAAAGAGCTTTGATTTTCGGGAGTTTGAAATTGGCCTCCTTCCTTTAGATTGGTACATGTTAACAGGAATTCCCACCGGTGACCCTTGTAAACGACCAGTAGTTATGCCGTTGTTGGGGAGTGATCTAACATATCCCGCTCTAGATGATTTATATTTTATGGATATAAAAAATTATGGTGCATGGGACTCTAAGAAAAATTCATTTTAGCAATCTTGAGAGAGTACATTGAAAGTAGAAATGGCCAGGATAATACTGGGTATGCAGAGACATTGACACGAGCATTCTTTATGTGGTGTTTTGGTCATTTTCTTCTATCGCAAATCTACTGGAAAAGTAGATAAATGCTGGGTTCTGTTGTTGGCGTACTTAGATAGAGTTGGGGAGTATGATTGGGGTCTAGCTTTGTTAGGTAATACCTATAAATATCTCGACGATTGGTCAACCAAGGGTACGAATTTAGCTGGCATGGCTATGGTACTTGAGTATTGGTACTATTACTGGCATACACCCAAGTCATGAAGAGTATCAAGATGGAGAAAAATAGAAGCTTTCCAATTATCTTTGAAAAGGAGAAGAATGTTGCATTGAGGATGGAAACCATTGATGAAACATGGTTATGGCATAAAAGACTTGGGCATTTGAATTTCAATGGCCTCAAGGTGCTTTCCAACAAGAACATGGTGCAAGGACTTCCACAACATATCAACCACAAAGATGGAGTATGTGAAGGTTGTGCACTTGGGAAGCAACATCGCTAACCATTCCCAAAAGGTCCGAAGTTTTTAGCATCTTCAAGAAGTTCAAGAGCCTTGTTGAAAAGCAAAGTGGTCACTATATCAAAGTTTTGAGAAGTGATAGAGGAAAAGAGTACAAAAATAAAGAGTTTGATAAATTTTGTGAAGATGAAGGCTTGGAAAGGCAACTAACCGTGGGTTATACTCCTTAACAAAATGGTGTTTCCGAGAGAAAGAACCAAACCGTGATGGAGATGGCGAAGTCCATGCTTCATGACAAGGGCATGCCTAAAGTGTTTTGGGCCGAAGCCGTCAACACCGCCGTCTACTTGATGAATAGGTGTCCAACAAAAGCCGTATGGGATAAAACTCCTTTTGAAGCATGGAGTGGGAGAAAGCCATCGGTAAGGCATCTCAAAGTTTTTGGTAGTGTGTGTTATTCTCAAATTCCGAAGGTGAAGAGGACAAAGCTTGATGAATCAAGTGAGAAGTGTATATTCATTGGCTATAGCCTCCAATCAAAAGGTTATAGGTTGTATAGTTTGAAGAACAACACAATGATCACAAGCCGTGATGTGTTATTTGATGAAGGAGCTTCATGGAATTGGGAAGAAGGTAAAATTGAGAAGAGAACCATTATTGTTGATGAAGAGCAAAAAAATTCAGCAATAAATGAAGTTGAAGAAGGTGAAGAAGATGAGGAAGAACTACCTCAAACACCTCCAAATACAAGACAATGAGCATCTCCAAGTATGTCTCCAAGTACTATTGCATCAACATCACCACCGTCGGCACCAAAGAAGTTGCGAAGGTTGAGTGAATTCTATGAAAGATGTAACTATTGTGTGGTTGAACCGGAAAATTTTGAAGAAGCATCAAAAGAACCGGTTTGGATAAAAGCTATGGAAGAAGAAGTTTTTGTCATTGACGAGAATGATACATGGGAGAAGGTAGCAAGGCCAAGTGACAAAGAAGTTATTGGTGTGAAGTGGATCTATAAGGTGAAGTACAATGCAGATGGGACGGTTCAAAGATACAAAGCAAGGTTGGTGGCAAAGGGCTACTCACAACAACCCGATATCGACTACAATGAAACGTTTGCACCGGTTGCTCGTCTTGACACCATTAGAGCCGTGATTGCTATGGCTTCCCAAAAAGGTTGGTTACTTTATCAACTTGATGTCAAATCGGCATTTTTGAATGGAGAACTCCATGAAGAGGTCTATGTAGAACAACCACAAGGTTTTGTGATGGAAGGAGAAGAAGACAAAGTATACAAGTTGAAGAAATCTTTGTATAGTCTCAAGCAAGCACCAAGATCTTGGTATAGTGAGATAGATGGATACTTCAAGAGGCAAAACTTCAACAAAAGCAAGAGTGAGCCTACATTATATGTGAAGACAAAAGGTACGTCTATTCTCATCGTTGCCTTGTATGTTGATGATCTTATCTTTACGGGTAATGATGCTCATATGATTGAGCAATTCAAGAGAGAAATGATGATGAAATATGAGATGAGTGACATGGGTTTGCTCAAGTACTTCCTTGGTATAGAAGTTCATCAAAGTGAAGATGAAGTGTTCATTTCTCAAAGCAAGTATGCCGAAAAGGTGTTGAAGAAATTTGGTATGCTTGGTTGTAACCCCACATCTACACCACTTGTAGTGAATGAGAAACTAAAGAAGGATGATGGAGGAAGAAAGGTTGATGAGACTTACTATAGAGGTCTTATTGGAAACTTGTTGTACCTTACACATACAAGACCCGACATTATGTTTGCTTCAAGTATGCTTTCTAGGTTCATGAGTTCACCTAGTCATCTACATCTTGGTGCGGAAAAGAGTTTATTAAGGTACATACAAGGAACAATGAATTTTGGAATCATGTATTCAAGAAATTTGGATGTCAAATTAGTTGGCTATTGTGATAGCGAATTGGGAGGGTGTATTGATGACATGAAGAGTACATCGGGTTATGCTTTTTCTCTTGGTTCGGGTATATTCACATGAGCATCGAAGAAGCAAGAAACCGTAGCTCCATCCACGGCGGAAGCGGAGTACATTTCGGCATCAATAGCTACATCTCATGTTGTATGGCTAAGAAGAATCATGGAAGACATTCAAGAGAAGCAAGAAGAAAGCACCGTAATCTTTTGCGACAATAAATCGGCAATTGCTATGTCCAAAAATTCGGTTGAGCATTGTAGAGCAAGGCACATCAAACTCAAGTACCATTTCATTCGAGAAGCGGTTGAAGATGGGGAGATAGAAATCAAGTATTGCAAGATGGAAGACCAATTGGCGGACATACTCACCAAGGCACTTCCCAAAGGAAAATTTCAACATTTCCGTGAACTACTAGGAGTAGAAGAAACATCACATTAAGGAGGAGATTGTTGAGTAATGTAATGTTAGTGTACTAGTGTAATAGGAGTGTCAACTTTATATTTAGTTATGTAGTGTGGTGTAGCACATCCACAAGTTGTAAGGTCTATTGTAGACCAAGTAGAAGAGTTATCTCTACAACTCAATGAAATTAGAGAGAGAGTGAGAAGAACCAAGAGGTTCCCACTAGTCCATTATCAAAATCATCCATAAACATCTATCTTTATCACCCAAACATCCAACAAAAATAAATAATCGTCATGTACGCATCTATCCTCGAATCCTTGGAAATAGTTATTACATAATACGTATGATTCTTTTAGTAGAAGTTCTCAATATGAGAAACATAATTTGTGGAATTTTTCGATATTCTTATTATAGTTTTGATATTTTCAAATTACTTGCCTGGACTTATGTTTCAATTGGAAAAGTTTTAGCATTGATGCTCCTGGTCATGGCGTTATTAGCATACCACTCTGATACAAATTGTCATTGTAGAATTATAGATCTGTAAGCATCTTTCAGTTTTGAAAAGGTCGAAACTATATACTGCCTCCGTTTCAGCAAAAGAGATACTTTTTTTTTTGTACCAAGAAAAGTGATACTTCCCCTTTTCATATGATATACTTCCAAAATAATCCTTTATCAATGATTTGTGTATTTGTTAGAAATTTATATTCCGGCCAATGTTATAATTTGGTAATATGTCTGCACGCGTTGCATTGATCTTTTGAGAAGTTATCTGTTATCCAACGACATAAAATTTATAAATTTCGATCTCTAATTTGAAGAATACATCAATTCTAATTTTTCTTGCATAAAGGAAAAAATTCTAAAAATCACTACTTTTACTGGTTGCCTTAAGGCCATGGGCATATATGCACCCACTATGGGACTCTAAACTCATCTCTTCGTCCTGCCAAACAAAATGGCATAAAACAAAAGATAGTTTACTCATTTTGATAAGAGTAGTATTTTTTTTTTCCTTACAAATTAACTTAGCCTTTTTCCGACCACGGGCACTACCTTGGTCCCTGGAGAAATTTGAATAACCCCTTAAAAAAGCTCGGAAATATGTAGCCGCCTGGTTCCACCTTCTTAACAGCATGTTGTTCAGAACAAAAAGATCTTGCATGAAAAAGATGCAATAGGTACTTAGTCAACAACTCCTTGACCATCATGCAATAGTAGTCTGGTCAGAAAAGAATAGAGTGGATATATATATATATATAGAGAGAGGGATGTATGTAGGTATTAAAAGAAAAACAGAAAAAAGATGCAATAGGTACTTAGTCAACAACTCCTTGACCATCATGCAATAGTAGTCTTGTTATTCTTGCAAAAGCCATTCACTAGTTGTGTATATATATATATATATAGAGAGAGGGAGGGATGTATGTAGGTATTAAAAGAAAAACAGAAAAAAATATTGAAACAGAAAAAGAGAAAGAACTTGTTTAGTCTGTGTAAGAAACTTGGGGATAAGAATGGCAGCAGGAGGTATAATTTGCTTTCTCTTGTTTTCTTGCTATCTAAAGCCTTTGTTCACTGTATATATACGTTTGAGTTTTCTTATCTCATTGAGTAAGTCTGGAATTTTTCATTAACTTCAGTACTTACTTTTTTGTGCAGGAACCGATTTTCGAAATCAAAGGGATATGCTGGACGGAATGGAGGATAATCCACCAAACATTGTTCTGGAACCTCATCTCCAAGTCTACAAGCTCTTTAAGAAAAACCTATCAAACTCGGACTTATCTGCAATCCGAATGACGGGGCCGCGGAATCAACTCTTTTTTCACAAAGAGCTCCAGCATGTAGCTGAAGTTGTTAACGGAAATGAAATCCCTGTCCCTGATCATGAATATAACATACCAATCCATCTATATCTTAATGGAGTCAAACAACCAACTGGAAATAGTGTTTCCAAGGATGCCTACAGCCACCAATTCCACATTAATTGGGTGAGTGCCAGGAGAGCAAATGCAGCCGCATTTCAACGTGGCACTACTATCCATGTTTGGGTCGCTGTGGTTGAGATTTCGGATGTTAGGATTTACATTCAGGCGGTTTGATTCGATTATGTGTTGTTACTGGATCATTCATGCTGTTTTCTAATTATTATTAGGTGAAATGTGTGTTAATGTAGCTGCTTAGCAGTAGTATTGTGTGTGAAATGTGTGTTAGTGACTTAGTGTTACTGCTTAGCCAATAACACTGTGCTTAATTATGTCTTAATGGTTTGCCTTTTCTTAGGATTAACCAAAGGAGGCAATAGTGTTTTCTAAGGGTTTTGTTGAATTTGCCCCATTGTTGAACTATCCTACTCCGTCAATCGTCATTGAGTGGTAAGCTTACATCTAATCTTAGTTGGGGTCAAGCATAAGTTGTTATCAATGTTAGCTGCTAAAACGATGTTTGCTGATAACGTGAAACTTGCCAGTGCTCAGAGACAATGGAATTTAGAGATTATGTTCTTGCGGTGTTTTAAGGCTCCTTAGGATTGGTTGTTTTGTTCCGTTTCTTCCATGTCCATTTCCCAAATGGGTTGCAGTTTAAGTCTTCTAAGGAAGTTTGTTCTGGAGCTTAAAATGTGAAGCAGTCGGACAATATCAATAGTTCTGAGGACATTGATGGGGTGCATAGCTTAGCTTCTGGATGTGTAAGCCAAGTTATTTATGTAATAATCAAGACCAACAAGTTATTTCAACTTGCTTGCGAACATTTTCTTGAATAACACAATGAGGCTGACATTTTCTCAGGTTCTTGAACCAAATCCTACTATACTCATGAGATTACATGGTGGTGAAGCATATTAAAAGGTGAATCAATTACCAAGGAGTAAAATATGGCAAATTAACGAAGTAATAACAGAGTAAAATAAAATCGAAGTACTTGGAGATGAATAATATACATATACTCGGCGAATAAAAATAAAATAAAATAAAATTACTGCTAGTAAAAATCAACAAACTTATAGGTCTCCTAATTCTAACTCTGATAACTCATCATTATCCACCTCTTCGTATCCTCCTTTGCTACTTTTTCTTGTATTCTCCTTCTCCTTTTTAGTTGTCTCCTCCTTCTCCTTCTCCTTCTCATCCAACCTCTTATTTTCTACTATGCAAAATATCACACATCCCACGACTGTAACAGCCAAGAAAATAAAAAAACTAACACCAACTATTTCTAAATCACTCCATAATTGATATGACGCCCATAATAATACCAAACTAGAGGAAGATTCTTCATTTCCATCGATCCTTTCTTTGTACAAAATAAAATATCCTCTTGAATCCAATGTTGCTCTATATATATAATCCTCCTTAACATTATTAATAGTTCTGTCTTCGAGTTTTGGTTGTTGCTTTTTGTCTTTATAAATTATTTCACGTATTGCTCCATTGGAATTTACAAGATATAACATACCAGCGGTATCTAAATTGAGGCTCTCTGGAATGGTTTCTGGCGTAACCCAAGGCCGACTAGATACATCAGCAACAACCAAATCAGAAGCATCTAATATCATAACTATGCCACTGATCTTACTCATTGATAATTTGTATTCACCTGAATTGGAGATTAAATCATATCCAGCTTTTATCTTTTGACCTCCGAGAAGTGTATCAGTAGGATAATCAAAACTTTCCCAAACAATTTGAGAATCTGAACCATACAAAACAAAGTTGCCATTGTCATGCAGCTTTGCATATGACACTGGTTCCGGAGCATTAGGCAGCAAGGGTTTCTCTTTATTATCAGGTAGTATCCGCAATACTAACTTTCCTTCCTTGGTAAAAAGAACTGAAGATGGTTTGTTTATTGGAATAAGATCTTCAAGGTTAGCAGTCCAAACTAGAGTTTTGTTAGATGATTTAACAAACCATATACCAACAGTATATTGATCAGGAGACCATGGCAACTGGTAGAAACCAAAAGCAATATTACCCGAAGGAGAAAGCCAATAAGGACTTGCATCGTTCGAGTAAAGAAATGAACCTCTTGTTATGTTGGTGACGGAAATATCATTCAAAGAAGATGATGATTCAACAACTAGTAATGGAACAAGTAATAACAATGACAAGGAGAGAATTACCTGTAGAAACTTCATGTTAACTATTTTGATGAAAGAAAATCGAATTTTGAAGTAGATTGTTTGTGGTTATAACCTTAGTAGGGGGCAATATATATACGCTTAGAAGTAATACAATTTCGGATCTAACAAGGAACTACTAGACCGACTAGGTTTGTGAAAACGAAATCAAATACGGAAACAGGAAACATATATACCAATGGTTGGGATTGAAAGTGAACTGTGTAGAAACAAGCGATTTTTGTCGGAGGGAGAGAAAATATGTTCTGAGGAGGAAAGCAAAAGTCGTTGTTAACCCACTAATAGCCCGTTTGGATACAGAAGTAGAAGTCAAAAGTGCTTCTGGACTTCTCAGAAGGACTTCTCAGAAGCAAAAAAGTGGATAAATTAGTTTGGCAACTGCCCGATTTATAAGTAAAAAAGTTAATAAAAGTTTGGCAACATAACAAAGGCAGAAGTCGAAATACATTTGGTATATTGAAATTTATGTTTTTATTTTCTTATATACCATGTCATCTCCCTTGCCAAATGTCTCAAAAAAAAAAAAAAAAAAAAATCTCCCTTATGCTACGAGTATACAATGTTTCATATGTAACAAGAGAAAAATGACTAAGACTTACAACTCAGTCACTTGTATCAAGATGTACAGCATGTTCGAGTTCAACCACCTTCGAAAATCAATGACAGTTTGTGAAGCAAATAACAAGAGAGCTTCATTCATATTAGTCAGGCCTTCTCATTGTCTTTGTTATTGTATACGTATATTAACATTTTCTTCTATAGCGTCTTTAAAGCCAGATAAAACAACATCCAGTATTGAATTTTGACGGAAAAATCTAGCAAATTGACAAAAAGTAGTAGATAATTAAAGATTAACAAACTTTATAATCGACACCAATAGAGGTGTAAAACGTGCCGGCCCGGCACAGCCCGGCACACGAAGTCGCGTGCTTCACGTGCCATGTGCCGTCTTGTCTTTGTACAACGATTTAAATGTGATGTGTCGTGCTGTGCTTTACTAGTCAAAAGCTAGGCACAGCACAGCCCACGGCACAACACACGAATAAACGTGCCGTGTTGTGCCGTGCTGGCACACGTGTTATAAATAATTTGAAATCACTTAATGTATATATTAAGTCGGAAATTATCACAAGAATTTAATTAGACAACATATCATTTGAAATTATTTCAAGTAAAATTAACAAGTTTATTCAATAAAAAGAAATAACCCATCAAATATAAAATTGGATTATTGTCATGTAAATTAATGTTCTAGTTAAATATAGGTGACGGCATTATAACAATGATATTGAAATATATTTTCTAAATATTAAGGTATTATATGTGTTGTTATAAATAACCCAACATAAATTGTTAAAAACTAGCTAGAATAGTGACTCTTTTGTGAAATATACAAAAGATGTGATATATTATGCCTTGTTATATGGTGTATTTGTACATGTTATGACGTGCTCTCTTAACGTGCTGTGCTACTGTGCCAATTAGTCAAACCCAACACGTCCCATTTAACAAACGTGCCGTGCCGTGCTGGGCTAAGTCACGTGCTGGGCTGGGTTGTGCTCAAATTTTAGCGTCTTTGGGTCAAATTGCTGTGAGTACGGACATCTGGTGTCATCCGTGGAATCACAAACAATCTTAACATGAATTAGATACATGCATTAAAGTGCGGAAAAAGCATAGTATGCTTAGGTAGATGATGATTCATAGATTCCAAACCCCGCAAGTTTGTCATGATCTCGTCATCGTTCCCAAGGTGATAGATCTGAGATATGGATACATAAATGAAACCATACGAATACAAAAGATAAAGGAGACGATGGTTTACGTGGTTCGGCACTAAGGCCTACATCCACGGATCTGGAGATATCTACTATAAATTAAGCGATTACAAAAGTAAGGGAAACGATGAATTACATGGTTCAGGGAGAGATCTCCCTGAACTCATACTTACTTCTCTCTATTCTCTCTCCTATTTCTTAGTTCTCTCTCTCTCTCTCTCTCTCGACCCCCCCTTTCTGTGGAAGGGGTACTCATATATATAGCTAAACCAAGTGGGTCCACTGACACGGAGCTGTGGGGACCTTATCTTCTTGTGCTAAACACGGTCCGCGGACTTCCTTATCACCCCGTGGCTTCTATATTACCCACACTCGTCACGCTGACCTATCCTTGCTTCCTCCGTGGGTCGTCTGACACGTGCCCTCTGAGTAGATTGTACTCTGTGCATGGTCCGCGGACTTCCTTGTCACCCCGTGGCTTCTATCATACCCACGCTCGTTACGCTGGCATATCCTTGCTTCCTCCATGGGGCGTCTGACACGTGCCCTCTGAGCAGCATTAAATACGAGTGGTTGGGGCTATCCAGATTGTGCCGACGGTGTCGAGTCCTCCTCACACGCCTGTGTCAGTTGGACTATCCCCAACCGTTGATTACATCTTACCTCGTGATGGGGTAGAGTAACTCATTGGTGTTGTCTTGGATCATCTATGTTGGATGCTCCTTTATCTTTGACTGCTGGTCTTGCCAGATGGCACGTTGTCTAAACGCCATGGATGCCCCTATGTGTCATCTCTCTGAGACATGGCCTCCACGTGGGCTCTGCTAGTACACGTGGCGATGGAGATAAATAAGTGTGCTTACAATTTGCCCCTCTTCTTGCGACTGGGCGTTTAGCTTTTGTTGGAAGAAGAACCGTGTGGTACGTTTTTATCTCCCTCCTCATAACTTCTCCTAAAAAGGTGCTATCTGCATTTATTGTGCACGTTTCCCATGTCCGG
This sequence comes from Papaver armeniacum, assembly GCA_023531295.1. Classification (NCBI taxonomy): domain Eukaryota; kingdom Viridiplantae; phylum Streptophyta; class Magnoliopsida; order Ranunculales; family Papaveraceae; genus Papaver; species Papaver armeniacum. The sequence continues at coordinate 94,026 of JAJJWW010008608.1, read as the reverse complement.
CCATAACTGCCCTTTGGGTAGTGGACGGTTTCTCTTGGTCTTATAAAAAGAGGAGTGAGAGAATGTGAATTTAATTCACATTCTCTGTTTTATTCTCTGTTCTTTTGTCTTCTTCATCTTCTTAACTTCCTCTGACATCATTGTTGCTTCTTTGCTATTGCTTTGCGCGTTTCTTTGCCGTGGTCGCCGTTGTTCTTTATTCATCGTGGGTCGCTGCTGTCTTGTTAATGTGGTCGCCGCCGCCACCTTTGCTGCTGTTGATTTACTCTTTGGGGTTCAGGTATAGTCTTTTTATTCCGTTTAATCACCATGCCTAAGCCTGTTGAGTTCTTGATCTTCTGGTGATGCGTTGATGATGAGTTTAAATTTATGTATACCCTGGGATTTGAGAGTTGACGCCACTGAGTCGTGTGCTTTTAGTTTTATCTTTCTTCTTTTGAGTTGGGATAATAACTTGAGAGTTTAAGTAGTTGTAGACGAATTCTAGGGTTTGCAGTTGTTCTTGAGATTTTTTCGCTTTTCAATCTTATTCGCCTCTGACTTGCGCTTTTATTTGTGTTTGTGTCCGTAGGTATGTCCGATCATCCGCGGGTTCCTTACCAAACTCCTCCGTCGAGTCCTCACAGGTCTCCTCGGAATGATTCCAATGTTAGGGATGAAGCTTCGCCTTCACTTACCCATGGTAATCCTCGGGAAGGACGAACGTCTTCGTCCTCTGGTCAGAGGTCTTCACTTAAAAGGGGTGATCAGCCACGGGGGTCTAGATATGCCGTGAATCGCCCTAGAAATGGGTCTCCGAAGAGACAGCAGACTCTGCGCACTGATCCTCTAGATGTACAACCTCTCCGCACCAAACTTCCACCGCGGACTAATCCACCTGTGCCTAATTTAGGTAAGTCGACTAAAACTCTGTCTTCAAAGAGAAAGGTTGTGGAAATAGAATCCTCGGGAGATGTAGTTCCTCCTAAGAAGAAGGCAAATGATTCTCGCGGAAGATACTACCGGAGATGCTTTCGAGGATGACTCTCGTTGTTACTTTTCGACCTTTACCTTTGGCTAATAAGAAGTTTACTTTCAGCATATTGATCTTGAAGCTTTCAAATTGAAGCACGGTCTTCAAAGACTTCCAAGTGCGTTTTTATGCCCCTGATAAAGATATAACTTATGAGATGGTTACCAATTATCGGTATGATGCCTTTCATTTGCTGACGACCGTGGGTGCTTTCGAGGCTGGTTTGATGTTGCCCTTATATAGAGCTGGTGATGATTTCTACTATCGGGTCTTGTCTAGCCGCAATTCTGCCAAGAAAAGCCATAATCGTGGGGTGCAGCAGTTGACAGGGAACTATCTTCGTCATCTCCGAGAATGCTATCTTCGTAGTAAGGGGCAGACGATGATGACCTGCTATGCCCCTAAACTAGAGGAGGAGAAAGGGTGGTATACTCCTGAGAATTTCAACAGATCCTTCGGAGATTATGTTAACAGGAATACTCGTAAGCCGTGGTCTGTGAGTCTGCAGAACATTGCTTCTGGGAAGGGGGAAATTCGCCTTTTGAGCGAGGTGAGTGATTCCAAGATGGCTAGGGTTCCTGGTACTGACGGTCTTCATATTCCCGCTGATGAGAGAATTAAGCGTGATCACGATTATGAATGGTCTGCCACTGTTCTTGAAGTTGTTGGTCCGTGGGCCTATGGTTGGGTCCCTGGACCCCATGGTTGGCAGCCTACTGATAACAGTCCTTATCGCGAAGCTTCTCCCGCTCGTTATGCCCATTATTGCCCCTGGCAGATGAGCTTTGAAGGTATGGACTTTGCTTATAATCGCGATGTTGATGTCGCGGAAGACGAGGATATCTCTGATGCTAACCTCCTCCCGCAGAATATTGATGCTACTAAGGTGTGTTGTTTGTTTTCTACGTATACATGCCCCTTCGTTTTCTTTAATAATGTTGATTATGCCAAGGAAAGGAGATGCCAATGTTGATCATTGTGTGTTGTAGGTGCGTAGAAATAAGAAACTTAATCCCAAACAATCGTCGAATTCTCCCACCGAGGGCTCTTCACACTTCGAGGATGTTAATAGTCCCGTGGATGGTGATGAGGATGTTTCTGATAGGGAAGAGCGAATTGAGACTTCTCCGCCTGTTCAAGAAGGTGATGGTGATGGTGGTCGTGCCACCGGTGGTGGTGAAGGTGATGGTGGTCGGGCCACCGATGGTGGTGAAGATGATGGTGGTCCAAATGCCATGATGGTGGTGGTGGTGGAGGTGATGGTGATCAGACCACTGGTGGTGGTGGAGGTGATGGTGCTCAGACCACTGGTGGTGGTGGAGGTGATGGTGCTCAGACCACTGGTGGTGGTGGAGGTGATGGTGCTCAGACCACTGGTGGTGGTGGAGATCCGGCCATTGGTAGTGGTGGTGGATATCAGGCCGAGGGGGCTACTAAGTTCAGTGGGGATGTTATAGACAAAGGTAAGGGAATTGTTCTTGGCAGTGGTGACAGGGATGGGGGTGCTTGTGATGAGTTTTCTTTTGGTAGGGTTTTATCTGGGGAGCAATCATTCGACATGGCCAGAGTTATGGGGCTTGTTTCGGATTTCACCCTGCTTCCCGATGGTGATGACTGGAATGTCCTTAAGGATAGCTGCGGTGGTGACCCCACACGTGGGTCTGATGCTGGGGTTTTGGCAGTACATCCCGAGGTTTGTGTCGGCACCTCCTCCACCGTTGGTGGGGTTTTGACGCTAAGCACAACTGGTGCCTCGTTTGGTGGGACATCCTTAGACTCTCCTTCGGATGACTTTACGCGGTCCTTGGTCGCGGATGGCGATGATGCCGTTTTGGCCTGGCTGCGAAAGAAAAATTTGCTTGTTGTACCTCATCCTGCCCCGGTGATTGAAGGGGAAAAGAGTTCAGATTCATTTACTCGTAGGCAGATGGAGTTAACCCCTGAGGAGGTGGTAGATCGAGGGTGGGGCAAGAATCTTGTGACCAGTGGGATTGATCTCGTGGTGGATCCCCCCCTACAGTTGCTGACATGATGGCCATTGCTGATGGGTACCAGTACAGTTATCCCAAAGCAGCGATTATTGGAGGTTTGTCTGGTTCCTTCTATCCCTGATTTTGCTTAAAAGTGTTGTGAACTAATTTCCCTTTTTGATTGGTAGATGATGAGGAGTGAGTATTGTAACCATCATCTTTACCGGCTCTTCAAAGCTAAGTCTCTCAAGCTAGAAGGGAAGCTCCGGCATTGTGAAGAAACGCTTTCGGGCGTGGAAGCTTCGGTCTCTGCGAAAGATGAGGAAATAGCGGAGCTGAAGGGTCTGCTTAAGCGTAAGGAGCAGCAGGACGCGGAGGAGGCAAAGCTGCGCTCTGATCTGGCCTCGGTTAAGGCCAAGTTAGCGGTTGCTGAGAAGAACTCCTCGTCTATTTCAGGTCTGCGTTTCCTCTTCTTTGGTAGTTTCCTGCTCCTTATTTGTTCTGAGTTTTCTCCTTCTTCCCTCCTCCCGCTGTACTGTCTTCAGTGGGCGGAGTCCCCGAATTGTTGTGGCTTCGGAATGAGAGGGCTCGTCAAAAAGGTCGCATTGCTGAGTTAGTTGAAAAACTTAAGAGTGAGTCGGCGAAATGGAATGCCCGCGCGGATGTTCATAACGCTATGGTCGAAGAATGGCGTAAGAAAAAGCATTGCTTGGTAGATCTTCAAAATCGAAATAACCATGACCGTCACTTGTTCAACGGGGCTCTTTTATGGACGCGGGATAATCTTGAGAAAGCCCGCGGGCAGATTTCCTCTTTAGAAATTAAGCTTAATGTAATGGAAGACGAGCTGCGGCGAGCGCGGTCTTCTCATCCCTCGGATGTGCGGACTTATATGCAGCGTCTTGCCAAGGAAAGAGACGATGCTAGGGCAGAGTGTAGTGCTCTCAGTGGTGCTTTATCCGCGTCTCGAGCTGATGTGGCTCGTCAGGTTGAGCATGAGAGAGACTTAGAGGTGACTATGTATCGCCTTAACAAGGGATTGGAATCGAAGAATGATGAGATTAATCGATATCGTCATCCTGACTCGATGCTTCGAAATGATCTGAGCGCGAGTCGGTATGCTCATAATCTTCTGCAGGTAGATTATGATAGGTTATCAGATGAATATGATTATGCCGCAGAAGCAAAGGATTCCGCGGTTGATCATTGTGAAGGTATACGTTTTTGTCATCGAGTGTGCTTTGTGTTGTATTTGTTATAACTCTGTCTTTCTCCTTTGTCCGTAGAGCTCCAAGGACAAACTTAAAGTCTAACGGATGGAAAGTTTGCCGAAGCTCGGAGTTAAGGTAGTTCAATTGGAGGGCCAAGTGAATTCTCGGGAGGAAATGTTGAAGCAAGCCAATCGAAGGGTAGACCAGCTTTCCACTTCCCTGAATCAGGCTGAGATGAAGAACGTAGCCATAGGCTTCGTGGCTCGTAAGCAGCTAGCAGAAGAGATTAACAGGGTTCTCGGTGAGATTGAGCTGGATCTCAAGAAGAGTCATGGGCTGACCAAGAATTATACCCGGCGCCCCGTGCCCGCGCTCCCGTCAAGTTCTTCTGGACCCTCCTCGGGTGGTAGTGTTCCCTCATCAATGAAGGATAAACCTGCGGATAACGCTCCTTCTCAGTAGACCGTAGCTAGTATGCTAGGGATTGATCTCAGTTGCTTATCCTTTTTGGCGTTTTTGCTATTTTGCTTGTTGGGATTGTAATCAACTGCCATGTACTAGATCAAACTTTGGTGTTTAAATCTGACTTTGAATTTTGTTGAATTTACATCTATCAGCTTTACACATTAAGTTAAACATAATGAGTAATTCCGTAGTGTTTATCAATTTTTGAATTTGAGAAAGTGTATTGTCTGTGCAATTCCGTAGGTTGATATCCCCGGAATTGTCTTGTGACCTTGCACCCCGCCCAGCTAATTCCTTGGCCAGAGGATTTCTGAACGGTGGGGGTCTGGCCGACGTTCAAGGATATATTCCATTGAGTTTGTGGCTTGTAATATTGCTCGGGTATCTCATTCTGTGGGAAGTCGCCTCCTGGTCATACACTTATAGACACTTATGGAGGAGTTCCGAGAGATTGCATTTGTATGCTCCGATATGTTGCGTGTGTGTGTATTGCCCGTATATTGCCCGGTATATTGCCGTGGGTATGATCCACGCTTTGTGCGGGATATCCTCTTAGTATAGTGCCAATTCTTAATAATAATAACCGCACAATGATTTACGTGGTTCACCCCTAAGGCCTACGTCCACTGGGTAACGATAGTATCGATGTTTTATTAAGATGTGGCATGGTTTACAATGTACATTGTGTAAATATTTACATGTGTCTCATACGGTATAGGTTGTGACCTGGAATAAATTGAAATGTGTATGGGTAATGAATAGAATATTGTAGGATGTGTCATTTGAAAATGAAAGCTTGTATTGATTAAAAAGTTAAGGCGCGTTACTCCTTCGTCGAGATAGAGACATGCGGACTCGTGAATCCGTTTTCTTCTTCTGAAATGCATACGCGGGTGGTGGGTTATGGGTAATATGGCTTGAGATATTTGGCATTCCAAGGATGCATGAGGATTTCCCCTTTCAAGTTACGCAGATAGTAAGAGCCATTTCCTGCGATGTCGTGTATTACGTAGGGTCCTCCCCAAGTTGGTGCTAATTTTCCCCACTTCTTTTCTCGCTGGTATTGGGAATGGTTCTCAACACATACCGCCCTTCTACAAAATTCCTAAGTTTCACTTTTTTGTTATATTCTCTCTAGCTAGCCTCGTTGGTAGTTTTCCATTCTTTGTAGTGCCGCTTCTCTCCTTTCTTCGAGATCGTCAAGCTTTTCCAACATCATGTCCGTGGTGAGGTTCTTTTCCCATGCTTCTGTCGTTGTTGTTGGAAGTAGGATTTCCGTAGGGATTACTGCTTCTGCTCCGTATGTGAGTAAAAACGGAGATTCTCCGGTAGCTGACCTTCGAGTCGTCCTATATGCCCATAGAACGTTATGCAACTGCTCACACCATCGCCCCTTGTATTCGTCTAGTTGTTTTTTAAGGATAAGCGCCAAAGTTTTATTTGTGGCTTCTGCTTGTCCGTTGCTTTGTGGATATATGGGGGTGGATTTGTTTTTTCGAATTTTGAAGGTGTCGAACAAAGAAGTCGATATTCTTCCCTTGCGCTTGTTTACCGTTGTCGGAAACTATCTCTCATGGGGATGCCAAACCCGCAGATGATATTTTGAAAAATGAAAGTAAACACGTCTCAATCCCGAATTCTTTCCAAAGGCCTTTGCTTCTACCCACTTGCTGAAATAATCCGTTGCCACTATCGTAAATCTTCTTCCCAGTCCCCGATACGAGTGGGCCTACTATGTCGATACCCCATTTCCCGAAGGGCTCACGGACTGTCCACGAGTTTAACTTTGTGGTCTGGGGCGTGGATTCGTTTACCAAACCTTTGACATTCTTCGCATCTTTTCGCCATTCTAGCTGCATCTTGGATCATGGTAGGCCGCAGTAACCCCGTCTTTGCCTTATCTCGCTAGGGACCTCATTCCACTGTGATTCCCCGCGTCTCCTCTGTAGATATCTTTCAAGATGATATGTCCCTCTGACCGGGATAGGCAGCGGCGAAGTGGCCCGAGGAATGATTTTCTGTATAAGGTTTGGTCCCTTAATTCGTACATCCCTGCTCTGGATTGTATTTTTCTAGCCTCGCTTGATATCCTGGGGAGTTTCCTTCTTTAAGAAAGAATGGATTTCGATTCTCCAATCCGCTTCCCGACCGTGATCGTCATCTTCGCGCCTTGTCGTGTGATATCATCGTCCCGGGAAGTCGTCGAATATGTGCTCTCCGACATCATCATCGAGATATCCTCTTCCTTAGATTTGCGTTGGTTAGCCGCGCATGTCTCTTGAGCTTGATGGATGGTTCGTACACTCTTGTTATCTTGATGGCTTTGACATCCTCATTTTTAAGCATGGATGATATGTATGCCAGGGCATCTGCGTGTCTAAGCTCCTTCCTACGCAGATGTCGGAATTTGATTTTTGGTATTTGGGCAGCTAATGTTTGTACTGAGCCATATACGTCATCAACGTTTCGTCATACACATTGTATTCGTAGCCTATCTCGCCGTATGATTAGTTGTGAGTCACTTGTCAACCGTACATACTTCTTGTATCCCTAATTCAATTATCAAACGGAGTGCGTGGATCACACCTTCATATTCTACGATGTTGTTTGTATGGCCTTCGAATTCCAACCTCGAATGCGTGCACAATTTTGTCCCCTGTGGGTGTGGTGATGACGATGCCTATCCCCGCGCCCTCTCTATTTTTGGAGCCATCAACAAAGACCTCCCATTGTCGTGGGTTTACTGGTTCAAGAATATTATTTGGCTCTAGTTTTTCTATTTCCTGGGGCTCCCACAGCCCTCCATCCTTGTATGCGCACTTCTTCTTCGTTGTCCAAAGGTAGGTCTCGCTAGAAAGTCCGCTAATACTTGCGATTTCGGGAATGTTGGAGCTCATAGTGGATGTTGAACTCGGTCGAGGTACGTGCTCCATTTTGCTATGCGTCCTACCTTTCCCGCCCCTTTGAGGATGGTCTCTAAGGGTGCTCGACATGGGATACGTATGTCGTGTGTTAAGAAGTACGTCCTTAGTTTTAATGTAGACCATACGACGGCTAAGATTAGTCGTTCGATTCTCGTAGTTCCTTTCCGCTAATTCGTGGTTTTGTCGACATAGTAGATCGGTTGCTCCTCCTTTGTGTGGGTTCTGACGAGTACTGTACTTACTGCATCGTCTGTCGCCGCAATGTATAGTGCCAGAACCTCATCCGGGTCCGGTTTCTGAAGGATGGGGATTTCTGCTAGGTACTGTTTGATACCCAAGAAGGCTTCTTCGCATTCTGCCGTCCATTCAAATTTCGTCCCTTTTTTTAGTATGTTGAAAAAGAGTTTGCACCTATCCGAGGATCTTGAGATGAACCTTCCCAGGGCTGCTAGGGATCCATTGAGCTTTTGTACCTCTTTTAGGTTCTTTGGAGACTCGGCATGTCTACTATGGCTCGGATTTTTATGGGATCTACTTCGATGCCTCTTTTTGTCACCAGTACCCAAGGAATTTTCCCGAGGTTACTCCGAAAGTGCATTTTTCCGGGTTTACCTTCATATTGTGTTTTCTCATAGCTTCAAGATGTCCCTCGTGTCCCGGTGGTGGTCCTTCCTTAACCTCGCTCTTTACGAGCATATCGTCAACATAGACCTCTAAGGTCCCGCCGATCCATGGCTTGAAAATAGCATCGACCATCCTTTGGTACGTTGCTCCCGCATTCCGGAGCCCGAAAGGCATCCTTACGTAGCAATACGTACCATGGGGTGTGTAAAATGCGATATGTCGCCGATCTTCTTCGCCAAAATAATTGGTTGTATCCGAGTATCCGTCCATGAATGATAACTCTTCGTATCCTTCTACCGCATCGACTAGCCGGGTCAATGCTTTGGGTAGCGGGTAACTATCCTTGGGGCATGCTTTGTTCAAGTTGGTGAAGTCGATGCAGATTCTCGACCCTCCATTCTTCTTTGGTACTATTACCATGTTTGAGATCCAAGTGGGATATTTGACTTCTTTTATAAAACCGGCCTCCAACAGCTTTCGCAGCCTCCGTTTCTACCGCTTTATGATACTCGTAGCCACCTTTCGTATCTTTTGTCGTCGTACAGGGGTGTGCCGGGTTTGATGCGTAGCTCATGTTGTACTATCTCGTGAGTCTATTCCCGGCATATCAGATAGTTTCCATGCGAAGATGTCCGCGTATTCCTTTAGTAGTTCTATTAGTGAGGCTTCGCGTTCTCCGTCCATTAGAGTTCCTATCTTGATCTTCTTTGGATACTCCTCCGTTCCTATGTTAATTTCCTTCACCGCTTCCAAGGATGTGAATGTGGGTTTTGGTTCCCCTGTGTGAGGAACTTTCTTTAATTGCTATTTGGTAGGCTCTGGTTCTTTGTTCGCAAGAGCGCCCTGGCTTGCGTTTGATGTTGATGCCTCCGTGTTTCCTACGGAATTCCCTTTAGACAAGTTTTTTCCTGAGATCTCTTCCAAGTACTCGTCGATGGCTTTGTCCTTGGATATTGCTTTGTTCCGGGCCCTGCGAGTCCTTCTTTTCTCATCTTCTTCATTATTTAGCCGTATTTGCATTGCCTGGCATTCCTTTGCGGAAACTTGATCACCCTTGATTTCCATCACCCCAGGGGGAGTAGGAAACCTAAGGTATTGATGGTAGGTGGATGCGACTCCCTTAAGCTTGTGGACCCATTTTCGTCCAATAATGGCATTGTAGGGTGAAGGCGTGTTCACCACACTAAAGCGGGCGTTAACTTTCATCGGACCTGCGTCTACTTGCAAAATAATATCCCCGACAGGCTTCGTAGCCGTACCATTGAATCCGTAGATGGTGTAGTGCGAGGTCAAGAGTTGCTCGTCATTAAGCTCCATACGCTTGAAGGTATCATAGAACAGGACGTTTACGGAGCTCCCTCCATCAATGAGTATTTTCTTTATGTTGCATCCTCGCGATTGGCGGAGTGAGGATCAATGGGTCGTTGTGATCTTCCATGTCGTCCTCAATGTCCTCGGCCTCGAAGGTTAGGGGTGCGTTCATCCACTCTTCGTGCTCTTCCACTTCTTTTCCATCTAAGTTGTAGAGCTCACAATAGTCTTCAAACTGTTTCCTCAGTCTTTTCCCTATCTGTGCGGTTAGGGTTGGTTCTTTGTTTTCCGAGCAGGATATAGTGTTCAGTGTACGATTACCCTCTGGCAATTGGACCTGTTTGCTGCGTTGGTTCCCCGTCCTCGGCCCAGCCTTTTCTATATACTTTTTGAGATCCCCCGCATCAATCGCCTTTTGTATCGCTATCTTAAGATTTTTGCACTTCTCCTTGAGTGCCCGTAGAAGCAATTTAGTGGAAATCGCAATACTCTTTGGATTCTCGCCGAGGCCGGTGGTTGTTTCCCCTTAGACCAAGGCCGCCTAGGTCTTCACGATCCTTGATCTCCGTTTAGAATGCGTGAGTAGCCGGTAATGAGTTTTGTGTAGACTCGGTCCTCAAATTTTCTTCCACCCCTTTTGTGGTCATCTTTCCGATCTTTTTTGGCGTTTGCTTGATCTCGTTCGCTAATTCCGCTGGAATTGGTCCGTGGGGGTCGTTGAGCCTGTGCTCTCGGGTTCTCTCTTTGAATTTCTTCCAACCTTGCATGTTTTTCGATGATTATCCTCAAATCTCCTTCTGTGGTTGGAGAGGTACCGTGGATTTCAACAAACAAAGGGCTCATCCTGTCGAGCCCCCATTTGTAACAATTAATACTCACCACGGGGTCCACATGTCCTATGGCTTGACATATCTTGTGCCACCTATCTGTGTATTCTCGAATGGACTCCTTGTATTTGATTGCAAGTGAGAAGAGCTTGTCCATCCCTGTGTTTACAACCTTGTTGTACATATAAGTAGCCAAGAATTTTTCCGTGAGTTGATCATACGAATTGATGCATCCAGGCTTGAGGTTATCAAACCAAGATAGGGCGGATCCTTTCAGGCTTGAAGGGAAGTATCTGCAGAGTATAGCTTCGTCATGGTCCCATCTGGCCATTACCCTGTTGTAATATCGTAGGTGAGCAGCGGGATCGGTGGATCCGTCGTAACACTCGAAGGATGGGACCGGGCACTTCTGGGGTATGATAGCGGTGGCCAACTGTTGTGCGAGTGGGGTGGTGTTGGCTTCCTTCATAATCTGTTCTAGTCTTCCACCTCCCTGCCTGGTCTTGATTTGATTAATCTCTGCTAACATCTCCGCGCGGAGATTCTCCATTGCCAAACAATGTTCTTCTTGAATGGAAGGGCGTGCCTTCCTTGTAGATTTTGACGTCGTGGCCTCCTCCTCATCGTAGTAACTGATGTATCCGGTTATAGTCCGGCCGGGCCTTCTATTATTCCGCGCACCTCTTCGGTTGACTATTGCAGTGTGTTCTCGAGGATCATCCTCCGGTCTCTATTCTGCACCGAGTTAGCCTCGTCCCCGCTGATTTTCTAGCTCCGCGCTTTGGAGGATCTTCTCTTAATTGCTGGTTTTCTTGGGCTAGTAAGGCCACCGCATCCGCGTATGTCTCAAGTGATTCCGTTTTAGTTCTTCTAATTGCGCCAAAAACTGCGCAGATCGGGTTTGATGCTTGATTTGTTCCTATCTCGGACTGGGCTTGTGCCTCGGGGCCGCGGTGTTGGTTCCCATCGCTATCCGTCTATCCGGCTCTATCATTTCGTAGGATCCTGCGCGTGCAATTGTTCGTTTTGTTCGTTAGTCTCGCGCATCCCATAGGGGGTTCTCGATTACCGATTCTCGCCATCGTTTCGAGGTTCGGGGGCCGAGTTGTAGCCGTCACTTTGGAGGCGACCATTTGAGAAGTTCCTTCGGTGTTGTGAGCGGTTTTGCCGCCGCGGTCTTCTTTGCTTCCATTGCGATGATACCCGCGTCTCGAAAGGAATGTGCTTTCCGCTCCGTTCGCGTCTTTTCCCCGGTTGAGAACCCCGCGCCATTTTGTTTGCTCCTCGGTTATTACCGGCGTAGTCCTTGGTGTCTCTTTCGAAAACATCTTTGTTTTCCCTGGTATCTTTGTTCTTCTCCATTGTAATATTCTCGCACGTAAAGCACGGAGGTAAACCGAGACAAAAAGTCCACGGGTTAATTGTTAGTTCAAACTTGTTAGTTTGGCGAGCAATATGAATAATGTAGACGGATGCGGACTTAACCGGGATAAGGTCCATGGATGGTCGTTTGCAAAAAGTCCAAATCTTTGGACGGCAATTGTGTTTGAAATAACAGTTAAAACTCAGATCTGTTGGTTTAAAGGTTGCACAATGCCCAGATCTGTTGGTAGAAAACACAATAGACATAAATACGTGCGAAAAAGAGTTCGAAAACATAGATCTGTTAGTTTGTGTTTGTAAAAGATCCAGATCTGCAGGTAGGAAGTGTAAAGGACACAAATATGTGCGAAGAACGAGTCCTTGAACGGATTTGTTTGTGTTTTTAAGTAAAATTTTTGAGGTAGAGGCTGTGCAGTCACAGGAAAAGATAAATCTTTTTACCGGGACGAAGTCCCTGTTTCTAGCGCCAAATTGTGAGTACGGACATCTGGTGTCATCCGTGGAATCACAAACAATCTTAACATGAATTAGATACATGCATTAAAGTGCGGAAAAGCATAGTATGCTTAGGTAGATGATGATTCATAGATTCCAAACCCCGCAAGTTTGTCATGATCTCTCGTCATCGTTCCCAAGGTGATAGATCTGAGATATGGATACATAAATGAAACCATACGAATACAAAAGATAAAGGAGACGATGGTTTACGTGGTTCGGCACTAAGGCCTACATCCACGGATCTGGAGATATCTACTATAAATTAAGCGATTACAAAAGTAAGGGAAACGATGAATTACATGGTTCAGGGAGAGATCTCCCTGAACTCATACTTACTTCTCTCTATTCTCTCCTATTTCTTAGTTCTCTCTCTCTCTCTCGACCCCCTTTTACGTGGGAAGGGGTACTCATATATATAGCTAAACCAAGTGGGTCCACTGACACGGAGCTGTGGGGACCTTATCTTCTTGTGCTCTGTGCACGGTCCGCGGACTTCCTTATCACCCCGTGGCTTCTATATTACCCACACTCGTCACGCTGACCTATCCTTGCTTCCTCCGTGGGTCGTCTGACACGTGCCCTCTGAGTAGATTGTACTCTGTGCATGGTCCGCGGACTTCCTTGTCACCCCGTGGCTTCTATCATACCCACGCTCGTTACGCTGGCATATCCTTGCTTCCTCCATGGGGTGTCTGACACGTGCCCTCTGAGCAGCATTAAATACGAGTGGTTGGGGCTATCCAGTCCGTGCCAACGGCCGGGCCGGGCCTCCCCTCGTCACGCCTCGTGTCGGCTTGGACTATCCCCAACCGTTGATTACATCTTACCTCGTGATGGGGTAGAGTAACTCATTGGTGTTGTGCGGGATCATCTATGTTGGATGCTCCTTTATCTTTGACTGCTGGTCTTGCTAGATGGCACGTTGTCTAAACGCCATGGATGCCCCTATGTGTCATCTCTCTGAGACATGGCCTCCACGTGGGCTCTGCTAGTACACGTGGCGATGGAGATAAATAAGTGTGCTTACAGAAACATCACTAACCAACCAAGAAAACCAATAAATTATGCACAATAAGCACACAAATCCCATTTCCTAACACCAATATTCCACCAGAAGTTGAATCCATCTAGCGTATTTAAACCCATTTCACCAAACTTTCCAGACTCGTAATACAATAATTCCTCTTCTACTTGGATTCTTGATCTGATCTCCCTCTAGGAACAACACCACCAGATTATTTCCTCCTCTTACTCATCAACTGCAACAACCCATATAGTCTTCCTCCATCCGCTTAATTTGATGGCAACAACTCCAATTTTCCACTGTTTCTTCTGTGAATCAATGTCTTGCTTTTGTTCCTTGCATTTAATCATAAAATCGAACCAAACCCATTTCTCAAATATCATCGTAACCTTTAATTGCCAAAAAAAATATCAATTCATCTCAATATCTCGCAATATTTCCAAACCCATTCATTTTTCTTAGAACTACATCAACTTATCTCTAGATTAGGGTTTCAAATCTATATCCAAATTTTCAAAACTAATGATGATTTTGGAATCCTAGTGACACAATACACAGGTTAACAACAAAAGAAAAAGATTTTGTATGAGATTATCTATGAATTGAATTTTTTTCTTTGAAGGTTTGATGTACAAGAGAAAAATAAAGCGAGAAGAAATGACCGAGGGGAGAAGAGATTAGTAGCGGGTCCCGTCAGAAGTAGCTTTTTTTAGAAGTGAGAAGCCAAATATTTTTGCTTCTGTTGGGAGTTAGTTTTTGACTTTTAAGTAACTTATAGAAGTCGAAAATTTAAGAAAATGCCCACGAGGGGAAATCTAATTAAGAAAATGCCCACATTTTTTTGAAAATTAATAAAATGCCCATACCGTTACGTTTTCCGTCTGCCCCACCGGTTTGGTAAAACTCGTTTTACTTGGTCAATATCTCATCACACGAGATGAGATATTGGTGGGCGTAATGACGAATATACCCATTGGCGAATTTCCACCGTCCATGTGTCAGCTCAGCTCAATTTACGGCTGAAGATCTAACACGTGTTTAGTAGATAAGAACAAAAAGGAGGAGGTGGAGTCTAGGGGAAATCAGTTCCTTCATTCCCTGCAATTTTTCTCTGACCTCTATATGTCTCTCTGAGTCTGAAGAACACGAGTACGAGTGATTGAAATCGAAGACTTGTTCTTCGTATTTGTAATTAGGGTATTTAGATCTTTATTTCTGTAAACAAGAAGATGAAGAGCAAAAAGGAGAAGGAGAAAGCGAAGTCGATTAAGCCGTAAGTTTTTTTCATAAACCCTAACTTTGTTTTCTTCTGTTTAGATTTGTTTGGTTTTATTTGTTTAGATTTGTTTGAAAAGGGAATCAAATCTATGATGGGTGTTGTGAGGGTTTTATTTTTGTTTTTTTGTTTAAAAACAAAATCAATAATCCCGACCAAAAAATATAGTATCAGATTCTGTTTTTGAAATATTTTGTCCATTTTATATGTAATTAGGGTTTGAATTTGAAGATGTTATGTTATTGGGACTTTAATTTGGGTTTCAATTTTTTGATTGGGGTTTGTAATTTGAGTTTTAATTTGTTGAATTTTGTAAGGGATTAGGGTCTCAGTTTGGAATTGCAGTTTTAATTTGTATTTGGTATTTCAATTAGACTAATTTGGGTATTTGTTGTTCTGTTGCAGGGGAAATGTTCATTATCCTTACAGAAACATCAGTGTGTATGTTCAGATTAGTAAGATGACAGTAGAATTCCCTCACATAGACAAAGAAGAAATTGATTTAAAGAGATTTGAGAAAATTTTGCATGCAAGGTTGGAGTGCTGGAAAAGAAGAAATAGTGAACTTGTATTACACACCTGATGATCCATGTACCCATGAATCTTTGTTAACAAATGATGACTTCTTCAAGTTCTGGGACACTTCTGTATCTGATGAAGCTGATTTTATACATCTTTATATGTCTATAACTAATTCTGAATTTGGAGATGATGACTTCTTGAATGCTGCAATGGAACTCCAGTGATAACAAATGATGAGACACCAAAGAAGACTTGGAAGACAAATAAGAAGTTTGTTTCAAAGGAAAAGACTAAGCCACCTAGAGATCACCAAGGTTAAATACATCTTCCGAAGTGCGAACTTTGATCAACAAGGAGGAGCATCTAGGAAATTATGTTTTTTGGATTTATTGAATGAAGTGCAGAGTATGTCATGTTTGAGTCAAGCAAGTAGAGTTGGAACTAATACAACACAGAGTAGCAGTCAACCATGTCAAGAGAAGTTTGATCAACCAAGTTAAGAGAGTATGTCATGTTTGAGTCAAGCAAATAGAGTTGGAACTAATACAACACAGGAGAAGTTTGATCAACCAAGTGAAGAGATCTTTAACCATGATTAATGGTTTAATGTAACACAAGGAAACACTGTGTACAATGATGAGAATCAATCTGAAGATGAGGAAAATGTGCAGCTAGAGAACACTGAGTTAGATGAGTGTAACCCAGTTGAAGATCCATATGCCCCTTTAATATTTGATAGTGATGAAGATGATGAGAAGGAT
Source organism: Papaver armeniacum (assembly GCA_023531295.1). Taxonomy (NCBI): domain Eukaryota; kingdom Viridiplantae; phylum Streptophyta; class Magnoliopsida; order Ranunculales; family Papaveraceae; genus Papaver; species Papaver armeniacum. Next base: position 78,218 of record JAJJWW010008608.1, on the reverse strand, counting down.
TATGCTGAATATTTAAAGACATATAAATTTCAAGCTCACAATGAGGAATCAAGTAGCAGTAGTAATATATGTTAAATCTTAATTTATGTAAGTATAATAACTCTAATGTTTGTACTTTGCAGATGAGGATGGTAGTGTTCTTGAAGTGAAGATAAAGATGATGGTGGCCCCAAGTAGTGATTAATAAAGTTAGTGGCAAACCCGATTGGTACAACAAATACCAACCAGATATCAACAACATTGCTGAGGAAGATGATCCAAATCTATTTCCAAGAAGATGTAATACCACCAAAGGGACCCTAGTAAGATGTTGGTAAAGTATGCCTTTCATAACAAGAAACATTTTAAAAACATCTTAAAAAGTTTTGTGTCATTCATAATTGGCGCTTCAAATGTAAAAAGTTGTTCTATGCAAGTTAGGGCTCGGTGTAGGTTTAAGGATGAATATGACTGTAAATGGTTTTTTTATGCTAGTAAAGTGAAAAATGAGTCAACTTTTGTTGTTAGAAGTGTTAACTTGGAACACACATGTGTTGGGGATAAGAAAGGTAGGAATAGGAGTGCCGATCCAGAAATCATAAAAGATGTTGTACTTGAAAGTTTGAAAGAATCTTCTGGGGCTTTCATACCAAAGGCCAAGAATATTCAAGAAAAATTTGCAGGTACTCACAACATCAACATTCCCTATATTTCGCATGGAAAGCTAGGAATCTGTTCTAGAGGAATTTTTGGAGATTATGAAGAAAGTTATACTTTGATGTACCTAAGTTCTCGTCAATGGTGGCCAATACTAACCCAGGATCTATTGCCAAGTTTACATATGGAAGAAAAGGTAGGTTCTTTTAATATTATTTCCAGTGGTGTATTCTTTCTTTATTTTGTATTGGTACTTTTTTTTGTGTGTGAAAAAAGCTGATGTTGAAAAAATCGCATATGCAGATTTCAAGTTTGAAACAATGACAAAATCATTTGCTGCACCAATGAAAGCCTTTCAGGAGTCTTGCAGAGGTGTTGTAGGGTTTGATGCATGCCATCTTACTGGCAAGTGGGGTGGTGTCTTAATGGATGCAATAGCACTTGATGGTGAGAATAGATTAGTGCCTCTATGTATTGGAGTGGCTAGAAGTGAAACCAAAGAAAACTGGTTAATATTCCTTAGAGATTTGGCACCAGGGATCTTAGCTCATCATTCTGGAAAAGTCACTTTCATATCAGATCAGCAGAAAGGTTTGTTGGAAGCAGTTGCAGAGGTGTTTCCTGGTATGCCCCATAGATATTGTTGGAGGTAATTAACTTACTTTTAATATTGTTGTTGTATAATAACTTCTTTATTTACAATGATTAATTTTACATTTTGTCTGTTTGTGAATTATGTTGCAGGCACAATTACAAGAATTTCAAGAAAACTTATAAGTCCCCCACATTGCACATTCAATGTGGAATGCCGCTAAAGCCTACAAGATAAGGCATTTTGAGGTTTGTTTCTTTATATTTGTTTGTGGCGTATTTCTAGAAGTAATGTAAATACATACTAATGTACAAATGGGTAATGTAGGAACACATGACTGCTATGCACCAAGAAAATGCTAAAGCTGCAGAGTATCTTATGAAACAAGGTCATTGTAATTGGGCTAGGGCTTTTTTTGATCCCATTAGTTGTTGTGAGCATCTCAATAACAATTTTTCTAAATCTTTTAATTCAATGGCTAGTGAACTCGAGAGATAAACCTATAGTTATTCTTGGCATGTTGTATGATGAGTTGGTGATGAAAATGTTTACAAAGAGAAGGGAACAATCCACAAAGTGGAAATCTGAGATTTGGTTCCTAAAGCTAAGGACCTTATCAAAAAATGCTTGCCATTAGTGAAAAATTTCATGTTCAAGCTAGTGTGGTTGGGGAGGTTTATTTGGTCACCAACAGTCCACCAGAAAAATATTCATAGTGAATTTTATAGAGAAGAAGTGCACTTGTTTGCAAAGTGGCAGTTTAGGGATTCCCCCACAACATGTCAGTGTCTCGCATTGAAGACAATCTCACCAAATTGGGTGAGTATGTATTATGTCTTGATCTTAGCATTTATTGTGGCATTTACATTTTTTATTTCTCTTTTATTTGTGAATTAATGTACCAGCAAACATTAAAGGCAAGATTATAACAATATTATTTACATTTGTTTTGTCAGGTATTGCTCTCCTTACTATTCGGTGGATTATTATAAGACCACATATACTCCAAAAGTTTTTCCATTGGAAGACATTTCTGACTATCCAGAGGTACTATTCTATACTTTATGGGTTATTGTGCATTTACTTTAAACTTTAACTTTATTTTCTATTTAAAAGCACTTTAGGGTTTCATCAGTTCCCATCTCATCTCTTCTTTCTTCTCTGATCTTTTCTTTTATTTGTTTCTTGTTGCAGCCACCAATGGAAACAAGATACTACACCCTCCCAGCCAAAGAAAGCCTGGAAGACCTCATTCAAAGAGGAGAAGAAGTTATGATGAACCTCAAACTGAGAAGAAGAAAAGGAAGTGTACTCAGTGTGGATCTACAGAAGGTCACAACAAGAGAACTTGTAAAGGTGGTGATGTTGGTAAGAATCAAACTGGATATAGGCCAAGAACTGAGTGTGATGCTACAAACTTCACTTTCAAAAACTTAGATGGAGCTGAAACTAGCACTGCAAGGGGCAAAGCAAAGAAGCAAGGAAAAGCATCATATGTTGGTGAGTCTTCTGCAAGAACATCCTCTCATGGAAAACCACCTCCGACTAAACACTCAAAGATCTCGTGATCTGGGCAGGGCCTAGTAACACACAAAGTTTCAGTCAAGCTTTGTAGGTATTGGATATGTGGCTCGAATATTGCTACGTTAAGTACGGATAAGGTAAAGCAGAGAAAGAATGCAAAGAAGAAGTAATGTGTGTGTCTGTTTTGCTTTTTTGTTGGATCTGTGATCCTTTCTTGCGGTGTTTGTCTTTGCTTTTAGGTCTGAACTGTTTATGGATGACAAAACAATATGGGTTTGAAGTAACTTTTAATATTAATCAAAGTTTATTAGTTTAAAGTAGGGAAGATTACATTGTAAGCTTTTTGTTAACTTCCTTACATATTTATTTGACATGAATACTTGAATGCATAACACTTTCCCTTGCAGCAATGACTATGTGATCAGAAACCCATCTGAAAGCTTCACAATCTGTGCAGGTAAGATAAGCTATGTTGAAGTTGTGATTATTCTTACATAATTTCAGTTTCATTTCTGATTTGCAGTGATCTTTGAAGCATTGTAGATTCTGCAGTGGACATTTGTTGTAGGAGTGACCAGTTTCTCCACAAGCACAACAACAAATCTTAAATGGAAGCTTGATATCAGCACATTTGACTACATCAATGGCTAAAGCAAACCATTCAAAGTATGTGTAGGTAGGATTTGAGCACTTGAAGAACATTTCACCTTCTGTTTCACTTGTCTTTGATCTAAGTAATTGACTTATACCATTACAAGGTATATGTTTACACCTAGAATACATCCAAGGACAAACCTTTGATTCATGGCTTCCTACATCACAGATTGAACATAGATTTGGTTGGTTCTCTTCACTAGCCTTGATGTTGTTGTTTCTACTACTACTAGGAGAATGTATCAGATTTTTGCTCATGACTATGTGTGTAGTTGGTTTCTTTTTGATGATTTAGGTGAACTTGGGTCTGATCATTGGTTTTTATACAGGCTGAAAGAGAATATGACCGTTACAAAAGGGGATTAAATCTGTCCCATTGGTTGTTTACTACAAGATAGTGACACGTGTCATCCGACCGTTACTGAAGTTTGCACGTGTAGATGACGTGTTGTCACTCATGACCCGAGTTCATGCTGAGTCATAGTTCCAACGCGGGCCGATCCAGATGATTTAGGGGTTAGAATGTCATTTGACATAGCAGATTTAGTGCCACATGTCATGTAACGTCCGTTAGCCATTTTATTGAAAAAACGGATGGAAAAGGTCAACTCATGGGCATTTTATTAATTTTCAAAAAACGTGGGCATTTTCTTAATTAGATTTCCCCTCATGGGCATTTTATTAATTTCCCTTTGTATTTATCAATCCAACCTAACTTTTAGCTTATTGACTTAAATAAGTTGAAAAGTAGCTTCTCAAAACACATCCTAACTAGATCCAACTCCATATATTTTTAATATTCAACATCAAATACCTTGCTAAACACACACTCTTCGCACACCTGTAAAGAATAGTTGAGAATCGAGATGCATCAACAAAAAAATTTTGATCGAGAAAGAAGAGATTTATTGAAAAGAGGAGAAAAAAATTACAAGCATAAGTTACAAGCAAAAAGGAATACTTAGGTATGAAAAAAGAGACAACAAGGGGATACATTCCAATCATAATGGATTGGAAGTGAAAGGAACAATAATACTACATCTTTGTGTTAATGAAAGATGTTATCCTGTGAGAAGATGCGAGTCTATGAAGTCGAAGTTTCTTTTAAAAGCTAAACTCCATGCAAGAATAGACGCTAACATCGACACTTACTTGGAAATATGATTGGGATTTTTCCTGGAAAATTCTTGTGTTACGCTCATTCCAAATCGCCCTAGAGAACAGTGGCAGGGAACCAAGTCGCAAATCAAGCAGGCCCTTTGATGCCATTACCTGACCAGGTTTGCGCCAACTGCAAAACTAATAATGGAGGGATCCAAGGAAAATGGCTATGGATAATAAGTGACCACACCTTGCGATCACAATGACAGTTTAAGAGCAAGTGTTCGGTGGATTCACAGTGAGAGAGACAAAGTGGGAATCGACTGGCTAGTTTGAAATTCCTTCACTGGAGAGAGTCTTGAGTGGAAATTTTGTTATTTAGATGCGGTCCAAAAATAAAGTTGATTTTTGGAGGGACATGAGGGTTCTAGATTATCTTGTATGGATAATTAGGAATGAGTGGGGCTTGAATTTGTTCCATTGGGAGTTGTAGGTGGATTTGACCTTGAAGGTTGAACTTTGATGAACCTGAAGTTGATGATTGTGTAGCATCTTCAGTTTCCTTTTTCAGCCTTTGGCTTTTTTCACACCGACTCCTCCCATACATTAGCCGTTCCATTAACATTAAAATTAGAATTTCCATGTATTGATGCACCATTGTCGAGGTGAGGATGTGAGTTTGTTTCTGGTGAAGAATTAGGAGAACTTGGAGAACCATGTTGGGATCCACCATGCTGGGATTGACTACCATGTTGGGATCCACCATGCTTGTATTAATTCATCACCATGCTGGGATTGACTACCATGTTCGAATCCACCGGTCTCATAAGGGGATTCCTTTGGCACAGCATATCCATCAAACAAATCAAGGTTGTATCGATTGAGCTTTCTGAGGATGTGGAAGCAGGCTTCGTGCTTAAAACTAGAAGTTCTGATTTTTTGCTATTCCTCTCCTTTTTGTTGTTGTTGTAGTTTCAACAATATATAAATTAGCATTTTGAAAAATATTGATAAAAGATTTCTAAATCAATTAAACAGTATAATAATCCAACTTACCAGATCGACACCAGTATCACCACTTTCCGTTTTTCATTTCATCTGCATCATCAAAGCAACCCAACTGTTCATATCTTTACTGATTGCACCAAATGTGAAAACTCAGTAGCATCGTAGTTTTTTGGATTTCAGTTTCCTGACAAATTTGTGTAAAAATATTTCCCCAAAGCGTTGCAAGTGGATGTTCAACCCCATTGATTGGATCAAGCGTCAATGCTACATAAGCTCTGCAGATAACTTTATCTTCATCCAAACTGAATTCGGACCGCGAACTCTTTGTGATGTAGTATTTTTTTTATTTGCTTGACTCTCCATTTTCTACAAATTTGTTTTTAAAGATAATGCAGTGAAATTATAAGGTGGGTGTGGATGGTTTGACTGAATTGAAACTATAAATTTTTGTGGGTGTTGAAGGAGAGATTGAAGATGAATTATAATATTTTTTTATGTGTAGAAGGTGGAGAAGGTGTGAGTTTAAAGTTGAAATCAAGTGAATTTATGGTGAGTGAATTAGTCGACATTTGATGTAACTAGCCTTTGTCGGCTCAATATGAACCGACCGGCTCAAGGTGAAACGACACTCGTCTCTTTTTGAGACGACTCTCGGATCACTACGCACCGGTCGTCTGTGATGAAACCGGTCGTCTCAGATTGAGCCCACTGTAGGTGTATAATTACCAAACCTACTTGTTTGATGTGCAAAACCTTTTATTCGAGGGTTTGCTGATCCATTTTAGTGGTTTGCTAGTCCCACTGTAGGTGTATAATTACCAAACCTACTTGTTTGATGTGCCCATTGGAGATGCTCTAACAAACTAATTGAAGATTAGGTGTATAATTACCAAACCTACTTCTTTTATTAGAGACATTATACTCTCAATTACAAAAACCTCCGATGCCAATCCCTAAAATGAACCAATAAATAAACTTACCTGGAAAATATGAGGATCAATTTCGATATTTCTAAACGTTTTAGCAGCAAAAGAAACCAAAAACAAAGATCTTGATTGTAAAATAGTTAACTAAGATTAAAATGCTGTTAAATAGTGGAAGAAAACCATGAGAAGAAGATCATGCAAAGGAAAAAATGAGTCAATATGAAGAACGGGTCATGGATAGTTGACCCATGTGTGTTTTGTTTAAATCTCAGCCGTTCGAAGTGGAGAAATCCATTGCTTATATGACTTTGTGATGAATCTGTCATACTAGGGGTTGTGAGCCGATCATTCCCCTTAACTATAATATGTTATATAAGCATCCCAAAACCGTTCTCTACCAAATATCCCCAACTTTGGGAATGAGGAACCCTTTCGGGACAATGGTTAGTCCGAAAACGCTATATCATGCATCATCAAATTTTATACTAAATTATGTCATCATGATATATGATTCTTAATAATCCGCCGTATTCTCCCATAACATACCCCATAAGTGGAATTTAAACATTTTTGGATCAATGGTGGGTCTCGGTACTACGAAACTCCTTAATTTCTTTTAATGTGAGTAATAATCGATCTTTCATGAGTTCTTTTACAATTCATAAAGATTTTTTGGATGAAGAAAAATGTCACTCAATGCCCTAAAAAACAATTCATGATATTTTGTTTATAAGATATTGACGAGAACAAAAAATTAGGTCACATTCCCCATAAAAAATTTGGCACAACTAAATACACACAGTTGCACCAACCGATTAAATAGGTTCGCTAATCCCCATTTGATAAGGGTAGAAATGGATATCCAAAATATTATAAAGTTATTCAAAATTCTTATTCCTGCTCTAAGAATTTTGTGTGGAAATGCTCAAGATAACATGGATCACATTTTATGGCAATGTAGCTTCAAAGGAAAGTATCTCGCACGGGTGTGTGGAGTTTTAAAGTAGCAATTCCTAATAATTTTGAGGATGTTTTAAAATATGATGAAAACTAAGAGCTCAATCATTCAAAGAACTATGGATGGTTAGTACTTGTACCGCAATGGTTGAAATTTGTTCAAGAGGAAAACAAGAGAATGTATGAGGATCAAGTTCCCAATGTCAAGCTCAAAGTTCAATGCAATAATGAATTTTACTAAAGAATGTAGTATTACGATTGATCGGGAAGAGAACAAGTGAGCGATGATTTTCGTAATATCCTTTTGGGATCAAAACATTCCAAGAAGACATAATATGGTGAGGGAATGTTTTTTCAAGTTCTCGAGTTTCAAATAAATCTTACTTTGTTGTGATGGTGTCAGTTAGAGGAAATCCTTGGCATTTAGGAGTAGGTTGGGTAGGCAGAGACAATGAAGGGGAATATATTGGCATTTGGCAGGAGGGATTGGAATTGTTACTAATTATATAGTCAAGTAATGTCTTTGATCATTGGCCGGAGAGTGGGCGGGCCAAAAGAAACTTTTTTAGTGTCCTGCTTCAGTATAAAAGCCAAGGCATTTTAATGTACCATGACCTGGAAAAGTCCTCGATAGTTCAAACCAGATGCAAGGTGTAATTAAAAGTAGATTGGTAATTGTTATAGGCACTCTTACAAGGAAACTAACTTCTCACCTATTAGGATGGCAAAAGAAGGAGTCAGAATGGTAAGAGGAGAATGGGAGTATTATGGGAACAAAACCGTAGTTCTTAGGAGAAATAAAATCGAAAACACTTCTCTTACTTTAGATTTTGAAATTTTTTGTATGGGTCAGTTTCATGGGCTCAATTTGTAAATTTTTTTTTAGTTTATGCCTTGCATGGTGTTATATGTTCCCGGGCTCCGTCCAGATAGTTGAGCTTGTAACACCTTTGGTTTTAGTTTGGTAATAAATTGTTATGATCTAGCAAAAAAAAAAAAAATATTCCGCTCTAATAATTTTTTTTTACCAATCTTAGAATTAACGTCATGTTTAAAATAAAAGAAAAAAAAGATAGCGTGGTTGTTGGGATTCTTACCACTAAATTACAACCACTTTGTCAAAAAAATAAATACCAAAAATTCTACGGTATTGGATATGTATACAAATTTTATATCCAACGTTATATATATATATATATATATATGTTTATTATGAACACGCAATTGGGGGATATAAAAAGTAATTGGGGGATATGGATTACTTCTCCCAACCCCATGGTGTGTGTTAAGGGGTGATTTTTGGGTATGAAAAATACTAAAATACCATTTGCTAATTAATTAAAAAACATTATGAAAAGACCAATAACTTTCTATAAAAACAATAAAATCAAAAAAACCAAAAACATATATCCCATTTCTAATTCAAGATGGCACCGTTAGGGCTTTAGTTTCGAAAAAAATCGCTGTTCTTCATCGCTTCGCCGATTAATCGCCGATTCAAAAATTTCTTCGCCGATTAACCAACCCGAATCATTAACAATGCCTCCACGAAAGAAACCAAATGCCCAATCGAACTCAACATCATCGATTGCTCAACAAAAACAAAGTGGAAAGATTTGCTAAGATTGCTCAAGAGCAAGAACGATGAAGAAGCAACGTTATCCGACGCATCAACTACACAAATATACTAGCCTGTGAGAAGGTAAGTCATTTTAAAACTACTTTTTTAGGTGTTTAAATCGATCTATGGCAATGGGTCTGTAGTTAGAATCGCGAACCCTAACTCAAACAGCTGGAGTATCGCAGAGTACCGCATTGAAATTTATATGAATACAAGGTCGGTTTATGAGTTCCGGCATTGAATCTAGATGAATATTGAAGCACGGCCATAACCCTTAATAACCAGAGATCGACTTTTTTTACTATCGGGCATTCAATCTAGATGAATACAAACATTGCTTTGTAGTACCGCACTGATTAATGATAATTGTGTGTGCCTGTGAGGACTAAAACACATGTAAGAGTTTATGAATTTGCCACCAAGACTTACATTGTTTTTGGATTCATTCCATGCCTATTCCACTACCGCATTCGCTTCTAATATTTCGAGCATGCCTAGTACTTTTAAAACATACAGAGAGTGTATGAATTTGTCACTAATACCGCATAAATTTTTGGTTTTTTACATGCTCGCTATTTGTACCGGCGTTGTTTTTAAATAATTATAGAATGTTTGTGAGTGGACTTAAATATACAGAAATTGTCAACAATGCCACAGAGATTTTAGGTTTCATTTGTATGCCGTAGTTGGTAATGCAGACTATCGATGTACCAAATGTATCGCCGAACATTGTACCTAAGCGTGGTCTAGTTTAAAGTATTCACGCCGGTACTAAAATCAAGGTGAGTTGTCTTATATTCATTGCTTTCTCGTGCTTACGATATATGTCAAAAGCAAAGGAAGCCAACAAAAGAAAAAATAAAGATGTTGTCACTAAAGAAGAAGGAGGGATCGCCTGATACTCCCCGCCCCTTCCTCCTCAGTGGGAGATGAAGGTCTAAAGATACGTTTGGGGGCTGGGTACAAGAGGGATAATTTGGGAGAGTGGTAGTGACCGTAGTCGACGGTAAATCGTGAGCAGATGACTCAAGATGAACTTTAAGAGGAAAGCAATTAGCAAGCCAAAGCAAAGTTGGTGGCCCAAGTCAACAACCAACACAAGACAATGGCAAGAAGGAAGGGCAACGTCAAAGTGAAAGTTAAGGGTTCTCACCTTTCCTCATTGATGACATGATTCCTGACCTTGATCGTGGTAGAATTTGGGGCGAAGGTTCGAACCGAAAATACTATTTGATACAAGGACTCGGCTCGTACTATCTATCAAACCTATGTAAGCATTTTCTATCTTGTACATATGTATTGTTGTGTATTTATGTAAAATCTCTTAATTGTACTTGTCTCTTAATTGTAGGATCACAAGAAGGCTGTGCGTGTTTGCCAAACCAAGCCGAGGGATGGTTGGGACTTGTCCGAGGAACGTGAAGAGGTCCAAACAATAGTAAAGGATTCCGTCTATATGCTTTGGTTGAAAAATTATGTGAAGCCCGATTCTTATCGTCAATTGCTTCGCAAAGGTATCATGGTGAAACCGATACTTATGCACTTCCTTTTGGGGAGATGACCTTCATCCTCGAAGATGCCTTGCACATTCTAGGCTTGAATGTTATCGGAAATCAATTGCGTAAAAGAGTTGAGTCTCTAGACCTAGAATGGTCAAGTTGCACGGTTCGATCAACAAGTTATTTGGTTGGGACTACAAAACTTCGTGGGAGAGCTTTTATGAATCCACGTCCGGTAAGACAAAGACAAATCAAGCTGACGCTCGCTAAGAAGAATTTTGAAAAGACAAAGAAAAGAAGTTTGGAGGATGGATGGGACCCTAAACAAATTCGTACACCGCGCCGCTACCCGTTGTACATCTTGGGCACTAGGGTGGCCTCGACACCAATGGCAACAGGTTAGTGCGAACTACCTTCAAGATTGATCCGTTCAAGATGTCTATGGATATTCTTGGGGCAACGCAGTAATGGCACATTTGATGCATGGAGATGAAGGGCCTCTAAGGCTAAAACCAACCAATTTGTCTTAGAATTTCACTCTACCGCAAATTTGTTCTTGAACTTATGTTATTGTGTATATTGTTCATATGTACTCTTATCGTGAACTTAGAAACAAAAACTTATTGCTTCACATTGGAATAGGTGGGCTTATGAACACTTCCCCAACCTTGTTCAAGGCCTACCCCCTCCTCAAGATCATAGATCTTCCAACCCGATACGCCTCTAGCTAAGAGATACGAGTCTGGCAAAGACTCCAAAGCCCTAAACATGGGTCGACTGACCGATATGAGATTGGCTTTGGACGCAATGAGTACAAAGATGCTGTGTTTCACCCTTACAAGGAGGCTAGAGGAAACCGGCGTTTTGAGGTTGAGAACCAGCATTTACCATGGGCCGTTGTTCCACCCAAAAGGATACGTTATGGCTAATCCTACGCCAAGGTGATGGCTAACTTGGATATAAGCAATTAGCACTTTCCGCATCGGCCTCTTTTCAATGTTTTGATCTCGACCTTTCTCGTTATTCAACTCCAACCTAAGCTGCATGTAGAGTATGATCCGAAACCGGACCCACGATTGAGGGATAGGGAAACCACGCCGCTTGGTAGATATTCACAAGCGGCTGGAGACGCGTGAAAACGGGTGATGAAGTTGATGCCGATTACATGGAAGAGTACTTGGAATGGTCACATCCTTATGTCGCCCGCCTGATGACGCCCAAGCCCTCCCTAAAAACCTCTCCGCCCAACTCCCGCATGTGCACCACCTACGATGACCCAACTTAATAACACCGCTGGATTGCTTGTGGGCATTGTTAATTGCTTCATTGCTTAATATACACATAATCATATTTGTATACTAATTATGTGTTTGTTATATTAAACTAGCGGCGAGGCTTGGCAAGTTAAAGAAGATGTTGGGTTGCAAGTACTGTGAAGGAGAGGTGGTCATTCCTTGAAGAAATGAAGGAATTCGAGGAAAGCTTGATAGAATCAAGAAACCGACCTAGTAGCAAAGCTTTGTTCCTGAAACTAAGTACAAACCGGCCCCAAAAGAAGCAAAGACCCATGATTTAACTCTTTAGTTGTGTTTCTTTTTTGGATGGTGGTCACGCCTTGAACAATTCCAACTTGTTTTTGCTTGTACCTCGTTTAAACTCTTTTAGCTGTTTGGTTTGCTTTTGCCTAGGATACCTCGATTAAGAACAAATCGAGCAGCAAAATCGAAAGTTGGTTGGTTTATGTTGAGCATGTTTTGATTTCTAGTGATTCGCTTATGCTGAATATGTTTTATCCTTGCAAGATTTATTTGTGACTTTTCCCATAGATAAATTAGACTTACAAAGCCGGATTTTGGACCGGGCATTGTTTAATATTTATACATCAATGCCGGTCAATAACCTGCCAACAGATTCTTTATAAAACCACACCGACAAAGAAGATTAAAATTCCTGGTGTTCCCGTATAGATATCTCAAGGTACCGCACAAAGAGTATTTTTAACATCTATGCCGCTTCCGATAATTTGAAAATTTTCATAGTTCTTATAAACCGCATCAGAAATTGAATACTTCCATGCCTCAGATTGCTAGTTTTGAATAAAACTGTTTCGAATGCTCTTTCTATTTTATTCCTAATTAATCTATTACATTGGATTTGAAACTTTAATAAAACATGCTAAACAAATACTGATGGATTACATTTGGTTAAGGATAATCTATTTCCATCACCCACGTCCAAAAGCTTGAGTATCTCCTTTTTCACAACTTCCATCATGGGAGGATTGATGAGTGCCAAATAGTGCATATTTATACACCTTTTTATTGGCATTTTACTCATCTTTTGCGCTTATAAATCAGATATTATCCCATATTCTGTATTTTCCTTGTTTTCAAGAATAAATATTTGTATTAATTAATTTTGTGTTTTTAGGTAATAAATAAAGTCCGAGAATCGAGGAGCCAAAAGAGCGAAGAATTGGAGTCGAGCATCTATGGAGCAGATAGCCAAAGCCCGCGCGCGAATCAGTTGCAACCCAACAAGGAAGACATGGGCTAGAGCTACCCACGACCCGGATCCGAGCCCGCTCACTCTGAGCCGTCAAGATCTCGCCTGGCCACATCCAACGGTCGCTCCATCGCTTACATCTATCTCTCGATGATCCCGTACAACACCAGATCACACCGAGACCGGCTACCATTCTCGTCCGTTCAGATCTTCCCAGCTAAATCCTACGCTCGCTGAGGCACTCCCATCAAACCTCTGATACACCCGCTTCACATCATAGCCCCTATATAAACCCCTTTACCCAAAACCTAATTCATTTTCTTCCCTCACCCGACAACTCCCCTACCTCTGCAACTCCCTCTCCCGACCGTCTCCTGCCATAGCCACTCCGCCACCATCTCTTCTCCAACCACATCACCACCTCACCAACAACTCTCTGCCAGCCGCTACCCTCTCTAGGTCTAGTTATCTTTATTTTAGTTTCTATTAACCCTAGAGACTAAATTAAAGATAGCTAGAAGCTAGGGTTTCCACAACAACCAAGCATGGAGATGCAGAGCGATTGGACAGAAGAGGAACAGCAATCAGAGAGTATGGGTTTGCTTTCTTTTTGATTTGTTTCGATTTTTGAATTAAAGTATTAGGGTTTGGTATTTTTGGGGTTCCATGTATAAATAGAGAGTGAAGAAGATGAAATGGGGCACGCCTGGATTAGCCAGAGCAGTCTCTTAGATTTAATTTTGTGTATTTATATTCTATCATGTCTTAATTTGATTGCTAGGGTTTCATTGAAACCCTAACTCCATGTTGTTCTTGACTGTGTTTGATGTTCTTGGGTATGTAATGTTATTAGATAGCTTCAATTCAGCATGTAATACTCTTCTCTCACACTGCATACCAACACCATGGATGCAGTGTAGTTTGGCTATACTTGTGTTAGTATGCTGCAGCTCAGACATTAGACCTTAATACTAATACCCCTGACTAGTTGTTCTTAATTAGACAACTAGTACTTAGGATTAGTACCCTTAGCTGTGTATTTGAAGCTTCACATGGAGAAACTCTTAGAGAAGTGATAGAAGTGACAAGCTTCACTTGTCAGGTATAAGAACAAGAACTCAAATTAGTTAAGCACACAATAGGATTTAGTGGTGAATTTGACAACCCCAGCACATATTTGTTCTCACTGTTTTCCTTAGTTAGAGTCACATTTCATAATCAGCCGTATCGGCAACCTCAACATCTGTGTTACTTTGTCACTTGAAATTCAGTTAAGTAGCAAGCCTTAGATCACATAAGGGCACCACAAGTCTCTGTGGTTCGACCCGTACGTGCCCAGTGCTACATCGCGACACCGTGCACTTGCGGTAATTCCGTAGGCTTCATTTTATACATCCACCTGGCCTACCAAGTTTTTGGCGCCGTTGCCGGGGACTTGGCGCGTGCCTTGTGATTTTTGTTCTTGCTTAACTGATTTCCCTTTCTCCTTGTACATACCCACTTTATAGTTTTGCTTTTAGCCCTGTATTGTTAAAGTTTCTTCTCATTTTTCATTTACTCTTCTCTCTTTACTTGCATTTTTATTGCACATTCCTGGGATTGAAATTTGCTTGTTGAGCCAACAGGTGCAAGTGGCAAGGCTGAGCTTAGACCAAGGAGAAACTCAAGACTCAAGGCACTTGCTTTGCTTGCCTAGCTTGCTGTGCTGCTGCCCTGGCACATTTGCGCATGAGCTGTGAATGAGGTAACCTTGTTGCCTTGCCAGGTGATTAACCCTGAGCTGGTTTTCATAATCTTTGATAACCTGAGCTGCATATTCTAGAGTAACATGCCCTGGTGAGCCAAGTTGTGCCAAAACCCCAGCCCCTGAAGCTGTTGAGGGTGGGTCACAACTTGGAAACCCTGTTAGCTGAACCATGTTAGCTAAGTAAGTTTAAGCAATCTGTGTGATCTTGTGACAAATGATTGAGTTGTTGAGTGAGTGAGCATAATCTGTGTGGGTGAGCATAATCATTTCTATGCACTGTATGATCTTGTGGGTGAGCATAACCATCTGCCATGTGACCTGAATGCATGCTTAAACCCAGCCTGAAAATCTGTGTTTTGTAGACCATGAATCTGCCCTATAGTGTTTTGTAGACCTTGAATGCATGCTTCTGTGAAACTCCCTTGCTAGCCCAGTCAACCATTACATCTGTTGAGCTAGTTGCTCTGTGAAACTCCCTTGCTAGCCCCTGCAGCTACAAGTTGAGGTACCACCTGTTGAACCAAACTGTGGCAGCTCCTGTGCATGATCTACACTGCCAATCTCCATAACCTGTGCACTCAGACCTGACCTGTGTGAAACCTTGAGTGAGCTTTAATCTGCCAATCTTGCTGTGCATATCCCATTTGGCAAGCCTTACCTCTGCAAGCCCTGTGAGCAAAAACCTGAGCACCTAGCCCCGAGCCAAGATAACTTGTGCTGTGTTGTTTCTGCACTGTGCTCTGCCAGTGTTGTTTTACTTTTAGCCCTGAGTCTGTCAACCCTGTTGTGTGAGATTGTGTTTACTCGTCAGCCTGTACATCTGCCCTGTAGAGCTTAATCTTTGAGCTGCCAAATCTGTGCACTCAAGCTGTGCATAACCTGATTAAATTTGTGAACCAAGCTGTGCAAACTGACCAAGCTGTGCAAACAGCAACAACTAGGCTGCGCACAAAGCCAAGCTGTGAACTCAGCAAGCACTTCTCTGTGCTTAAAATTGCCAAAAATTGTGTGTTAGTGAGTGGCATACAACATCAGCCTGAGTTACCTACTGCTGGGCTCTGCGTAACTCAAACAAGGAGCCCACCTGGCCTGAGTTGCCAACTGATAGACTAAAGCCCACTTACTGGGCTAACCATTCTGAACTTAGAGCCCAGACCCAAACTGGGTTGTGCAATAGACTAAACCCACCTAAGTTCAGCTACTGGGCTAACAGAGCCCGCAATCACTGGGCTGTGCCTAACTGAACCCAACCTGGGTTTACACCAAAACTCAGCCCAACTCAACCCAACCTGGGCTGCCAAACCTTACTGTTGGGCTGTGCACACAACTGGGCTGTGCAGTTTCACAAATCCTGGGCTTTCCCACATAAACCAAAGCTCCCAACAAAACCAAATGAAGCCCACATAAACCAAACTTTCCCAACAAACCAAATGAAACCCAACAAACCAAAAACCCAATAAACCAAATTAAGTCCATTACAATTGGGCTTTGAGTTCAATTTGAGAGCTAAATCATGTCAGGATATTGGTCTGCATCTGGGGATGGAACAAATAAATCCCTTAGAGAGCTTGCTTACGGGCATCTTTCACAAGATGAACACCCATACCATAGTGACTTTAGGGAATTTTATGGGCCTTCTCAGGGCCCTAATCTCACATACCCTAATCATTATGATCACATACATCATCCACCACAAAGTTGAAAATGAACAAATTTCTCATACCCAAATCATCACTTTTAGATCATTATGAAATGCATGCTTGCACCTTATGTGGTGGCTTAGACCATCCTCACACGAGGATTTTATGCATTATATTTTGCATGCTTTTAGACGGTCAGGGAAAACCATGATAATCCAATATACGAAGTGTCTAGAAGTGACTATTGGGACCATAATCAACCCCGCACACATGCATCATTCACCACAGTGGGGAGATGAACAATTTTATACTCCCCAACTCCTAGTTTGCAATCACTAATGGACACACTCATGGAGCAAAATGCTAGGCTTGAAATGAATGCAATGCATGACCATCCACATAGCAACATGTCTGAATTTCCCTTCTCTAGTGAAACTCATGCAACTAACACTGGATATGAACCTAATCTAGAGGTAAATGAGTACACTAGAAATGCTACAATTTTGAATGGGGAGATGAATTTTTGCTATGATGATGATGATGATGAATATGAAGAGCATGTGTATTTTGAAAATGTAATAGAATTTTTAGGTTCAATGACATTAAGTGTCTCTCCCGTGAACCCTATGAATGATGCTTCTTCGATATTCATGCATGTGATATTGATGTGGAACCCGTGCCATTGTCCCGTGAAAAAGACCATGATTTACCCACTCCCGACCTTAGGAAAGAGTGTGACGGTGCAAATGATTTTATACATGAAAATAACTTAGATGTACCTAACCTCTCTCTTGAGTCACAAATTGAAACTCCTCCACCAAACCTAGGTGTAGTTTGTCACAAAATTGCAAAACCAACTTTTCTAAAAATGCCTAACTTAGGCCTAGAACTTTGTGCTTCCCAAGTCCTCTTGGACTATTTTGCATCAAAGTATAACACTCTTAAGGAGCCACAGTTGGAATATGTATGTCTCCGCATTTGTAATTAGCAAAACTCATTTCGAGTTAGACCTTTTGCATGATGTACCTTTAAAATTGCAAGATTTTGTTCTCACAAACACCCCCGTTCACAAGTTTAGGTTTGGGAAACTCCTTCACATCTACACCTTCCGTGCACTCTCATGTTATATTTGTGTAAGATCGTTGATGTTTGTATATATTTTCTATTGGGTTGATCCTCAACTCTTTTAGATTGTTAGTTTATGGTAAATTTTTGTATATAATCCGATTAGGACTTGTTAAATTTTTTCTTTTCTTGATTCGGTTGAGTCTTCTTGCACATATATTATGCTAATCCGATATAATCACCACCAGAATGTTGGATTTTGCCTTGACGAATGAAGCTCAACCTTGCTCTTGCCGACATCCGGTAATCTCTTCCCTTTTCTCTTATCAACATAGTTCTCATGGTATGTGACTGTTTAAATTTTTTTCTATATGTAGACACATTGAGGACAATGTTTGATTTAGGTTTGGGGGTGCATTTGCATTTAGAGTTTTTAGTCTTTTTAATCTTTTATTTTCACTTAAAAAAAAAAAAAAATCATAACTCTTTTTGTAAAAACCTCCAACTTTAGAGATTTTAGAGTCACTAGCATGCTTTTAGCTATGTTTACATAGAGAATCGACCGAAATAACAGAATTGGAAGTACTTTGAAACGCAATCGGGTTTCTTAGTTGATTAGAGCGTTAAAGTTGGATTTAACCATACCGGAGGCGAATTAGGTGTTTGTTTAGATATTCTAGGTAGTAGAATTGTGATCAACCATAGTGGAGACTACCCATTTTACATCAAGCGAGGTACCAACCTTCACTCTTTGTGACTTTCTAGAAAAGCTTTTAGAGTGTGTGTCACCGTACGTCAATTCCGGGTAGGAATGGTGAGCTACCCAACTTCGCACCACTTTCAGCACTACTTTTGATCTCTTGAGTGCTAATTCCATCAATCATGAGGGTGACGTCTAAAGATGAAAACTCCTTCTAAATACCGATTTGTAGTTAGCATCATTCTCTCTCTCAATCAAGAAGACCCATAGAAACACATCATCGTCGACAACCTGAGCAGAATCGAGAATATTGAAAGAAAAATTGATATAGTCCAAGGTTTATGTGCAACAAAGAAAAGAAAATAAGATGAGAATTAATGAAGTTTGTGAAAAATTGAGTTTATCGTTTTATTGTAACCAAAAAAAAAAAAAAAAAAAAAATAAATAAATAAATAAAAATAAAAAAAAAAAAAAAAAAAAAAAAAAAAAAAATATTGTAGTTTATTTTCTGTGTCTAGTTACCACAAAGTTAAAAAAAAAAAAAAAAAAAAATATTAAGTTTTTATGAAGTTCGGTTCGTCATCAATAGTTGAAGACAAGACCGAAGACCGAAGATTGAAGACGTTTCTATGGTTTCTTATGAGAGAGTGATGTTAGTTGCCGATCGGGTGAGAAGTGAGTGAGTACTCCCACCCTTGCTAATGGTTGATTTTCCTTTCTTAGAGATCATCAAAAAAAGATTCTTTTTATCCACACTTCGTGGAGTCTCCAGATTTTATTTCTAAGGTTATCCTTCTTACCTACAACGTGTGCGGGATTTCTCTCTTTATTCCCCGCTGCACACATGAGAGACTAAAAAGCGATCTTTTTGAGTGCAATTATCATAAAACCCTAATGGTGAGGCGAAGTTGAGACTTATGATCACAATCGAATCCGAATTCTTTCATATGGTATGGTTACTTCTCGCTCGGACTTAAGGATGAGAATGCGTTCTTCGATAGTTCTAACTTCATTACTAGCATGCGAAACTCTATGTCCTCATAGCTTCTTGAGGCTTGAGACTCTTTTACACTACGAAGTTGGAGAAGGTTTTGTGGGTACACCTCTGGTAAACCCTCACGAGACTCCAACTCGTCCACTAGGGACACCGAGGGGTTTAAAGGCTTAGTGCATACGCTAAATGCATTCGAGAGACCGGCGACGGTGGTATAGTTAGGATTTCTTATTT
Organism: Papaver armeniacum; assembly: GCA_023531295.1. NCBI lineage: Eukaryota > Viridiplantae > Streptophyta > Magnoliopsida > Ranunculales > Papaveraceae > Papaver > Papaver armeniacum. Next base: position 58,815 of record JAJJWW010008608.1, on the reverse strand, counting down.
TCTCGTTTCACTTGAGGACAAGTAAAATTCGTGTTTGGGGGTATTTGATGAGTGCCAAATAGTGCATATTTATACACCTTTTTATTGGCATTTTACTCATCTTTTGCGCTTATAAATCGATATTATCCCATATTCGTATTTTCCTTGTTTTCAAGAATAAATATTTGTATTAATTAATTTTGTGTTTTTAGGTAATAAATAAAGTCCTGAGAATCCGAGGAGCCAAAAGAGCGAAGAATTGAGTCGAGCATCTATGGAGCAGATAGCCAAAGCCGCGCGCGAATCGGTTGCAACCCAACAAGGAAGACATGGGCTAGAGCTACCCACGACCGGATCCGAGCCCGCTCACTCGAGCCGCCAAGATCTCGCCCGGCCACATCCAACGGTCGCCTCCATCGCTTACATCTATCTCTCGATGATCCCGTACAACACCAGATCACACCGAGACCGCTACCATTCTCGTCCGTTCGTATCTTCCCAGCCTAAATCCTACGCTCGCTTCAAGCACTCCCATCAAACCTACGATACACCCGCTTCACATCATAGCCCCTATATAAACCCCTTTACCCAAAAACCTAATTCATTTTCTTCCCCTCACCCGACAACTCCCCCTACCTCTCGCAACTCCCTCTCCCGACCGTCTCTCCGCCATAGCCACTCCGCCACCATCTCTTCTCCAACCACATCACCACCTCACCAACAACTCTCACACCGCTACCCTCTCTAGGTCTAGTTATCTTTATTTTAGTTTCTATTAACCCTAGAGACTAAATTAAAGATAGCTAGAAGCTAGGGTTTCCACAACAACCAAGCATGGAGATGCAGAGCGATTGGGATGAAGAGGAACAAAGAATCGAGAGTATGGGTTTGCTTTCTTTTTTGATTTGTTTCGATTTTTGAATTAAAGTATTAGGGTTTGGTATTTTTGGGGTTCCATGTATAAATAGAGAGTGAAGAAGATGAAATTGGACACGCCTGGATTAGCCAGAGCAGTCTCTTAGATTTAATTTTGTGTATTTATATTCTATCATGTCTTAATTTGATTGCTAGGGTTTCATTGAAACCCTAACTCCATGTTGTTCTTGACTGTGTTTGATGTTCTTGGGTATGTAATGTTATTAGATAGCTTCAATTCAAGATGTAATACTCTTCTCTCACACTCGCATACCAACACCATGGATGCAAAGTAGTTTGGCTATACTTGTGTTAGTATGTCAGCGGCTGCAGACATTAGACCTTAATACTAATACCCCGACTAGTTGTTCTTAATTAGACAACTAGTACTTAGGATTAGTACCCTTAGTCATATTTGAAGCTTCACATGGAGAAACTCTTAGAGAAGTGATAGAAGTGACAAGCTTCACTTGTCGTGTATAAGAACAAGAACTCAAATTAGTTAAGCACACAATAGGATTTAGTGGTGAATTTGACAACCCCAAAGACATATTTGTTCTCACTGTTTTCCTTAGTTAGAGTCACATTTCATAATCAGCCGTATCGGCAACCTCAACATCTGTGTTACTTTGTCACTTGAAATTCAGTTAAGTAGCAAGCCTTAGATCACATAAGGGCACCACAAGTCTCTGTGGTTCGACCCGTACGTGCCCAGTGCTACATCGCGACACCGTGCACTTGCGGTAATTCCGTAGGCTTCATTTTATACATCCACCTGGCCTACCAAGGATTTAAACGACGTTGCGCTTCCCTTGTAGGCTTTGAATCATCCTCCACACGGATCTTATGCATACAAACGGCAGGGCTTATACCCTTGATATCGGCGATTGTCCATCCTATGGCCGTCTTGTACGTCCTTAGCACCCGTAGAAGTTTTTGCTCCTGTAATTCATTAAGCTCGTTAGAAACAATCACGGGTAAATCTTCATTGTCACCCAAGTACAAGTAGTTTAAGTGACTTGGAAGAGGTTTCAATTCTAAACTTGGAGATTTAACAATAGACGGCACAAGTTTCTCATTATTGCAAGGTAAAGAAGCATATGAAATATTCTTAGTTGCTGATTTTTCCGGTAATGAGTTAAGAGAACCAATGGTTTCTTTCATCTCATCACTATACGCATAACCGTTGTCAATAGGTGTAGTGAGCACGGTTTCCAAAGTATCAACACCATTCAACTCAAACATTTGTTGCGCCAATGTGTCCATCATATCAATGGAGAAACAAGAGTGGACATCGTCAGATATCTCATCGTCTCGAAAATGTTGAAACATATTATTTCTCCATCAAACTCCATAGTTAGCGTTCCCTTGTCAACATCAATTATGGTTTTCGCCGTTTTCATGAAGGGACGCCCAAGTAGCAATGGAAGAGACGAGTCCGGTGAACCTTCATCCATCTCTAACACGCAAAAGTCCGCTGGAAATACAAGTTGATTAACCTGCACAAGAACATCCTCAACAATACCCATTGGGTAGACATTAGAACGATCGGCTAATTGCAACACAATTCCAGCCTTTTTAAGAGGACCAAGATCAAGTGAATTATACATAGACGGGCATGACATTAACGGAAGCACCTAAGTCCAACATAGCTTTATTAAATGTAGTGTTACCAATTGTGACCAGAATGTCAAAGCTACCCGGGTCCTTGCACTTAAGTGGGAGTTTGTGTTGTAAGATTGCCAAGCATTCTCCCCCACACTAAGCACTTCATTACCTTTGAGCCTTTGCTTATTGGTACACAAGTCCTTCAACACCTTTGCATACTTTGGAACTTGCTTGATTGCATCTATGAGTGGTATGTTCACATGGATCTTTTTTAGAACGTCTAAAATCTCCTTTTCTAGTTCCGCCTTCTTAGAACTTGCAAATCTGCGAGGGAAAGGTAGAGGAGGAACATAAGTAGAAACCGGAGTTTTAGAGTTAGAATAGGTACTCTCGAGAAGTTTGGGGAGAATCCTCGGTTTTCTCCTCCAAAACAGTTCCTTTGGTGTTTCCACCACGCCCAATCGGAACTTCGGGTTGCACAAGTTGTGTACCACTTCTCAACGTAATTGCATTAACACCCTCTTTTGGGTTGATAGGTTGAGAAGGGAGTTTCCCACCATTTTGTGCCTTCAATTGATTCAACTCCATAGCCATAGAACCAACTTGAGTTTGCAACTCCTTAACCGAACTATCCGTTCTTTGCATAAAAGATTTCAGCAACTCCTCCATATTGGACCCCATTTGAGGTTGTTGTTGTTGTTGAAATTGTTGCCTCGGTTGGAATTGTTGTTGTTGAGGTTGAAATCCACTCGGGTTGTTGAAACTAGATTGTTGAACCGCTCCTTGCTTATTGGCATAGCTAAAATTTGGGTGATCTCTCCATCCCGGATTGTAAGTGTTGGAGTAGGGATCATACTGCCTTTGTTGATTTGGAAAGATCGCATTAGCTTGCTCGTCTTCATAAGATTGAGAGGAACTTGGTATCACCGCGGCTGCAACTTGTTGAAGCATTGCGTTCATGTTACCCATTTGTTGACGAAGCTCTTGACCTCGCTCACTTCACTCACCCTTCTTAGAAGCACATCCGAACCACGACTCAGAAATTGTTGTGAGTTCGCTGCCATGTTTTCAATCAACTCTCTAGCTTGTGCCACCGTCTTGTTAACTAGTGCACCACCACCCGCAGCGTCGAGGAGATTCCTATCACTTGATTGGAGTCCTTCGTAGAAGTATTGGATGATCATAGCATCACTAAATTGGTGGTGAGGGCAGCTTGCCACCAATCTCTTATATCGTTCCCAACATTCATATAGAGATTCTCCCACATTTTGCTTCATCCCACAAATCTCCTTTAACGAATTTGAGTAGCCTTTGATGCAGGAAAATATCTCTCTAAAAAGAGTTTCTTCAACCCATTCCATGTTGTGACACTTCCGGAGGTAAATAGAACAACCAATCCTTAGCGCTATCCATTAAAGAGAAACGGAAAACTTTCAACATTGCACCATCCACCGCAACATCCGTGGAAGCATGGCCGTGACAATGGTGTGGAAGTCCATAAGATGTTTGTTTGGATCTTCATTCACCATGCCATGGAACTTTGGTAATTCTCTAAGCAACCCCGGTTTAATTTCAAAAGTAGAGTCCGTTTGAATACACCCCGTTGTATATCAAGCCTATGAGAAGCTAAGTCCTTGAGTGAACGATTTGCATCACCCATTGCTCCTTGTTCTTCCACGTGTGTTTCCTCTACGATTGGAACCTCTTTTCCTTCTTCTTGTTGTTGGAAAATCTCTTCTCCTACTTCCTCCTCGTGCTCGTCCGTTGTGTCGTGACTTGGTTGGAGTATTGTGCTTGCGTCGAGTAGCTATCCCGCACCTTGGATAATTCCAATCCTTAGAAGCCGAGATTATGCACCTGCAAACAATTCTCGAAACAAGTGAGAAACAAGACAAGAAACGAAAAGCAAAGATGAAAGCAGAAATTGTAAAAGAAACTAAAAACTTAATAACTAGTCGTGTGCCTCCCTCCGTGTGGGCCGCCAAAATTTGATCATTTGTCGTATGCGTCAAAAATAATTTCACTTTCCTAAAGTATGTGATAAGAAAGAGTTCGTATCCACAGAGAGGCGATTGTAGTTATTTCAGAATCAATTTCTTAAAGTAACCAATTGGGGGATTTCTTATTTCTATTTAAACAATAAAAACAAATTAAAAGCAAAGTAAATTGTAGAAAGTAATCAATGGAGAGAGATATTGGTCAAGGAATTCATCTTCAATCTTAGACATGTGCTTGCATATATGAATAGAATTACGATTTAATCTCTTGTGTTATCAAAAGCCCTAGAGAATCAAGAGGGCAAGATAATCTATTAATTTCTCAAGTTCATCAACACACACATTAGGTCTGCGTATGTGAATTCTACCTAAAGAATAACCTAACGCCTTGCGCTAATCAAGTTCAATTCCTAGGAGCATTAAGTTTCGTAAATAGGCTAATCAATGCAATTGTCATGCGTTGCGCAAAACAATTCTGGACAATGGTCAAATTCTACATATGATTACGAGAGTGTATCACTACAAACCGTAAACATATCATGCTACTTGTATTCAAGGTTATCGCTGATGAAAAACCCTAAAATAGCTATGGACTAAGATGCAAGTTCAATTAATTGGCCACTTAACTAATCAAACACCATAATCCTATCACAATACTTCAATCATGTGATCATAAAAACAAAGAGAGAATTGAACGATAAACAAGAGAGAAAACTAATACATAAAGCAAACACAAGTTTTAGAAATCGGACTACATCCTTAACTTGATAATAGAGAATTTAGCTACTCATAGCTATGGAGTTCATCATCATCAATATTCAATAATAAAACAAAGAGGAAGATGAACAAAACCAAACCCTAGAAGCGTAAACAAAACGGCTCTCCCCCAAAAATTCCAAGAAAAAGATATGAGATAAGATGCTTTCCAAAAGTTGTAGAATTCCTCTTTTTATAGCCTTTCTCTCCTTCCAAAATTAGGTCAAGTCTTCAAAGTCCATTAGATGAAAATCCACCAAGCCCACAAGGAAGAGAGACCCATGTAGAAAATATGACCCAAAAATCGTCGCCGGAAAACTGGGATTGTGGCCGGAAATTGGCCGGAGAGGTGCCCGGAAATCGGCTCCGGTGACCGGCAAAGTCTGCCCGGTCACCAGTTCAGTGAGTCAACTCGGTCTGGTTAACGGGTCAGCTCTGCCAACTCGGTCTGACCGAGTCAGGGTGTGAGTCAGGGTGAGTCAGAGTGTGTCGAGCCGATTCGAACCCACGCCTTGCACGAGCCAAACCGTGTGTACCAAGATGGCGCTTCACTGTCTCAGTCTGCAACAATAACTCTAACTCTGCACTTTCAGTTCTTTCTGCTGAATGCCACAGTTCAACCACCATTGCCATACGACTTTTCTTATTGCCTTGCTCAGCTCAATTAATCCATGCTCAAAGCATCAGTTGCCACACAATCAGAGCTGCGCCCTTACCTGCAACCTGCCTGCATTCAACCACCACTGCAACAGGTGCTTGCAATACACAACAACACCATCATTACCTCAGGACAAAATTTCACCTGCTATATTTCAAGCACCATCCTGCAATTCCATCTCCCTGAAATGCCTCATCTCACCTTCATCTTCCAACACCAGAACTTCAATGATACATTTTATTCTCGCGACATCAGCACCATCTCTGGCAGCAACCCAGTTCATGTACCACCAGTGCCTGCAGCTCTGCATTCATGCGACCTCCATCAGTACCAGCCATCTCGACCCGCAACCTTCATTTTGAACTCCACATCGCACAACACCTACAATGCCATGTAATAAGCACAGCAAGACAACAATACACGCCGGCTCCCTGTCACCAGTTCATTCTCAACAGCAAAGACCCATTACAGCTGCAATTTCACTGTCAATCTGTCACACCCAAACAACACCATCCTCAATCAGGCTACTTGCATCTTCCATTAACTTCGGCTCAGCTCACACTAAACCATGGCAGGACACAACCCCTGCCATCCGGTTAAATCACTTCATCATTCCATTGCCCTGAACCACTTTGCCTCCACAGGCAAACCACCAACCAAAACCACCATTCATCACCACCTGCAATACCCAGCTCAAGCTTCCAGTCTGCCAGACTCAACTCAGCACAAACATCTACCACAGTTCCACACAGATCCCCCTGCAATACTGCAGCCCATGCCTACAAATCCAGCCACGCTTCATAGCATCATCAGATCCATTCCTGGCCCTTGTAACAAAACCAGCTACAACTTCATCTCAGCACCAATTCACTTGAGCTGTAACAAGCTACAACAAGGCCACCACAAAGAGCCTAACCTAATCGGATACAAAGACTGCTTCTTTCCCTTGCTCACCATATTCCATCACAACTTCGCTTTATCAACACCACCACGAGCCATCTCACGCCTAAATTCGAGCTTCTTTTCTTCACCTGTAACAAGCCTAGACATACATCTAAAATTCAGCAGCATCAACATCTTCTCAGGTTCACGCTTCACCACTGCTCAGCTGACTCAACTGAGCTGCAACCTTCAATTCCAACCCATTAGTGCAACCTAATATCCTCCATCTGCTAGCCACACACACCAATTCTATCTATTGCCAGCTCCACCAGAATCCATCACCATCTGCATCAAGCCTGCAATCTCCTAACCAACTCCAAGTGCTCACTACCTCCATCAGCATCATCAACCCCTGGCAGCTACCACCTTCTCCAGATTCAACAACAGCACAGAAACATTGCTTGCTCCAGCCTTCTTGCCCTGAGCCACCTGAATCTGCAATTCTCAATAGCATCACCAGAACTTCAGCTGCATTTGAGACTCAACAATATCACCCTGCAATATGAGCTCAAGCTCAGCCCAACTCAGTTCCTTGCCTCTGCCATCTCTGTGCAAAACTCTTGTCAACATTCACATCTTCACTCGTATTATACATATCTCGAACTCCACCTTCCTTAGCTCAACAGCCTCATCGATTGCCACTTCCCTGACCTGAATCTCTCAAACCCATTTAATCTATGACAGATCCATCGACCTCACCTCCATTTCTGCTCATCACAGGGGTCTTCTCTCCAAACCCTAACTTCAATTGAACCAAAATCCTCACATTTCCCTATCTGCACTTAAACCCAATATCACCATCTCGATCCTCTTCTCAACTCATCTCTGTTTCAATTTAGTCGATTTATCAACCACAATAGTTCAGACTCAGAAACCCCTCTTCAATTTGAGCATCAATCGCTCAATCATCTTCTCGATTCCTCCCTGTATTTCTCTCTTTCTCAGACAAACAACAGCCGTTTCCTCTCGGCTCTAGCTTTGAGATGATAATGCTTGAAAGAAAAATAATACCCACGTAATTCCGGGGTCTTTGGTAATGAGTAAAAGCCGATATAGGCACCAGTTTTCGGATGAGGGCTACATGTTGATATTTGGCTTGTCGGGTCTCGACAAGAAATCGATGCCTAATTTGTTTCTTTGCTCAATTGTCGGTTGGTTGCGAACTCGACAGCTCATTCCTCGCCTCTTTTCTTTGGCGATGACTAGCTCTACGTTTATGCTTTGTGAATTGACATGTTTTCTCCTTCTTTGCGCATAATGACTCCATTGCACCTAATAGCTCAAAAACACAAATAAAGTACATAATTCACAAGAAAAATAGCAAAGAAAGCATAAACTCTATATAGTAAATACGGTGTATTCTACACCTATCACCTGTAAAGGAGTAAATGTTATTTAAAAAGTAATGAGTGTTTAAGCCTCTTTAATTATACATGTATCGAGTAATTCGATATATTTATGAATTTATCAGAATGGTGCATCAATCCCATATATCTTATAAATTTCAACCTATCGCGTTAGTTATTAATCCATGACTCGCCTATTATTTTCCATGCTATGTTCTCAGCCGAACTCTCTTTATTGACATGACATGACGATAAAGTGTTCACTCTCAATGATAACATGAATCTCCCGGTGCCCGGTATTGAGATCTCGCATGAAAATACCCACACGGCTACATCACTATCTCGACAAAGAGATCAATGCGTTCACACACTTTTAAAGTTAATGTGATTGAACAAATATTTATTCTTAAAGAAAATCTAGATCCGTTAATGTCGAGTCTTAGAAACGATCACGGCCACACAACTTGGTTGCACGATTTAACAAGCATAGCTTACTCCTAACAGAATGAGGCAACCACCGCAGTGACCACCGGCGGGCCCACTAGTGCCCTAGCTGATCGAGTCCCACTCTATTAGCCACGAAGTGCTTTGAACGCTAGGCGATCACACTGTATAAGAATAGCTCGAACGAGCTAAGACCGTAAAAACGGTCTCAAAAGCTATCATGCCCGTCCAACTTCACCAGCCTAGTTGGACGGCTTTGATCGCACTCCAAACGTCCAAGGAAGTATCAATGCGTTCGCCACCGGCCCAATAGTATCCTCTACCGATCGACTTGCTTATGAGAAGTTAATAATACACCAAATCGATCGATTGAACTAGGGTGGACGCGGCTTCTTTAAAGCCCTAATCAGTGTTTGCGACAACGAATTACTGCCGCAAATTAATCACGGCCGTTCATCTTTGTCGGCTGATAGGCGTGATAAACACCTAATTTTATATCGAGTATTTATGCTTTCTTTGCGAGTTTTCGTGTGAATTATGTATCTTATGTTTACTTTTGAGTTTATTAGGTGCAATGGAGTCATTTGGAGCAAAAAGGAGTGGAAATGGCTACAAAAGTGAAGTCACAAGTGAAGAGGGGCCAAAGACCCAGTGGAACTCGTTCAAATACAAGATTTCTACTTTTCATTGTGTAGAGGACGAGAAGATGAAGATAATGGCGAAATAACTGAGTCATTCGGAGCTCGTATGAAGAAGTTATGGGCAAAAGAAGAACTCGGAATGGTAAACCGGTCATTTCATCGGCTAATACTAATGGGAGCCCAGCCACATGTTAAGGGGTAGCCAGATTTTGGTTAAAAGAGAAGTGTTATTTAGAGCCCAGCCAAGGATAAGGGGTAACTTGCTGACAGAATTGCTAAAGACAGGCTACGGTTCGTTAAGGGGCACCCACTCCTTTATAACTAAGCTAGGTCGAGTGTTTCTCAGACATTTAGTACAAGCACCTGAGATGAGAGTGGAGATCGATTATGAGGAGATCGATGGGGGTTTTCTGAGCTGCCATTGCAGTTGTTGGTCCGAGTGATTGAGAGAGGTGAAGAAATGGAGGCGAAGATGTGCTTGAAGATTGGAGTTCTATGAATTGTGAAATCAAGAGAAGACTTCAAGGAGGTGATGAGGAGAAAATCACAGGAAAGAATTAGGGTTTCTCCTAAGCAATTCATGGTGGTTCTGATGGGTCATTGAGATCGGGTTGATCGATTCTAAAATGGGTCTCTCGTTGTAATTTGGTTTAGGTTGACAACTCGGATGGAGGACTCGAGAGCACATTTGAAGTCTCAAGTAAGCGAATGGTGATGAAACTGATTAAAATAGCTATGTCTTTGTGAATTTGCGGGGGGAAGTCTGCAATGGGTTGACATTGATTTAATGGTCTGGGTGGAGAGAATGGTTATGATATGGGTTTGTTGAAATTGGTTGAGATATGGGTTGTATGGACTCGAGAGAAGAAAAATTGAGTCCGATGAACGAGACTCGCCATGGATTAATGGGGTATGGAGATTGAAGTCTTGAGAGAAATCAAGGGTTTCGGTGGTTAATTGTTGTGAACTGATGAAGGATGATTTATTGAAGCAGAATTAGAAGATGGTTTCATCCCTGAAACAGTGGGTGAAGTTCAAAATCGGCCTGTGGTTGATCTATTAAGGTTGTGTTGGTGTTGCCGTCACTGTTTACGGAGAAGCGAGAAGAAATGAAGAGGGTTGTCTCGAAGCATAATTGTAATTCTCCTGTGAATTGATGAGTATGTTTGTGTGGTTCAAGAAGGTTGATGATTGTCAAGGGAAGATTGAGAAGGACTTGACAAGTTATATGGGACCGAATTGAGTCACAAGCGAGTCTTGAGTGTTGGTGGTGCATAAAATGGTGATGAGCTTCGATGGCTCGGTTGAAGTTATTACGGGGTTGGGAGCTTGGTGAGGCTAGTGGTTGTGAAGGCAAGGCAATGGTTCGGGGGAGAGATTTGTGTTAAACTGTGGTTGATGTTTGTCTTTGGTCAGTAATGGATGCAAGTGCGATTCTGAAGGTGAACTCAAGAATGTCTGTGAGGGGTATGGTGAAGTGATGAAGGCTGCAGTGATGGAAAGGGTACTGGTGGTGCAATTGGCCACTGGAACTGAGCTACAGGTGCAAACTGGTCTGGGATTGCAGGTCATGAAGTCACAGGAAGCTGCAGAAGGCTAGGTTGTGGCTATGGCACAGATTGCAGTGTGGAGTCAAGAATGCAAACAGTTTAGGTGGAATGTATGGCAGAGTGCGGGCTAGATGTCAACAAACCCAATAATGGATTGGAGCTTGCGAGGTGATGGCAGTGCAAGGGGCTTGTGATGCTGATAATGAAGCTGAGTGAGCAACTGGCTCAAGAGGGTTAACTGGAATGTGGCTAAGTGAAGTTGGTTATTATGTGAATTTCAGGGAAGTATGCATAAACTGGTGGTGTTGGTAATAAAACATGTAATGGATGTGATTGGCAGTGGTGTCTGAGATTGCGAAATTGGGGTTCTGTGATGATGCATTGCAGTGAAGATGGAGTGAGTCATTTGCACGAGATGGAAGGGAATGAGGATGTCAGAACGCTACTGGTGCGGCTCGATATCCGGTGAAGCATTGGTGGATGTCTTGGTGAAGTCACAGGAGGCAATCGGGTGATGTTGGGTTTGCTTCTGAGCAAAGTAGATGATGAATGGTTATGGTGTTTTTGAAGGTGGTCTGTGTGGAAATTTAAGCCGAGAGTCTCGTGCAGTACGATGTAACAAAACAAGAAGGCAGAGTGGTTGATTAATCTTTGTTGTGCTCGAGGTTGAATGAGCGGGATATGGAAGTGCCAAGTCGATAATGGGAATGGAGATTGTGAACTATGATCCAGTTGTGTGTGTGATGGCGAATCTTGAATTGAGTAAGGAAGTCTGATGGAAGCAGATCAAGTCGGGTGAACCGAATTGGCTAGGTAGTGCCATTAGAGTTGAAGATTGAGAGCAGATGTTGCAGGGAGATGATGAAAGAATAGAATTGGAGGCTGTGAATGTGCCAGGTGATAAGAATTTTGCTGTGGAGGAGCTGTTGCAGTTGCAGTTCAAGAAGCAGCTATGATGCACAATGATTGTGCACTGGAATCGCCTGGAAAGACGACTCAAGTCTCTGATCGGCTGGAAGGCTAACTACTCGGCTGACCATGGATCACCGACTCGTCCCGACAAATGTCTTGGCTTTCGGTTTGACTCGGTCTGACCGAGTTGACCCGAGTTGACTCGTTGACCGGTGGACCAGGTTGACTTGTCGGTCACCGAACCCGCTTTCCGGCGACTATTCCGGCCACAATCCCAGACTTCCGGCGACCGTTTTTGGGGCGTATTTTCTACACGGGTTTCTCTCACTTGTGGGCCGGGTGAATTTCCAACTAATGGACTTTGAAGACAAAACCTAATTTTGGAAGGAGTGAAGCATATAAATAGAAAAGTCTTTCTCAAACCTAGGGATATCTCCATTAGGGAGACTTCTACTTGTTTTCTAGGGTTTCACATGATAGGTTCTTCTAAACTTTCTATGATGATTTCCAAAAACACAAGTAACTAAGTTTTTATTATTGGTTGAAGATGTAGTTGGATTTTGCAACCAAGTTATGATATTTATGAATTAGTTTTCTCTCAATATTATCGTTCACTTTCTACGGGTTATAATAATTGCATGATTGATGGATTGCAATATGATTGAATATTTGTTTAGTTAAGTCTAGAATTCATTGAACTCACATCCATATTTATAGCTATTTTAGGGTTTTCATCGAGCGATAACCTTGAATACGAGTAGCATAATATGATTCTAGGTTGTAGTGATACATCCTCGTAGTCATATGTAGAAATTGACCTTTGTTCGAATTGTTTGCGCAATGTATTACAATTGCATTGATTAGCCTATTTCTGAAACTTAATGCTCCTAGGAATTGAACTTGATTAGCGCAAGGCGTTAGGTTATTCTTTAGGTAGATTTCACATACGCAGCCCTAATGTGTGTGTTGATAACTCTGGAAATTACGGAGTATTCTTGCAATAAGGTATTCTATGGTTTTTGATGATAGCGAGATTAAATACTTAATTCTATTCATATATTCATAAACTTGTTTACAATTGAAGATGAAACCTTTATCCAATATTTTCACATCCTTGATTTGCGTACTTTATTTGCTTTTTGTTTATTTTTATTTACACAATCAAAATTCTTCCGTGTTACTTATATAGGAAACCATAACAATTTGACAACCTAGACCTCTCTCGTGGGATCGATCCTTTCTTGCCCTTGCTATATTTATATTTTGAGTAGTAAGAAAGTGTAATTTATTTTTGACGCTTACGACAACGATCAAATTTTGGCGCTGTTGTTAGGAGGCAGCGTGTTGTTAATTGTTTTTGGTTTCTTATTTTTGTATTTAGTTTTGTTTTACTTTTTCTTATTCTTTGGTTTCTAACCGAGTTTTGAGAATCTCGTTTCAGGTACCAATTTCTATGGACGGAGCTTATTGGAGCAATCAATACGGCTTTCAACCTCAACAACATGAAAACTATCACCCTTATGGGGAATACAATCAAAACCAATCCTTTGGTTATGGTCAATATTCCACGTACCCTTTTAGTTGTTCTCATACATTCCAACCTTCTTACGGTGGGTATGTAAGTGAGCAACCACAAGGAGGGGAGACTAGTTGTACTCCTATTAATTTTTCCTCTAGTTTGGTAGATGAAATGCAACAATTTATGGACAGCATGGAGTCAATTTGTGGACAACCAAGCGTGGAACCATTTTCGTCGACCGAGTGTGCTCATAGTATGTTTGGCCCAATTTCCGATCGTAGTTATGATCATTCATCCATTCGGAGGGAAGATAATTGGCCTAACAATGTCAAGTAAGTAATTCTACTTTTCTTTGTCGAATGAGCTTTACAAACAAATGGAACACTATATTCAGAATTTGGATGGAACACTCCAAGAGCTTCAAAAAGGTGTTTCCACTTTAAGAAAGGGCATTGATGAATACAAGGAGGAAATGGATAATTATGTTGAAAAAGGCGAACCTTTGGGGACTTTTGTTGATATTTGTGTAGTTAACTCAACTCTTGATCGTAATAATGATCATTCACCTAATCAAAAGGATGAGTTCGAGATTAGCAACACTAAATTCAGCGAGGACCAATGTTATGATGACTATGATAGTGATGATGATTATTATGAAAATACATCGTTTGAACCAACTCATGGTGACATCCCCGAGGAGTGTACAATGGAGTCTTTTTGGGATCAAGATGAAGACGAAGAGGAATATGTCGACACTTGTGTAGATTACTCAAGCATTGATCTTAATAATGATCAAGAGCCTATTCAAATGGTGGATCTTGAGGATGATGCATTTTCGAGTGTTCTAGAAAAGTTTCTTATAATAAAATTTGGATCCGCTAAAGAGTATGTGCCTTACAACAAAGAGAAGTATGTTGAGAATGAAACCGTTATGACCAATATTGTGGAAGACCCAATTGAGCTTGCATATGATTGTAATGATGATGTTTATGTCGAGACTTTGGTTACGGCAGAAACGGACGAAGAATGGTTGCAAGGTTTGATAGAGGACCATGATATACAAGAGGTGAATAATTCACTTGAGTTTTTCAAGGATGAAGAGGATTCCGTGATACAAGAGATTGTGCAAGGTTTATCTAACCCTTTGCCTATTATTTCTTCTCCTTTACCTCTTATTGGTTTGAATGTATGTGCTTCGAGAATATTGTTGACTGACTTTGTTTCTCGTTTTCCGCCATTAGAGAAACTTGATTCTCATACTATGCAGGTTATGGAACAAGAAACCGTGGAAGTGCCCGACTTCTATATTCTTTATACACTTCCAAGTGTGGGGGAAGCTTTTATCGGTTCATAGCTTTACTTTTGCTTTATGTTACTAATATTTGTGTGAAGCTAGTGTTTACAAAACAGGTTCTATGGAAGGATCCCCAACTTTTCAGATTGTTGGTGTATGGGGAATGAATCTTACAAGAAGCTAAGTCGGGCCGTCGACTTTAAAACAAGCGCTAAGTGGGAGGCAACCCACCGGTTTTGTATCTCTTATCCTTTTTTATTTTATTTTTGTTTCGTTTTTTACTGTTTTCATATCATATTTGCAGCCCCATGTTTAATTTCATTGAGTCCGTAATCTATCTTAGAAGAGAATTATGACGAATACCTTTTTCGTCAGAAAATTTCAGACTGCGCGTAGTTCAGTCCAGAGACCATAACTGTCAGACCGTTTATCAAAACACTGTGAAATTTTGACACTGTGTAGAAAACACGTAGGTGAACAACTTTTGTGAAATGGAGTTTTTCCAAATTCCTTACCAATTTGCACAGTTTTTGCGTTGTATCTGCTGTTATGTCAGAATTCAGAACTTTCGGTTTTACACATTGAGGACAATGTGAAGTTTAAGTGTGGGGGAGCATTTATATGTTTGTATAGTTTGTTTTTGACACCATTAGTGGATGGAACCATTTTGAATGCAGGAGTTGAGGAACCAATTAACTAAAAGGGGACGAACATAGCTCGAAATCACAAATTAACATGATAGTTGTTACCATATCTCGGAATATCACCATATCGCATTCTATTTTTATTTTTTCCATATTTATCTATTGTTCTCTAAGTGCTTTGGTGGGTCACTAAATATCGACGTGTTATTATTGCTAGGATGAAATAGAGTGGTTGAGTTACTAGAAAAAAAAAAAAAAAAAAAAAAAGACCGATCAATTAGACCAAAACGGAATAAAAAGACACTTGGGAATAGCGGATGTGTGAAACGTAGTCCCCGTCTCCGTCGCCTAAACAAGCGTGGGAATGCGGGATCCAAGGCAACTATCATATACGTGTTGACAAGGAAGCATGCGCTTGGATCCAAAAGATCTAATCATGCCGTCTAAAAAAACAAAAAAGAGAGATTGATCCAGTTGATCCAATCATATAAAAAAGAGAAGCAATTATTATAGTGTTGAATAAAGTCACTCTTGGTTCCCTTTGTATATTCCAATTGATTTGATGTAGCATTCAAAGACCAACAGCTCAATCCAATAGGATTAGGTTCATCTTAGCAATGACCTTGACGGATATGGGAAACATCGATCACTTGTGAATATTCGCCAACATCTACATCTTTATCCATCTTCTTAATCTTTTCATTGTGATTGTGGTTTGTTATTTTCCGAGTATTGTGGCTTGTTCGACTATCTAATTAGAGTTATTTACTAATATATGAATTGAATTTGCAAGGTACCTCCTCCTGTAGTCATTTTGGATTCGTTCATTGATTGGTCACAATTAGACGGAGTTGGAAATATAGGTTTTGTAGGTATATCTCTAGTAAACCTTCACGAGACTATAACTCGTCCACTAGGGACACCTAGGGGTTTAAAGGCTTGTTATTTATGCTAAAAGTGACCGTAGCCTCGACGACACGGAGTTGTATGTATCTTTTTGAATTGTTTTGTTTGATTTGCTCGAGGACTAGCAAAGTCTAAGTGTGGGGGAATTTGATAGGCGTGATAAACACCTAATTTTATATCGAGTATTTATGCTTTCTTTGCGAGTTTTCGTGTGAATTACGTATCTTATGTTTACTTTTGAGTTTATTAGGTGCAATGGAGTCATTTGGAGCAAAAAGGAGTAGAAATGGCTACAAAAGTGAAGTCACAAGTGAAGAGGGGCCAAAGACCCAGTGGAACTCGTTCAAATACAAGATTTCTACTTTTCATTGTGTAGAGGACGAGAAGATGAAGATAATGGCGAAATAACGGAGTCATTCGAGCTCGTATGAAGAAGTTATGGGCAAAAGAAGAACTCGGAATGGTAAACCGGTCATTTCATCGGCTAATACTAATGGGAGTGATGAGATTTTAACAAGTTGTAGTAAAAAGTGGTAAGGATGTCGTTCCTCTCAGACTTGTAAAGACTCGATTTAAGAAAATACTAAAAACAAAGAAAATATTTACACAAGTTTGTCACAAATATCGAGAGAACTGGGACTTCGGATTCCACCATAAAATTCATTCATGCGAATCATATATTTATTCTAGACAATTATAGCTCAAATAATAATGAAATATTGACTCTGTTTCTTTGCCAAGGTAGATTTTTGAAAAGCAACGATGTATATCTAAAGCATGGGATATCAAAAGACTTAACCTAAGTATAACCCATCAATTGAAATCACAACCATTCAATAAAAACCATAAAACAATTAACAATCCATGCAAAAAGTCATGAAAGAATTAAATATAATTACCACACGCATGAAATATGGCTTTCTCCGTCGTCCCAGTGTTGGGGTTTAGCTCCTCATATCAAAAACACGCACAAAATAATAATCCATAGCTCAAAAAGGTGTTTTATTGAAGAAATTATATAAAACAGAGATTTGTAACGCTGTAATGGTGTTACAGACGTCACTGTTACAGATTTCGAGACCGTTGAACAACGATACTTGTTTGTCTCTCGTTGTTTCTGAGACTCTTCACGACCGCTCTGTTGGTTCAATGTTCTTGATGTTCTTGAGTTTTGCAGCAGCAGAGAACTTTCTCTGAAACTCTTTCTGTTGATCTCTGTAGCTCCTCCAAACCCTCTGCTCGGCCCCAAAACTATCCCCAAGTCTCGACCTCCTCTGCTCGACCTCCCAGCTGCTCTTTTATACACAACCGGTGCGATAATAACTCATGAATCTCTTTCTTTTCTTTCACGGAACTTTCCCTTCAAGTCACGGGAATATCTCCCTCTATCTTCTACGCGGCTTCTCTAGCCGAAAACTACCAGGACTGGATAGATGCAAATCGTACAAGAATATCTTCCCTTCTCTGTCACGTTAGTTCCACATATAACTCGGAAAATACCCGATATAATTCCAACTCCCTGTATTATCGTGAACAATGATTTCCTTCCCTTTTTCACGTAACCAATTCTATTACCAACCCCTGTTTCTTCGTGCCAGGTAAATCCAAACCCAAATCCGAGTAGAACTCCGACTAAAACTCGTGCAAACCAATTCCAGGAAGTCACGCTGTTGCAGCTTTTATTTCCCCTGTATTGTCGAGATCCGATTATCAAGCCCAATCTACGCCATTAAATCACTTGTACCAGCCCTGTTAAGACCAAACAGGTCCATTGAAATCAATTCTGGCGATTGAATCGTCTCCAAAATCTTCAAAAATTCAAACCATAATCTGCCAGGGAAGAATCATTTTTTCCCGCCAAATCTCAATATTCAAAAGTAGGGGATGACCTCCCCTTAACCAGACCCGGTGTGCCAATAGTAGTTGCCCTTTGGGGTTACCCCTTATCATCTGGGTGCCCCTTATCCATTTCCGGGGTGCGAATAGTAAATTTCTCCCACGAGCGCAAATACCACTTTTCGAGCCAATTTTTCCGCAAAAACTTATTTCTCCAAAAACACCTACAAAAACATAAAAAGCCATAATAAATACAAAATCGAACACTAACAATATATACAATTGAGATTATATCAGACACAAAAATGTGTCTATCAAATACCCCCAAACTTATTATTTGCTAGTCCCGAGCAAACTGAAATAAATAAAATCCTAACTCACTGTCGCAGGCATCGTCGATTGCATTTAGCGTATGCAATAAGCCTTTAAACCCCTAGGTGGCCCTAGTGGCCGAGTTATAGTCTCGGGAGGGTTTACCGAGGTGTACCCACAAAACCTTTACTCCGGACCCTAACTATCTACGCAGAACCTTGGAAGGCACTAAAGAATCTCCTTGGTTGGCATACTTATTGACTACGGGAGGAAGTACCATCTGCGAAATTCCAATTCTTTGTATTACGAGTTTGCACTCAAGCATACTAAAATTCATATATAAGTCACGAGCTCTACTCGGATAGTCACACTATGGACATCAATACCCGAGTCAAAACTAATCACATGGATAGATCAAGAAGATGGATATAGATAAAAACATAGATGGTTTTGATGTTTACTAAGTGATCGATGTTTCCCATATCCATCTCAAGGCCTCCGCCAAAATGAACCTATCCTAATGGACCGAGATACTAGTCGACTAATATCAACACACCGGCATATACAAGGGAACCAAAGTGGTCGACAATCCTAATTCTAGATCAACACGTCGGCATATACAAGGGAACCAATGGTCGATTTATTCACCGAACATTAATATTTTTTTTTTTTTTTTTTTTTTTTAACTCGCATGATTAGATCTTTTGGATCCAAGCGCATGCTTCTTGTCAAACAGATTACATGATAGTTCCGTGGATCCCGCATTCCACGCTTGTTTAAAGACGGAGACAGGGAAAACACACACATATTGCTATTCCCAAGTGTTAATTTTATTCCGTTTGGTCTAATTGGTCTAGTCTTTTTTTTTTTTTTTTTTTGGGTTTTTTTTTTTTTTTTTTTTGGTATCTCAATCACTCTAATTCACCCTAGCATTGGTAACAACTTGAATCGCGGGACCCACCTAATCACTTAGAGAAACATAGTTTAAAAACAAAATAAAAACAGAAGTGAAAAGGACTCAACGGGATTGGTGAAACTATCATGTTATTTCTAACACCTGAGCTCTGTGCTTTTATGAATAGACTCTTTAGATGTTGCCATCTAATCAGATTGGTTCCTCAACTCCTACAACCAAAATGCTTCCATCCACTTAGATTGGTTAGTGCTATCCTTAATAAGCATAAATTCTAGGCTCTGGAGTTTAATAATGCAACTGCAACTAAAAAGTTCTACCATACCCCCAACTTAAATCTAACATTGTCCTCAATGTTCTAAAGATAAAATTAAAAGCATGAACAAGGAGAAACTGTTACCATTTGAAGTAAAAAGAGTTAAGGAAAGATATTACCGTGTCGCATGAATATTGGGTTACCTCCCAAGAAGTGCTAAGTTTAACGTCTTGACCAGGACTAACAAAGGATTAGTCACCTCATAGAATCATAAAGTAATAGCCGGAATTTCGTGGGTCATCAAAACCAAATAGAGCTATCACAAATAAAAGGAATCTCCAACCTGCCAAGAAAATTAACAAATGAAGCACACCCTTGTCTAGTTTCCTGTTTAAGACAACTACATCTAGCTGTGGTTCAGGTTCAGGTTCTATAACTGGGTCCAAATAAACTTCTTTGGGCTTGCGTTCTTCATAAGTAAGATCCAAATTATCAAGTTGTAGAGTCTGGAAAAACTCAAATAAAAACTTAGAAGCACATAATAATAACCTGAATAATTGAGGATCCTCTAAGTCAATCAGATTTGACTTACACAGCTGACCACAATGAGAGTGGTGGTCAATCTTAAGCAAATGTGTCATTTCTATTCTCCTAAAGTACTTAGGTTTAGTCTCAGAACTTAATAAGTGACACATTTTAAACTCATACATTCCCACAATTGGTTGAAAAATATTTGGTGGGAAAACAAAGTCAATCTGGGTATCATAACCTGAATAAACCACATCAACCAGAGGATGGGTTTCTAATAACTGAACTTCCTTATGGACATCACTAGGTTCAGGAAAACGTGTATGAAGATAATCTTTTAAAATGGTTGAGGCACATATGTCAAGTCCCAAGTGAGGGACCTTTCTAAGAGTTAAAGCACATGGAGAATGATAATCACCCCCAAACTTAGAGTTTTCAGTGTCTCTAGAAAGACTAGTCACAACTTCCCTAATTTCAAGGTCATCCGATTCTCGAAAATGGTCAATTGATTCTTCTAAGTCAGGTTCATCCTCACTCATCTCTACGAGTTCATTTTCTTTGTCTAAGACTAATGTTTCTAAATCGCTAGACTCTAAAACAATATTCTCATAAGAAACTCGTTCCTCAAAACCATAATCGGCTTCGTAATCATAAGGAAATACTACCTCGTCTAAAACGGTGGTATCTCTAGTCAAATCCTCGTCCTTTTGAATAGGTGAATAATTATTAAAATTATTTGGATTTGAACTAGAAATAATATTATCATTGCAAAGCTTAATTGGAGTAACAAATTCCTGATCACTATGCCTATTTATTTCAAATTCTTCATCAACACTATCCTCATCATAATCATCATTATAATAACATGGAAATGATCGAACCTCATCTAAAGTAGTGTTACCAATTCTAACCTCGTCATCTTGATTATGCAAATAACTATCATCATTTTCAAAGGTACTATTGGAAACACTATATTGGAAATTAAGTCTATCTTGAGCATTTCTTTCCGGGCCTCTAACAAGATTTTCCGAGTCGACTCACATGACTTCCAGTTGTATCTAGGAAAGAAGGTTCACATGTTTCATTGCTTTCGTCCATAACTAAGTTATTCATCTCGTCTGAACTACGTGTTGACTCAAGTAACTTTTGTGTTGACTCAGCTAACTTACATGCGGACTCTAGTAGAGAGGAATTTTGCTCGTATGACCGGTGGGAGTATGGATAGTAATTGGGCTCATCATGGTATGAGCCATAACCTTGAAAAGGCTGATGTTCCCAACCACTATTCACATTATGGTCAAAGTAGTAACGTCCATTTTGAAACTCCCATCGGATATTCGTTGTATTGGCTATTGTAATACCAGATTCGACATTCTATTCGCGCAGGGTGTGAGTTGTCACACAAAATAAAACCCACCGACGGGGGATTCGTGGGTGGATAGAGTCTTACCTCCCGTACCGAGACGGGCGATGAACCGTTGAAGTCGACTCGTGCCACCGACTCCGATGTCGGTGTACGAACCCGAGGGGCCGAGACAAATCGTGAATCGTCGTCCTTCCCCTCGCAAATGTTTATATTTAATTTCAACCCTTCCTTAGGGTTTTAAAATAATGTCCAGTCCAAAAAAAATGTCCAAAAAGTGTCCAAAAATAAAAAAAAAAAAAAAAATTACAAAAATACAACCCTATTTACAGTTTCTAAAAATAAAACAAAATAATTATATACAAAATCTTCTTCGCTCCTTGGACTCCTCTTTTCTTTCCTTCTTTGGCGATGCTTTCCTTTTATAGCACTTTTTCTTTCCTTGTAGCTTCGCTCCAAATCTGAAAAGAATCGAAAAATACCAAAGGCGTAAAAAGGAACAAAAAATAATAAAAATAAACCTAAAACAAATCTAAATACAAGTCCGCGTCGGCGGCGCCAAAAATTGATGAGATTTTAACAAGTTGTAGTAAAAAGTGGTAAGGATGTCGTTCCTCTCAGACTTGTAAAGACTCGATTTAAGAAAATACTAAAAACAAAGAAAATATTTACACAAGTTTGTCACAAATATCGAGAGAACTGGGACTTTGATTCCACCATAAAATTCATTCATGCGATTCATATATTTATTCTAGACAATTATAGCTCAAATAATAATGAAATATTGACTCTGTTTCTTTGCCAAGGTAGATTTTTGAAAAGCAACGATCGTATATCTAAAGCATGGGATATCAAAAGACTTAACCTAAGTATAACCCATCAATTGAAATCACAACCATTCAATAAAAACCATAAAACAGTTAACAATCCATGCAAAAAGTCATGAAAGAATTAAATATAATTACCACACGCATGAAATATGGCTTTCTCCGTCGTCCCAAAGTGTTGGGGTTTAGCTCCTCATATCAAAAACACGCACAAAATAATAATCCATAGCTCAAAAAGGTGTTTTATTGAAGAAATTATATAAAATGTAGATTTGTAACGCTTATTTGTAATGGTGTTACGTGACGTCATTTATTCTGATTTCAGACCGTTGAACAACGATACTTGTTTGTCTCTGTCGTTGTTTCGAGACCGTCGCGACCGCTCCCCGTTGGTTCAATGTGCTTGATGTTCTTGAGTTTTTTGCAGCAGCAGAGAACTTTCTCTCAAACTCTTTCGTTGATCTCAGTAGCTCCTCCAAACCCTCTCGCTCGGCCCCAAAACTATCCCCAAGTCTCGACCTCCTCTCTGCTCGACCTCCCAAATGCTCTTTTATACACAACCAGGTGCGATAATAACTCATGAATCTCTTTCTTTTCTTTCACGGAACTTTCCCTTCAAGTCACGGAATATCTCCTCTATCTTCTACGCGGCTTCTCTAGCCGAAACTACCAGGATGGATAGATGCAAATCGTACAAGAATATCTTCCCTTCTCTGTCACGTTAGTTCCACATATAACTCCTGGAAAATACCCGATATAATTCCAACTCCCTGTATTATCGTGAACAATGATTTCCTTCCCTTTTTCACGTAACCAATTCTATTACCAACCCCTGTTTCTTCGTGCCAGGTAAATCCAAACCCAAATCCGAGTAGAACTCCGACTAAAACTCGTGCAAACCAATTCCAGAAGTCACGCTGTTTGCCTTTTATTTCCCTGTATTGTCGAGATCCGATTATCAAGCCCAATCTACGCCATTAAATCACTTGTACCAGCCTCCAAGACCAAACAGGTCCATTGAAATCAATTCTGGCGATTGAATCGTCTCCAAAATCTTCAAAAATTCAAACCATAATACGCCAGGAAGAATCATTTTTTCCCGCCAAATCTCAATATTCAAAAGTAGGGGATGACCTCCCCTTAACCAGACCCGGTGTGCCAATAGTAGTTGCCCTTTGGGGTTACCCCTTATCATCTGGGTGCCCCTTATCCATTTCCGGGGTGCGAATAGTAATTTTCTCCCACGAGCGCAAATACCACTTTTCGAGCCAATTTTTCCGCAAAAACTTATTTCTCCAAAAACACCTACAAAAACATAAAAAGCCATAATAAATACAAAATCGAACACTAACAATATATACAATTGAGATTATATCGAGACACAAAAATGTGTCTATCGTGAGCCCACCACATGTTAAGGGGTAGCCGTTTTTGGTTAAAAGAGAAGTGTTATTTAGAGCCCACCAAGGATAAGGGGTAACTTGGTCAACAGAATTGCTAAAGACAAAGCACGGTTCGTTAAGGGGCACCCACTCCTTTATAACTAAGCTAGGTCGAAGTGTTTCTCGGACATTTAGTACAAGCACCCGAGATGAGAGTGGAGATCGATTATGAGGAGATCGATGGGGTTTTCCCGAGCCGCCATTCTTTGTCGTTGGTCCGAGTGAGTGAGAGAGGTGAAGAAATGGAGGCGAAGATGTGCTTGAAGATTGGAGTTCTATGAATTGTGAAATCAAGAGAAGACTTCAAGGAGGTGATGAGGAGAAAATCACAGGAAAGAATTAGGGTTTCTCCTAAGCAATTCATGGTGGTTCTGGATGGGTCATTGAGATCGGGTTGATCGATTCTAAAATGGGTCTCTCTTGTAATTTGGTTTAGGTTGACAACTCGGATGGAGGACCGAGAGCACATTTGAAGTCCGTAAGTCGAATGGTGATGAAACCAAATTAAAATAGCTATGTCTTTGTGAATTTGCAGGGAAGTCGCAATGGGTTGACATTGATTTAATGGTCTGGTGGAGAGAATGGTTATGATATGGGTTTGTTGAAATTGGTTGAGATATGGGTTGTATGGACTCAGAGAAGAAGAATTGAGCTGATGAACGAGACTGCCATGGATTAATGGGGTATGGAGATTGAAGTACTGAGAGAAATCAAGGGTTTCGGTGGTTAATTGTTGTGAACTGATGAAGGATGATTTATTGAAGCAGAATTAGAAGATGGTTTCATCCCTGAAACAGTGGGTGAAGTTCAAAATCGGCCTGTGGTTGATCTATTAAGGTTGTGTTGGTGTTGCCGCTGGTTTACAGGGAGAAGCAGAAGAAATGAAGAGGGTTGTCTCAGAAGCATAATTGTAATTCTCCTGTGAATTGATGAGTATCTTTGTGTGGTTCAAGAAGGTTGATGATTGTCAAGGGAAGATTGAGAAGGACTTGACAAGTTATATGACCTGAATTGAGTGGTTGCGGGTCTTGAGTCACAGGTGGTGCATAAAATGGTGATGAGCTTCCGATGGCTCAGGTTGAAGTTATTACAGGGCTGTGAGCTTGGTGAGGCTAGTGGTTGTGAAGGCAAGGCAATGGTTCAGGGGGAGAGATTTGTGTTAAACTGTGGTTGATGTTTGTGCTGGGCTGTAATGGATGCAAGTGCAGTTACAGAAGGTGAACTCAAGAATCTGTGAGGGGTATGGTGAAGTGATGAAGTTGCAGTGATGGAAAGGGTACCTGGTGGTGCAATTGGCCACTGGAACTGAGCTACAGGTGCAAACTGGTCTGGGATTGCAGGTCATGAAGTCACAGGAAGCTGCAGAAGGCTAGGTTGTGGCTATGGCACAGATTGCAGGTGGAGCTGAAGAATGCAGCTGAGTTTAGGTGGAATGTATGGCAGAGTGCAGGCTAGATGTCAACAAACCCAATAATGGATTGGAGCTTGCGAGGTGATGGCGATGCAAGGGGCTTGTGATGTTTGATAATGAAGTCGAGTGAGCAAAATCGGCTCAAGAGGGTTAACTGGAATGTGGCTAAGTGAAGTTGGTTATTATGTGAATTTCAGGGAAGTATGCATAAACTGGTGGTGTTGGTAATAAAATATGTAATGGATGTGATTGGCAGTGGTGTCTGAGATTGCGAAATTGGGGTTCTGTGATGATGCATTGCAGTGAAGATGGAGTGAGCTGTTGCCTGAGATGGAAGGGAATGAGGATGCTGTAACGCGCTGGTGCCGGGCTCGATATCCAGTGAAGCATTGGTGGATGCTGGTGAAGCTGCAGGAGGCACTGGTGATGTTGGGTTTGCTTCGGAGCAGTAGATGATGAATGGTTATGGTGTTTTTGAAGGTGGTCTGTGTGGAAATTTAAGCTGAGAGTCTGTGCAGGTACTGATGTAATAAAACAAGAAGGCAGAGTGGTTGATTAATGCTGTTGTGCTCTGAGGTTGAATGAGCAGGATATGGAAGTGCTAAGCTGATAATGGGAATGGAGATTGTGAACTGCAGTCCAGCTGTGTGTGTGATGGCGGAATCTTGAATTCAGAGTAAGGAAGTCTGATGGAAGCAGATCAAGCTGGTGAACTGAATTGGCTAGGTAGTGCCATTAGAGTTGAAGATTGAGAGCAGATGTTGCAGGGAGATGATGAAAGAATAGAATTGGAGGCTGTGAATGTGCCAGGTGATAAGAATTTTGTTTATGGAGGAGTCATTTGCGATTGCGAGTTCAAGAGCGGTATGATGCACAATGATTGTGCACCAGAACTGGCCTGAGCAGACAGCTCAAGTCTCTGACTGGCCTGGAAGGCTAACTACTCAGCTGACCATGGATCAGCCTGACTCGTCTGACAAATGTGCTGGCTCGGTTTGACTCGGTCTGACCGAGTTGACCCGAGTTGACTCGTTGACCGGTGACCGGGTTGACTTGCCGGTCACCTGAACTGCTTTCCGGCGACTATTCCGGCCACAATCCCAGACTTCCGGCGACCGTTTTTGGGGCGTATTTTCTACACGGGTTTCTCTCACTTGTGGGCCGGGTGAATTTCCAACTAATGGACTTTGAAGACAAAACCTAATTTTGGAAGGAGTGAAGCATATAAATAGAAAAGTCTTTCTCAAACCTAGGGATATCTCCATTAGGGAGACTTCTACTTTGGTTCTAGGGTTTCACATGATAGGTTCTTCTAAACTTTCTATGATGATTTCCAAAAACACAAGTAACTAAGTTTTTATTATTGGTTGAAGATGTAGTTGGATTTTGCAACCAAGTTATGATATTTATGAATTAGTTTTCTCTCAATATTATCGTTCACTTTCTACGGGTTATAATAATTGCATGATTGATGGATTGCAATATGATTGAATGTTTGTTTAGTTAAGTCTAGAATTGATTGAACTCACATCCATATTTATAGCTATTTTAGGGTTTTCATCGAGCGATAACCTTGAATACGAGTAGCATAATATGATTCTAGGTTGTAGTGATACATCCTCGTAGTCATATGTAGAAATTGACCTTTGTTCGAATTGTTTGCGCAATGTATTACAATTGCATTGATTAGCCTATTTACGAAACTTAATGCTCCTAGGAATTGAACTTGATTAGCGCAAGGCGTTAGGTTATTCTTTAGGTAGATTTCACATACGCAACCTAATGTGTGTGTTGATAACTCGAAATTACGAGTATTCTTGCAATAAGGTATTCTATGGTTTTTGATGATAGCGAGATTAAATACGAATTCTATTCATATATTCATAAACTTGTTTACAATTGAAGATGAAACCTTTATCCAATATTTTCACATCCTTGATTTGCGTACTTTATTTGCTTTTTGTTTATTTTTATTTACACAATCGAAATTCTTCCGTGTTACTTATATAGGAAACCATAACAATTTGACAACCTAGACCTCTCTGTGGGATCGATCCTTTCTTGCCCTTGCTATATTTATATTTTGAGTAGTAAGAAAGTGTAATTTATTTTTGACGCTTACGACAGCATCATCGGCCTAGTTGGACGGCCCAGATCCAATTTTAGACAACCAACAAGATGCTAACGTGTTTACCGTCGACCCAACTCCATTGTTGGTTGATCGACTTACTGATAGCAAGCTTGGAACACATAGAATCGTTCACCCAAAGTATGGTGAACGCGCAACTTTGAAACCCTAAATTGGCGATTACGGTTGTATGTCACTGCCGCAAATTGATCTCGACCACTCCTCTTCGCCAGCCGATTTGAATGGATTATATTTAATCTTAAACAGTCTCGAAGATGTCAACGTGATCACTGTGGACCCACCTTTACACGTGATTGACTGGCCTACACAAACTAGGGCTCAATGCCTCAAAACGCTCGCTCAAAAGGGAGTTGGACGATCGGCCCCAAAACCCTAAAATTGCGTCAAACGGCGTTGAACAACTGCCGCAAATCGATCACGACCATCCAACTTTGCCAGGCGATCTATTTTTAGAGAACAAGCAAAGCAAAATTGTAAAGACTTGCTATCCTTCTTCTACATGAGGCGATCGGCCAAGTAATGGCGTGTACCTAGAGCCACCAAACGATCACCCAAAGATGGTCGATCATGCTTCCTCTTTTAAGACGCTTATCCGTGACTTATTCAATCAAGCTTAAAAACAATGATGCTTCATACACATCGATTAATTTAAGCTGCTTTACATGCGTCGAATACATATATATTTTATTTTGGCCTCATAAATAACTTAGTTGTTTCACCTAATAGCACCATGCTATTCTCCGTGGGTCCCACGACCCACTTATTCGATACATCAAACATGTCACAAACTGGGGGATGCTTACTGGGGTATTGGTCTGGCGGTTTATAGCATGCGGCGTGCAACGC
Source organism: Papaver armeniacum (assembly GCA_023531295.1). Classification (NCBI taxonomy): domain Eukaryota; kingdom Viridiplantae; phylum Streptophyta; class Magnoliopsida; order Ranunculales; family Papaveraceae; genus Papaver; species Papaver armeniacum. The sequence goes on along the minus strand of JAJJWW010008608.1, from coordinate 30,821 downwards.
ACCCATTACGAGAACGTGTTAGGAGGCATGGATGGTTAACAATGATGAAGGAAGTGGGCCAAGGCGTGATCGTGTGACAATCACTTACATGACCCCACTACTCCATCACTCAACTTCCTCCACTTCCTACGAGATGAAGATTGCGCTCAAATGACTTGTATAAATAGGTTCTTCAACATATCTTCAAACAACACGAGAAACCAAGTTGTTGTTAACACCGTGTCCAGAAATACCCGAAACTGATAGCTTACATTATGCAAGCCAGTTCAACATTCTAATACAAGTCATAAACAGCCAACACCTTCACAATCTCAACACCTTCTCCGCTTCCTTCCCTAAGATCAACCCTTCTCCTTCACCTTGTGACCGAATTGAATATGGAACGGCCATTTCTTGGTTTAGGCCAGAGTCTTACAGATTGATTTCTCGAACCTAAAAGCATTCCCGTGCAGTGCATTTGTTTAGGGTTTGAATTCGTTTCTCATCAACACACCCCAAATTACCAAAAATAGCAGAATCAGTTTTTACCCATAAACAACAACATAAATCTTACCATTAATAACTTTAGTGTTTCCAGACTCAACTTCTTCCTTTTGAATAGGTGAATGATCATTATCACGATCAAGATTTGAGCTAGTTACACCATCATTATCAACATTTAAGTATTCGTCTTCTTCGGAATCATCATTCTCTATATTGGCTTCCATGAGAATGTTAGAATGAGTTTGAACCTCTTCCTTGCTCCGTTCTTCTTGAATTTGATTCATGCCATTTCTGATGTTGTCTATATTCCGTTGAAGTTCTTGGAGTGATTCATTGTAACTCAGCTGAAATTCACAAAAAAAATTTGTTGCTTGAAGCATTTGCTGCATCACGGGAATAGCATATTTAACAAAACTATCAAATTTCTGATTTGAAGATTGCTCCACCAAACTTGGACACACACCACTTTCATAGTTTCCAGCCCAAGTCTCATCCCTTTGAATGGGTTAATGATCATAAATACGATCTAGAGTTGGGCTAGACTCATTGAAACAAGGTCCGGTTGGTTGTCTACCAAGTTTTTCTACTGCCTTTAGCTCATAAAGAATGTGATCGAGCATCTGCACATGTCTAGAATTAAACTGATTAAAAGAACAACTATCCTCCCATCCTTGTGATCGTTTATCATATCCAAAAGGTTGGTTTTGATTATATCCCAAGTATAGTTGGAAGTCATAAGAATGAGAATTAAGTTGATCACCATAGTATGTACGGTCTTGTGAACTATATACGTTGTTCCCAAAAGGAAACATCTTGAAATGTTATGCACACAACTCGTTTAGAGACTTACCTCTTGTTCCCAATTGTGCACACACCAAAAGAATGATTTTTTTTTTGTACCTGAAACAAGTTTTTAAGAAAACAAATTAGTAAAATTCAAAAATAAAAAATAAATGCAAAAATCGGAAAATTAAATAACAACTCAAACTACCGACTGATCCCCGACAGCGGCGCCAATTTTTGACGAGGTGTCGAACTCGCAAGAATAAATTCCTTACTTCTCTTACACTTAACTAGTAGTATACGGATAAGCAGGTTCGTTCCTAAGGGAGAGTTGAGCTAAAGTTGTCGATTCCATTTCTGAATAAGAATAATGCAATTACGAGGATGAATGATCAAGGACTCTTTCTTAGTCACAAAACATGAATCTAATCAATATATCTATGTTTCTGCAAGGTACTAATTACTAATAACCCTAGAATATTTAGTACGCTCAAATATCCTGCAGTCTCAAATTCACCGGACACGGAAGCGCTCGACTACCGGATTCTACTTGCCAAGTTTCCTAGAACAACGCTCTCTAGGTGTGACTTAAAAAAATGCTTTAAGTTCTGTGAGATAGGTTATTCCTAGTGAAAACCACAAAAGCTCGATTCATCTACTAGTGTCATTCAATACATACGAATATTTAACAAAATCCCATCATCAATATTCATATAGTGCTACTTGTATTAAGAATCTCTAGACAATTACGGGTCGAAGAGGTCTTAACTAGCAATAGAATCAATCCATAAACCATTCAATTTGCAACTTAAACGATTTAGAAATAATTCATATAACAATATTGGCACGGTATAGAATGAGCAATAACGAATAAATTGCAAGAAAGCAGGCTCTTTAAATATCAATTGGAGTTCATGTTTCGGACATCAAAATTTTCCCTAATCAATAATGTTTAGCTACTACAGTTCATAATAAACAAAGAAAAACAAAAATATGACTTCAAAACAAGATTAGCAAACCCAAGCAGCAGAAGGTGGAATGGTTGGATGAAAAGCAGATGGCTTTGGTGATAAAGGAATGGTGGCGGCAAAGTAGAACTCCTGGTGGACTGGTGTTGTTGAAGTTGCTGCTGCAGCTCGATAAGATGCATGCGGATATGCAAAACAGGGTGCAAACTGATGCTGTAGAGTATTGTTGATGGAGATGCAGGTGGTTTGAGATGATTATGCAGATGGAGACTTATGCAGGGGATATATGCGATGATGGAGGTGACTGGTAATATGCAGGTGGGTCTTGTAGATGCAGGTGGTATGCAAACTGGAGATGATGGTGGTGGTTGTGATGATTGGAGAGGAGCATAGGGCTCCTCTCTGTTAAAGATGAAAACAGTCGCCTGAGGTATGGGGTATTAGATGATGATGCGCCTCCTGTAGGTTTCAACTCCCTTTTATAACATATCATTCCTGCAGAATTCAAATACTATTAAAACTCAACTTCCCTATCCTGTTTTGTCGGCCAAGCAAACATCTGCATCTGTTTTTCTTGTTGGCTTCTAAATTCTCTCCTGGCAGATGCCAAATAATGCTCAAATAGCCCACATAAGTCACTGCACCTGATACTCGACCAACTCCCGACTACCACAAATCGAACCACTTAAATGTCATGTACAAACCAAATTCAAACCCATAACACCAGAGACTCCCTTCATTACTTCTTTTTGTTCAATACTAACATGTCAAGAACTAGGAATTCATCCTCAATCAATAATAAAATTAGCTACTCATTATTCAGTTCAGTAAACCCTAATTTCATCTATTGCAGCTCTTGGAATCAATATCGTTTTACATAGATCAAGCCCATTATTCAGTTCGATCTCAAACCCTAATTTCTCATTTCTGAAATCGACAGCAACAACTTCAATTTAAAGTTTTTTTCTTCTTTTCTCGTTCTAGGTAGGCAACATCATAATCATCTCATCCCTCACTGTTCTCAATTTGTGTCAAACCTTCTTCATTTCGATCTGAATTTCCTCCATGGTTGTGCCTCTTTCTGTCTCTCTCTTTGTTTAAATTCAAGTGATGTAATGATTGGGAAGCGAAAGAAAACCCTTCTCTGAATTCTAGGGTTATAGGTAGGGGATGGTTATTGACACCCGGTCACCTGTGATAAGCGCTACCAAGTTGGCATCCCCTTAACCATAGCTGGCTGTATTTAGTACTTCTCCCAACAGTTTCCCCTTAACCTTATCTGGGATCCAGATATTGTTCGCCCATGAAATGACAATTTTGCCTTTTTGCTCAAATTGGGTGATTTCTTCTTCTTTTCGTCCGCATGACTCCAAAGTAACTTTAGAACTCAAAACATGCGTAAAATGCATAATTTACAAGAAAAATAGCAAAGAAAGCATAACCAATAGATATTAAATCGAGGTGTATTCTACACCTATCAAATTCCCCCATACTTAGATTTTGCTAGTCCTCGAGCAAACTAATCTAAATACATACAACTCCATTTCGTCGAGAATACGGTTAAACTTAGCATGTATAACAAGCCTTTAAACCCCTAGGTGTCCCTAGTAGACGAGTTATAGTCTTGTGAGGGCTTACTAGAGATATACCCACAAAACCTACTCCAACTTCAAAGCGTTCCAGCGTCGCAAGCATCCAAAGAGCTATGAGGACATAGAGTTTCTGCATGCTAGTAATAAGAAGTTAGAAATAATAAAGAACATATTCTCATTCTTAAATGTTGAGTGAGAAATAACTACACCATAATGAGAGAACGCGTGTTTGAGAGCGATCAATAAGCATTTCGCCTTGACTTCTGCCTCACCAAAAAGGATTTTATGAAATTGCACTCAAAAGACGTACTTTTATGGTTCTCACATGTGTGCACGTATGAATGAAGAGAGAATTCCTGCAACACGTTGAATGGTGGGAAGGACAACTTCCGAAATATTTTTAAAACCCAATTCTTTTAACATTTTGAAAAACCATTTTTCTGACGATCTCTAAGAAAGGAAATCAACCACTATTATCGAGGTAGAGATTACTTACTCACTGTTTATGGGTGAAAACTATTTCTGCCGGTTTTGGTAATTTTGGGTGTGTGGATGAGAAATGAGTTTAAACCTTAAACAAATGCACTACACGGGAGTGCTTGTAGATTCGAGAAATCAATCTGTGCAAATCCGGCTTAAACCAAGAAATGGCCGTTCCAGACTTGTTTCGGTCACAAAGTGAAGGAGATGGGGTTGATCTTAGGGAGGTAAGCGAAGAAGGTGTTGAGATTGTGAAAGTGTTGGCTATGTATGACTTATATCAGAAAGCTGAACTGGCTTGCAGGATGTAAGCTATCAGTTCCGGTGTTTGAATACAATGGTATCAACACTTGTCTCTGTTGTCTGGACTTGTTCTTCTTTAAAAAATAGGATGGAGAACCTATTTATACAAGTCTTTTAGCCTAACCTTCGTATGTCGTGGGAAGTGAAGAAAGTGGAGTGATGGAGTAGTGGAGTAATGTGTTAGTGTCACACGACCAGTCTTACCCACTTCTCCCATCATCACTTAACCGTCCATGACTTTCTGACACGCTCTTGTGATGGCGCGTTGTGCGCTGTACGCTGTAAACCGCCAGACCAATACCCCAGTATGTATCTCCCAGTTTGTGACATGATTGATGTATGGAATGTGTGGGTCGTGGGACCCACAAAAGGTAGCATGTAATGCTAAATTGAATAACTGCGTTATTCAGGAGGTCGATACTTGTGAAGTATCATGTGTATTCTATGCGAGTGCGCATCATGGTGTGGTAAAGTGACGTGGTGATCACCAAGGCGCCCCTTCTTGCCGACCAATTAACTCACGACCGGGGTTGTATAACCAAGCGGGTGAAGTCGGATGGACGAGATGATCTTTGAGACACTCATCTGCGACCGTTGATGGAATTAGGGTTTTAGAAGAGGTGCGCAAGCATCCCTCTTGACTGGTCGAATCAAGCTTGGGATACGATTTTGGCAGGACGATCGTACATGCGTGTAGACGGCATGACGGTGTGGCGCCCATACCCCATTATCTCACAAAAGTGTGATGCGGGACCACTCAATTCGTCCGGAAAAGTCGAGTGGTCGAGATCAGTTTGCGACAGAAAATGAGTGCAAACAAAAGTCGCGCTTCGTGCCAACTTCGGGCGCGCGTTCCAAGACGACCTATCTTGGTCGGTCTTGGCCGATCGGTCTGGCGTGTAGGTGATAGGCTGGTGTTCACGCCTATACCTGACTGTCCCATGAAAACGTGATCTAAGCCACTCAAATTGTCCGGCGAAGTTGAGCGGTCGAGATTAGTTTACGATTGGGAAGTGTAACCACGCTAGTTTGGGCGGACGATTTGGGATAACCGGGCATGGTATGCCTTGGCCGACCGAGGTGAGGGGATAGATGGGTCCACGGTGGTCATGTTGGTATGACCGGACACTGCTTAATCTAATCTTGGACCCTCCATTCGTGCCGGAAGATGGACGCTCGTGATGCTCATAAGACCATAATTTTGGGTTTCACGGGTGTGCGTCATGCTCCATTCGGGCGTACGAATTGGGATGACCAACCATGGTTGGTCCTGACCGATTGGTAAGGTATGTAGGCGGGCCCACGATGATTGTGTTGACATGCTCTGGGCCTTTTGAATCTACATCTACACCCTCCATCTATACCTGCGAAGATGGATGGTTGAGACTGTTTTGTGACACATGTAATGTGCCACAAACCCTAATTTAGGGTTTTACGCCCATACCGCTCTGGTTTGGACGTTTTGGCAAGCTATGCCAATCTTTTGGGAGGCCGACCATGCGGGGTCCGCGTTGGTTCTAAGCAGGAATATTCCATACCCGCTGGGGGTTATGGAATTGATCTGGGCCATCCAATCATCTTGGTGAAGTTGGATGATCGTGATCATTTCCGGGCGATCTGGACAGTCCGGATGCTCAATCGGGCTAGTATAACACACCGAGAGTTGCTCAATCGGGCTAGTATAACACACCGAGAGTTGCAGTCTGTACGAGTATTTCTACATGCTTTCATTATAATGCTTGGAGATTCGTGTTACTCTCGAGAGTAACACGAGTCGTCATGCCGCACGATAATGAGTACGAAAATACAAGGTCAATTTACGCATTAATTAATAATGTTGTAAATTCACGGGGTATATGGGATTGTTGCTACATGCTCCAACCTGGATGAATTTCGTGTATTTAATTCAGAATGGGATTGTTGTCACATGCTCCATTCTAGGTGAATTAGTAAACGAAGAAGTATCCAACATTTATTAATGGCTTTATCTTTTACAAGATGTTAGGGCATAATTTTTAAAGCTTTTACAATTTTAACCTTAAATAAAAATCCACCATCAACATTAAGTCCCCCTGCTGCACGTAATGGTTACACCATTGTGGGGTAGGTATGAGATGGTGACATTAAAGACAAAGCTTATGAGACAAAGTTAGATGTTACCGGGAGAGAAGGGTCATCTGTCCTTGGAGCATGTCACGTTCAAGAGGCGTCCGGCGAGTGTTCCCTAGCATGATGTCGGTCTTGCACTGGCTTCGATGGTGGACGCATGTTTCGTTCGTGGGGCTCTGCACTGCTTGATCGAACGTGGGCTTGATGTGCTGTTTTGGTTAATCGTGGGTCCCTACGTGCCGCTTGATCGAACGTGGGACCCGATGTAAGCATGCTTGAACATGGGCGGATGTGCATGCTTCGATCAAACGCGGGACCACCGTGTATATGTTTCAAACGTCGGCCATGTCTGCGCCTACTTAGACCGTGCGGTTGATGTAATTGCTCGAGTGTCATCTTGCTACTTCGACCAAACACCGACCGACTAGCTTGACTAAACACGGACTTGATGCTTTGACCAAACATCGGCCTTCTTTGTTTGCTTTGCTCGAACGTGGGACCGATGTGAGCAAGCTTTCTTTTAAAAAATGAACCTTGTGTGCTCAAATGTAAATATGGGTCTGTAGAAAAGCGTTGAAGCATCGGGTCTTAGAACAGGCAGAGAGAGCGTTGAAGTGTTGGAGCAAAAACGCCTTCTTGGAGAGAGAGCTTTGATTGGGGACGGCGTATGCCTTCGACCAATGCAGGGATGGGATCAAGTGGGACCCGCCGCGTGCGACTGAACGTCGACCACCGTGTTTTATTTGAAAACCGGCCTAAATGCGTGCTCTGTTTAATTCGAATACCAGCCTTGTGACTTTGATCAATAACAGACTTGAAACTTGAGAAATACTGGACTTGTGACTTGATCAACACCGGACTTGTGACTTGATCAACACCGGACTTGTGACTTTATCAACACCGGACTTGTGACTTGATCAACACCGGACTTGAAACTTGAGCAATACTGGGACTTGTGACTTGATCAACACCGGACTTGAAACTTGATCATCTAGGTGTTTGGACCCAACCTTGTGTACTCCAACGTGAATGTGTGTTCGTGTCGTGTGTGACTACACATCTCACGCATTTTATACAAGTACTTGACTCATGTCTTTTATTGTAGAATGAAGAAAAGAACTCCCCGTTGAGATGTCTTCCGGGGATAATGCTTTGGTGCCAAGTCGGGAGGTATTGACAGACTTCAAAGATATGCGAACATTGATGATGAGTTGTTCACCGCGCCTTTCAACTATATGAAAATATCCGTTCCACAAGATAACCCTTCTCCTATCGACTTCAAGGTTTTTCATGGTCCACTAGGCCCTAATGAAGGATGGATGAGACGTATGTTGAGCAATGAGTACATCAAAGATAACTTGACCAGAGCGCAGATTATTGATGCAGCTTGAGTGTTGAAACGGCTCGAGAGGATGTTAAATTGGTTTTGTGCGAACGTTGAGGTGGATCTGGAGAGAGTGTTGAAGAAGGATTACGAAGCGAACGTGGGTCCCGAGAGAGAGCGTTGAGGCGGCTCTTGAATAGACCATTGAGGCGAAACACGCTATAAGGGAGCGTTGAAGTGTTTCCCTCTTGATTCGATTTACCCTTGCAAATTCCATGCTTCTTGATGACCATCTCTCTCATGTTGAAGAATTCCTTGATCGACGGTGAAGGAACTTCATGTTGAGCCTTAGTCCCCAAGCGTGGTTTACATGGTTTGTTCGTAGTGGTTGTTGTCGAGCCCGGATATGGAATATCTTGGACATTGTTTCATCATTGTGGGTGTCGTGCATGTGGTGCTTTGGAGTTGGAGTTGACGGATGCGCGAGGATGTTGTATCTCGGTGGTTTTCCTCTTCTTTTTGCTTGAGGAGCGCATACCGAAGGCTGAAGGTTGTATCGCTTTGTGGGTTAGATATATGCCCCTACAAACATTATGAGGCTCTTCATTACCGGCAGGCCTGGTTTCTTTCTATCGGGGCATATGTTGTTGTAGATGAGCGTTCAACATCTCGGAGGATGACCAAAAGCGCGGATTCTCCAACATAGCATGATAGACATGTACCATTTGCGATAAAGTGACTCGCCCGGATTTTTGTTCGACCAGCTTTGCTAATAGAGTGACTGCCGGATCTTGATCGATATGACGCGTGGATATCGGTATCTTCTTGAGGCCGCTCCCTTGAGGTATCGGCTCCGGTGGAAGATTGCCGTCATAGAGCGTTGATACGTTGCACCGGCCTTCTTTAAACCAAATGGCGGTATGGTATAATAAAAATTTCGAGAGGGAGTTAAAAGCTATCTTACTTGCATCATGCTCGTACATCCTTATCCCAGTTTGTAGCCGCTACATCCATCCATGGAGGAGAACATGACGTGTCCGTTGGTTGCATCTACTGACATGTCGATGTTAGGTAGAGGAGGATCGTTTTTGGAGCAGCACCTGTTCAAGTCTATGAAGTCTACGCAGCACCTGATCTATCCATTTTCCTCGTGTCTGAACTACAACTATTTAACCGACTTGGATCCAGGTATGACATGTAGATGATATGTGACCAATTTTCATCTAAATCCGGCATTTCTTCATATCTCCAAGCGAATATGTCCTGGTACTCTTTGAGAAGTTCCACGAGCTTCGTGCGTTTATCCGTACACAAGGTTGAGCTGATGGAGATAGGCCTATGAGATTCCTCAACGATTTCAATCTCATCAGTTGTGGAGTTGGTGACATCTTACAGCTGTTGTGGAGCATATAGTACTTGTTCTTGTAATTTGTTGATGTTGTAGCATTCCATTGGGTGGAGAGACGTAGTTCTCCCGCTAATTGATAATGGCGATGTCGGTATTTTTCCCTTTCTCGTCACGACTGCTTTCGTTCCCTCTTCGTGTGAACGTGGGTCGGTTTCACGGTATGGAGAAGAATGTTTCGGCAAAGATGCATCGTGGGTTTTAGCCCTCAATGATGCAAGTCGGTCTTCTTCTGAATTGACGCCCACGTGGGGAGTGGGGCCTGTGAACTTATCGATTCTTTCAGGGAGCTTCTCCCGTATGTGCTTGGTTTGGTTTCCTCGAAGTCCGTCATTGTGGTAGGCTTCACGACCTTGCACGAGAACCTTGGATGTCCTCGAGTCTTGAGAGTAATCACAATCGAAGACGCTCTGTGTAGATAAGGGACGTCTTGAACTCGAATCCTTGATGCGTGCGGTGACATGTAGGGCACGGTCGTGACCTTCCTGCAGTTGATTATAGCAAAACGTCTCATGCGCGCGATTCTTCGAGAGAGATGTGAAAGTTTGCATAAACTTTCCACTTTAGAAACCGCTTCCCCGATCCACCGGCCTCTGGTTCATAGTGAAACTATTGACTTGAGGAGGATCGTTGTGAGGATCGAGTCCAGTGTAGGAGTCTCCATGATGGGACCGCTCATATCGATGTCGCTTGTTTGATCGGATCCATGGAGGTCCGCGTCCACCGAAATACCTTCTCCCGATGCGTTGAATGCGTTCCTTTTTTCTCCCGGGGCTATCGCGGCTCTTGTGGCAATCGATCGCTTAATGTCTTAAGAAAAGTGAGTACCTCTTTCTGAGTTGCGGCCATATCCGTTTGAGTCTTAGCAAGAACTTCCTGCTTCTCCATCAAGTTTGTAATGGTAATGGGGGATGGTCTTCATCTCGTCCATCCGGCTCCTCTTCCTGATGAAGGAGTGAAAGTTGTTGCTCTGGTGACCACTGGAGGCGTTACACTTGAGGAGATGCCAGGATTCGCGGATGCTCTGGCTCTGGTGATGGGAGGCGTTACACCTGAGTTCCACCATATTGAAATGAATTGCTGATTGAATTGATTCTAAGATCTACCCTTTTGAAATTGATAAAATTGGAACGGATTTCGAAGAAATTGACTTTACAACCGAGAGATTAACCTCCCACTGTGGTCGCCAATTGTTTATGGGTGAAAACTATTTTACGCGATTTTGGTAATTTGGGGTGTGTGGATGAGAAATGAGTTTAAACCTTAAATAAATGCACTACACGGGAGTGCTTGTAGATTCGAGAAATCAATCTGTGCAAATCCGGCCTAAACCAAGAAATGGCTATTCCAGACTTGTTTCGGTCACAAAGTGAAGGAGATGGGGTTGATCTTAGGGAGGTAAGCGAAGAAAGTGTTGAGATTGTGAAGGTGTTGGCTATGTATGACTTGTATCGTAAAGCCGAACCGCTTGCGGGATGTAAGCTATCGGTTCCGTGTTTGAATACGATGGTATCAACACTTGTCTCTGTTGTCTGGACTTGTTCTTCTTTAAAAAATAGGATGGAGAACCTATTTATACAAGTCTTTTAGCCTAACCTTCGTATCTCGTGGGAAGTGGAGAAAGTGGAGTGATGGAATAGTGGAGTAATGTGTTAGTGTCACACTGCCGGGCTTGCCCACTTCTCCCATCATCACTTAACCGTCCATGACTTCGACACGCTCTTGTGATGGCGCGTTGTGCGGCTGACGTCAGTAAACCGCCAGACCAATACCCCGGTATGTATCCCCCGGTTGTGACATGATTGATGTTGGAATGTGGGGTCGTGGGACCCACAAAAGGTAGCATGTAATGCTAAATTGAATAACTGTGTTATTCAGGAGGTCGATACTTGTGAAGTATCTGTGTATTCTATGCCCACTTCTCCCATCATCACTTAACCGTCCATGACTTCCTGACACGCTCTTGTGATGGCGCGTTGTCAAAGCGCCGCACTGAACCGCCCACACCAATACCCCAAAGATGTATCCCCCAGTTTGTGACATGATTGATGTTCTGAATGTGTGGGTCGTGGGACCCACAAAAGGTAGCATGTAATGCTAAATTGAATAACTGTGTTATTCGGAGGCCGATACTTGTGAAGTATTTGTGTATTCTATGCATGCGCATCATGGTGTGGTAAAGTGACGGGGTGGTGATCACCAAGACGCCTTCTTGTCCAATTAACTCGACCGGGGTTGTATAACTTAAGCGGGGGAAGTTAGACGGATTTGAGATGATCTTTGAGACACTCATCTGCGGCCGTTGATGGAATTAGGGTTTTAGAAGAGGTGCGCAAGCATCCCTCTTCTGCCACCGTCGAATCAAGCTTGGGATACGATTTTGGCCAGGCCGATCGTACATGCGTGTAGACGGCATGACGGTGTAGGCGCCCATACCCCATTATCTCACGAAAGTGTGATCTGGACCACTCAATTCGTCCGGCAAAGTCGAGTGGCCGAGATCAGTTTGCGACCAGAAAGCGAGTGCAAACAAAAGCCGCGCATCGTTCCAACTTCGGGCGCGCGTTCCAAGACAACCAATCTTGGTCGGTCTTGGCCGGGACGGTCTCCAGCGTGTAGGTGATAGTCCGGTGTTCACGCCTATTCTCGACTGTCCCATGAAAACGTGATCTAAGCCACTCAAATCGTCGGCGAAGTTGAGCGGTCGAGATTAGTTTGCAATTGGGAAGTGTAACCACGCTAGTTTGGGCGGACGATTTGGGATAACCAGGCATGGTATGCCTTGGCCGACCAGGTGAGGGGATAGATGGATCCATGGTGGTCATGTTGGTATGACCGGACCTGCTTAATCTAATCTTGGACCCTCCACTCGCGCCGGGAGAAGATGGACGCTCGTGATGCTCATAAGACCATAATTTTGGGTTTCACGGCCGTGCATCATGCTCCATTCGGGCGTCATGGGTGGGATGACCAACCATGGTTGGTCCAGACCGGTTGGTCGGTATGTAGGCGGGCCCACGGTGATTGTGTTAACATGCTCTGGGCCTTTTGAATCTACATCTACACCCTCCATCTATACCTGCGAAGATGGATGGTTGAGACTGTTTTGTGACACATGTAATGTGCCACAAACCCTAATTTAGGGTTTTTCCCATCCTTCTGGTTTGGACGTTTTGGCAAGCTATGCCAATCTTTTGGGGAGGCCCGACCATGCGGGGTACGCGTTGGTTCGGCAGCGAATATTCCATACCTGCTTGGGGGTTATGGAATTGATCTGGGCCATCCAATCATGCTGGTGAATTTGGATGATCGTGATCATTTCCAGACTGATACGGACAGTCCGGATGCTCAATCGGGCTAGTATAACACACCGAGAGTTGCTCAATCGGGCTAGTATAACACACCGAGAGTTGCAGCCTATACGGGTATTTCGTACATGCTTTCATTATAATGCTTGGAGATTCGTGTTGCTCTGCTGAGAGTAACACTCAGTCGTCATGCCGTACTGATAATGAGTACAGGAAATACAAGGTTGGTTACGCATTAATTAATAATGTTGTAAATTCATAGGGTATATGGGATTGTTGCTACATGCTCCAACCTGGATGAATTTCGTGTATTTAATTCACAGAATGGGATTGTTGTCACATGCTCCATTCTAGGTGAATTAGTAAAGTGAAGAAGTATCCAACACTTATTAATGGCTTTATATTTTACAAGATGTTAGCGCATAATCTTCTCGCTTTTACAATTTTAACCTTAAATGAAAATCCACCATCAACACTCACCTTCACATCCGATTGCAATGATGATAACATCACTCTCATAGCATCCAATAGAAACGTCTTCCGCTCCTCGTCTTCATCCTCTTGGTCTTCGTCTTCGGCTTCAACATTTGATGATAAACTCTCGAACTTCGTAGATCCTTGAAAATTTGTAACTCTTTACCTTAAATCCTTGTCGCTTGAAACTTCCTTATATATTTTCCTTCCCCACGGCTTATTAAATAAATACAAAAATAAACTTTCTCTTGTCTCATTTTTTTTTTATTTTTGAATTAAAGACACGAGAAATAAAATACAAAACAAAGTGAAAATAAAACGAACCATTGTCGTGGGAAAAGTATTTTACCGCTTGATTCTTCACAACTTGTATCGTTTAGAAATCATAAACTTCAATAATTCTCACCTTTTTATTTTCTTTGCTCTCGTAAATAAGTCTTCATACTTGGATATAGAATTACCTCATTGTATTGTAAGTCTTCAACGTATATGCAAAAATCTGCTCATTGTATGTTGCTTTACTTGGATATAAAATTTGCTCTTTTCTTGTTCCGTTGCTTGTTAACCTTGAACGTCTTCAACTTTCCTTGTAGATTTTGATGTCGCTCCTTGTTGATGATGATGGTGTTTCTATGGAGCCGTTGTTGTCGAGAGAGAGAGAGAATGGTGCTAACTGCAAATCGAACTACAAGAAGGAGGCTTTCATATATAGACGTCACCCTCATGATTGACAAAATTAGCACTCAAGAGATCAAAGAGTAGTGCTTCTATTGGTGGGAGGTTGGGTAGATCACCATTCTACCCGGAATTAACGTACGGTGACACACACTCAAAAGAAAGATTTTTTAGTCAGCTACAAAGAATTTTTGGTCGGTGCCTCACATGATAATAATACGGGTAGTCTCCACTAATGATTGATCAGCAACTCTAATAATGCATTTCTCTCTGCACCTCATTTGCCACCGGCTTGATTCAATCCATTATTTAACACTCTAACAAATAAGAAATCCGAACGTAGTTCCCTAATACTTCCAAGTTCAGTTATGTTGGTCAGAATTCTCTATGTAAACATACCTAGAAGTATGCTAGTGACTCTAAAATCTCTACAAGTTGGAGGTTTTATGCAAAAAAAAAAAAAAAAAATATGCAAATTTTTTTTTGGAGACTCGGAAGAGGTTGTCGCATAAATTAGTATAACCAAAAATTTGATGTGTGTCGTAACCCTCAACAAATTAGTGAATATTTTTCCACTCATTAACAAGTAATATGGTGGTAGTTAAGTTCGTTCCCACGAGGAGCAAGAGGTTTTAGTTGTCTTATAATGTCACAAAGGGGGGATTTTGGTTTTAGATTTTGTAAAGTAAAATAAATAAACAAAGCAATTAAAAAATTCAAGTTGAAATCAATAAGAGAGACAAGACCAAGGAATCCTTCTTCGTTGCAAAACGATGATTAAAGTTATGTTCTTTTCCACTTTTTATTAGTCACGAATTATCACCAACCGTAGATATAGCAGCTAGATCAGTGCTAACCCATAAATCCCTTGTATCACCGGATACGGAAGTTCTCGACTACCGATTTTATTTACCAAACCACCTAGTAGTAGATCACTCAAGATGTAATTTAGTTAAACGCATTAAGATTCATGAATTTATTAGGTTGATATTAGTAGTTAGACTCTTAGATCAAGGTATACTTGCTAACGTTGTTTTCATACACAATTATTCCACAGAATCCCTCCGCAAGGTCTCGTGTTTGCTACTTATGTAAAGAGTCAAGAAACGATTACTTATCCCCTAACTTTCACTAGCTTTAGATCAATTAACAAATCAATTTAGTTGTGCACCCTAAACAACCTATCAATCATTGAATGTATAAACATTCCTATTAGTAAAAACAAACGATAATCATGAGAAAAATTCAAAGTAGATTTAAAACAAAACTCAAAACATGTCAAGAACTAGGAATTCATCCTCAATCAATAATAAAATTAGCTACTCATGCTAAGGAGTTCACACAAAGAATAAAGAAAAGAGAAGTGTTGTATGTGTAGAAGTGTAGAAGTGTATTGAGAAAAGTAGAGAACTTCTCTATTTATAAGCTTCAATTTGCTTGCAATCCTCTTAGGAATAGAATCCCTTTCCCTTTGTAGCTCAACTTCCAAATCCTTTTCTTTGTAAAATTCTTCCACCTTCTCCTTCCAAATTCAAGCCCAATTCCTCAAACTCATGAGTCTATAGAATTCTTCACAAATATCTGCACTTTTGTTCGCCTGGAAAAGTTCTCGGGATCATCGAAATCCGCCTGAAACGGCACCGGAATAGTGATGCCGGTGTTTGGAATCTTCTTCTCTGATAACGGAATATTCCGTCAAACTTAACTGCCAAACTAACAGTCGCCGTCAGCCAGTAGGGTCAAATAAGGAGTGAGTTAGCTACTCAGTTAGCTTATCTGAGTCGGTCTTAGTCGGCTGAATTACTGAGTTGGATGTATGGATCGGTCATCTGAATCATTGACTCGACTCGTCCTATTGGAAAACCGCCTAATTACAAATTTTACGGGACTTCCTAGAAAATTCAGGCCTCACTTTTCACTCCATACCTGCTAATAACCTAGCATTCATCTAAACAATTTCAAACATTCATCCATGTACGGCAAAAACAATTCTCTTCAAGCCATAAACCATTAGTCTTCACTGCAATTTCATTCCACCTACCACTGCAGTGACCTCGGACCAACAGACAACCACTTTGTCTTCACTTCCTTCTACCATTTATGTTGCTTCAATATCTCAAGCTAAACACTTCGCAGCATTATCTTCTCTGTCTTGATTTTCCGACCACAAAACCCATTCTTCTGTTGAACTCAGAATCATCACCAATTGCAGCTTCAGTTCCTCTGGTTTTCAAATCGAGCTCAAACCCACTCTATAATTCAATTTCTTCACCTTCAGCAAACCCTAATTTCATCTATTGCAGCTCTTGGAATCAATATCGTCTTACACAGATCAAACCTATTATTCAGTTCGATCTCAAACCCTAATTTCTTCATTTCTGAAATCGACAGCAACAACTTCAATTTAAAGTTCTTTTCTTCTTTTCTCGTTCTAGGTAGGCAACATCAGAATCATCTCATCCCTCACTGTTCTCAATTTGTGGTAGGCCTGGAAATGTGTTTATGTTTTAGCCTACGAGTGATAACCGCAAGTGCACGGCGTCTATCGGAGACGCGGTAAATGCGGGATTCGATCCACGAGACGAGGGGTGCTTACAATGATCTATGGCTACGCTTAACGACTTCAAATGAGTAACAAAGTAACAAATAGATAGTTTTGTGCCGATACGGGTGATGTTGAAAGTCAAAGCAATGAAGGCAAATGAAACAGTGAGGATAAATGGAGTCTTGGGGTTGTCAAATTCACCACTAAACCATGTTATGTGCTCAACTAATTTGGCTTTTCTTGTCCTGTGATAGATAAGGATAATTTGTCAATTTTATCACCTATCTAAAGGGTTTCTCCTAGTGACACTTCAAATACATGTTACTAAGGGTACTAACCCGGCATTAGTTGTCTAATTAAGTACAACTAATCAAAGGAATTAGCATTTGATAATTGAAACAAGAGGCAAAAACACACTCAACATAGATAGAACCTAACTACAATCCATACTTGGCATGAACTCGAGAAAAACATTGAGGTGTTAGAATCAAGTTATCTAATAACATTAAGAACTCAAGAATGACTCAAACATGGTTGAAATCAAACATGGATTTAGGGTTTCATTGATACCCCTAACAACTAAATTAAAACATCATAAAACAGCAATAAAACTACAATTAAACTAGAGTGGCGCTCTGGCTAGCCCAGGCGTGACTAAAATCATCTCATCCCTCTTCTATTTATACATGCACACATATCCCAAAATACAAACCCTAATTCTATTTTAAAAACAGAAAATTAAAGTGAAATTTCTCTCACCCACGTCGCTCCAACTGCTCCCTCTTCTGTCAATCGCTCCCCGTTTACAAACAATGAAAACCCTAGACCTAATCCTCTTCTCTTTCTATTTCTCACTTAGTCTCTAGGGCAGAAAATATGATAGAAATAGAGGGAGACGGAGAGGTGGTTCGCTGACACGAGATGGTGGTGGTGATGGCTTTGTCGGGGAGAGGGAAGGTGAGATGGTGGCGGAGGTGATGTTGCAGAGGGTTTGGTCGGGAGATGGGTTTTGCAGAGCTCTGCAACAGAGAAGAAAGAGAAGGTGGAGAAGAAAATAGGGTTTGTCGATGGGGGTATAGGGTGTAGGGAGATTTCGTTGTGAAGCAGGCGCAGCAGAGTTTGATGAGCTAGTTGAAGCGAGCGTTGGATCTTGCGGGAGAGATCTGAACGGTCGAGGGAGAACTGAGAGAGATCTGGTGTTGAGCGGAGCATCGAGAAATAGATGTGAGTGAAGGAGCTACCGTGTGATGCATTTGGGCGAGATCTCAACGGCTCGGGATGAGCGGGTTCGGATCCGGTCGTGGGTAGCTCTAGCCCATGTCTTCCTTGTTGGGTTGCAATTGATTCGCGCGTGGGCTTTGGCTATCTGGCTCCATAGATGCTCGTCTCCAATTCTTCTCGCTCTTTTGGCTCCTCGGATTCTCCGAGCTCTATTTATTACCTAAAAACACAAAAAATTAATTAATACAAATATTTATTCTTGAAAACAAAGAAAATACGAGAATATGGGATAATATATGATTTCTAAGCGCAAAGATGAGTAAAATGCCAATAAAAAGGTGTATAAATATGCACTATTTAGCACTCATCAAATACCCCAAACTCAATTTTACTTGTCCTCAAGTGAAACAGAAATTAAGAAATCCTAACTATACCACCGTCGTAGGTCTCTCGAATGCATTTAGCGTATGCACTAAGCCTTTAAACCCCCTAGGTGTCCCTAGTGGACGAGTTGTAGTCTCGTGAGGGTTTACCAGGTGTACCCACAAAACCTTCTCCAACTTCGAGTGTAAAGATCTCAAGCATCCAAGAAGCTATGAGGACATAGAGTTTCTGCATGCTAGTAACAAGAAGTTAAAACTACTAAAGAACGATTCTCATCCTTAAGTGCGAGCGAGAAGTAACCATACCATATGAAAGAATTCGATTCGATTGTGATCATAAGTCTCAACTTCGCCTCACTATTAAGGTTTTATGATAATTGCACTCAAAAAGATCGCTTTTTAGTCTCTCATGTGCAGGCAGGAGTAAAGAGAGAAATCCCGCACACGTTGCCAGGTAAGAATGATAACCTTCCGAAATAAAATCTGGAGACTCCACAGAAGTGTGGACAAAAAGAATCTTTTTCTGATGATCTCTAAGAAAGGAAATCAACCATTAGCAAGGGGTGGGTGTACTCACTACCTTTTCACCCGATCGGCAATTAATATCACTCTCTCATAAGAACCATAGAAACGTCTTCACTCTTCGGTCTTCAAATGTTGATGACGAACTTCTAAACTTCACAAAACTTGACAATTTTTAACTTTTCTACTCAAATTCCTTGTTGTTTGGATTTTTCTTTTTAAATTCTTCTTTACCATGGTGGTAGCAAAAATAAACTACAATATTTTTTTGATTTTTGATTTTTTTGATTTTTTTTTTTTAATTACAAAAAGTGAAAATAAAAATACAAATAATGACACAACTAACTCCATGGACAAAGGACTTTATCACTCAATTTTTCCACAACTTGTATTGTCTTGATTTTATAAATTTTATTAATTCTCATCCTATTTTCTTTTCTTTTTCTTTGTTGTACATAAACCTTGGACTATATCAATTTTTCTTTCCATATTCTGATGATGCTCCGTTTGTTGACGCTGATGTGTTTCTATGGGTCTTGCTGATTGAGAGAGAGAGATGCTAACGCAAATCGGTATTTAGAAGGAGTTTTCATCTTTAGACGTCACCCTCATGATTGACAAAAACTAGCACTCAAGAGATCAAGAGTAGTCTTTGAAAGTGGTGCGAAGTTGGGTAGCTCACCATTCCTACCCGAATTTACGTGCGACGGTGACACACACTCTAACAAACTTTTCTAGAAAGTTGCAAAAAATTGAAGGTTGGTGCCTCACTTGATGTAAATTGGGTAGTCTCCACTATGGGTGATCACAATTCTACTACCGAATATCTAAACAAAGACCTAATTCGCCCTCCGGTATGGTTAAATCCAACTTTAACGCTCTAATCAACTAAGGAACCCGATTGTGTTCTCCTGCATTTCTAACTTTTGTTATTTCGGTCAGAACTCTCTATGTAAACATAGCTAGAAGCATGCTAGTGACTCTAAAATCTCTAAAAGTTGGAGGTTTTTATTTGCAAAAAGTTTTTGATTTTTTTTTTTTTTTTTTTTTTTTTTTTTTTTAATAAAAATCAAATTAAAAAGACTTTAATAAAAATCAAATTAAAAAGACTAAAAACTCTATATGCAAATGCACCCCAAACCTAAATCAAACATTGTCCTCAATGTCGACAGATAGGAAAATTTTAAACAAGTCACATACCGAGAGAACTATGCGATAAGAGAAAAAGGAAGAGATTACCTGGATGTCGGCGTGAGCAAGGTTAAGCTTCTTTAGTCAAGGCTAGAATCCAAACATTCTCAACGGAGATAATATCGGATTAGCATAATATATGCGCATGAAGACTCAACCGATTCAAGAAAAGAAAATTTAACAAGTCCTACTGGATATATACAATGAAAATTCACCATAAACTAACAATCTAAAGAGTTGAGGATCAACCCAATAGAAAATATGTACACACATTAACAGCCTTTACACAAATATAATATGAGAGTGCAAGTAAGACTGCAAATGTGAAGGAGTTTCCCAAACCTAAACTTGTGAACGGGTGTGTTTGGGAGCACAAAATCTTGCAATTTTAACGGTACATCATGCAAAAGGTCTAACTCAAATGAGTATTGCTAAGAACAAAAGCATACACATACCAACTGTGGTTCCCTAAAAGTGTTATACTTTGATGCAAAATAGTCCAAGAGGACTTGGGAAGCACAAAGCTCTAGGCCTAAGTTAGGCATTTTCAGAAAAGTTGGTTTTACAATTTTTGTGACAAACTACACCTAGGTTTGGTGTAGGAGTTTCAATTTGTGACTCAGAGAGAGGTTAGGTACATCTAGGTTGTTTTCATTTTTAAAATCATTTGTACCATCACACACTTTCCTAAAGTCAAAAGAGGGTAAATCATGTTCATTGTCACAAAGATATAATTGCACAGGGTTCCACATCATCATCACATATATGAATATTAGAAGAAGCATCATTCATAGGGTTCCAAGAGACGTCTAACGTCTCGAACCTAAAGATTCTACTACATTTTCAAAATACACATGCTCTTCATATTCATCATCATCATCATAAAGAATTCATTTCTCCATTCAAAATTGTAGTATTTTTAGTGTACTCATCTACCTCTGGATTAGGTTCATATTCAATGTTAGTTGCATGAGTAAGACTAGAAACACTATTTTCAATCCCTATCATTTTGTAACTCAATCGAGTTCCTTTGAAGAATCATCTTGAGTTGTTCCATTGAAGGAGAGTCTTCACTAGTGGGTATGCATTCCTCATATGGATATTCATTGTATAGTTGAGCATGAGGTTCACTAGAGAAGGGAAATTCGAGACATGTTGCTATATGGATGGTCATGCATTGCATTCATTTCAAGCCTAGCATTTTGCTCCATGAGTGTTTCCATTATTGATTGCAAACCAGGAGTTGGGGAGTATAAAATTGTTCATCTCCCCACTGTGGTGAATGATGCATGTGTGCGGGTTGATTATGGTCCCAATAGTCACTTCTAGACACTTCGTATATTGGATTATCATGGTTTTCCCTAGACTGTCTAAATTCATGCAAAATATATAAAAGATTTCGCAGGGTGGTCTAAGCCACCACATAAGGTGCAAGCATGCATTTCATAGTGCCTAGGGGGCTTAGATTTGACAAGACGCTCATGTGATTGCCTTTCTAAGCGTATAGTGGAGCTTCAATTGATCTAGAAGTGATGACCGGTATGAGGAGTGTTCATTCTCAACATGTGATGGATGATACATGTGCTCATAGTGATTAGGTATGTGAGGTCGAGGCCCGAGAAGGCGCATAAAATTCCCTAAAATCACTATGGTATGTGGGGGGTTTCATCCCAGGGAAGCTGCCTGCAGCAAGCTCTCTAAGGGATTTGTTTCCATCCCAGGATGCGACCAAAAATCTTGTCATGATTTAGTACTCAAATTGAACAAAATTTAGTTTGGTTTATTGGGATTTGGTTTCAATGGGATTCATTTGGTTTTGTTGGGAGCTTTGGTTTTGTTGGGAAGCCCGGTTCTTTGTGGCTCAATTTGGTTTTGGTTTGTTTGGGATTTGTTGTTTGAAGCCCGGGATTTGTGAGACTCGCACGTGGGCCTAAAAGAGTTTCAATTTGTTTGCCGAGCCTGGTGGGCTTCTTTGGTTTGTTGGGACTGTGCAGCCCGGTGAAACTGTGGGCCCAGTTTGGTTTAAGCCCAGGTTATGGGTTTAGTTAGCCCAGCAGTGTAGGTTATGTGGGCTCAGCCTATGCAGCCCAGCTGCTCAGTTTGAAACAGCAGCCCAGGTTAATGTACAGCCCAGGTTAGTGGTTCTCAGCCCAGGTTATGATTCAGTTAGGTGGGCTAGCTGTGTGTGGAGCTCAGCTTTGGGGTCAGTCAGCCCAGCTTTGATTGTGGGCTCCGGTTATGCAGAGAGTGCAAGCCCAGTGGTTGGTGCAGTTAAGCAGCTTGCGGGTTATGCAATCAAAATAACTCAGCTAACCAGTTTAGCTAGGATGCTGGCTCAAGCTAAGCAGCTACAGAGGGCTGGAGCTAAGCCAAGAGTATACTCATGGTTCACGATGGGCGGGGCCTAGTTTTGGTCTCGAGACTATTGCCACGGAGCGGCACAAACTCACTTTTCCATCACGAACGGGGTACTGCAGTTTCAAATGAGCACTACACAGGTTAGCAACTCTCTAAGTGCAGCTCTAAGTGCAGGCCAGCACTCACGGCCACGAGCCGACAATTCGCAACACGGCCTCACACGGCTTGAGAGAATGGAGGGTTGCAACCAGGGCGAGATAATTTACGCACGGTTTAAGCACACTCACAAGATTTGACACAACACAGTTTTGGGCTCAATTAGGTGCAACAGCTTAGATTGGCAGCTCACAGAGCACAGCACACAGCAAAAATTGGCGCTCTCAGCACGGCCAAGACAAATTGTGCGGGGGCAAGCTGCTTAGAGGCTTTAAAACAGTATGCAAAGAGGGTTATCGGCACCACAAGGCAATGGATCGAGCTCGGGGTAGGCAAGGTTATGCTCATTAACTGGCTTTCCAAGTTGTGACCTAACACTTGCAGCTTCGGGAGCTAGCAAGGTGGTGAACACAAGGCAATACGGGGCTCACGGGGTTAGCACCGGGTCACACAATAATGCTCGGAGCCACGCAATAACTTGGTTTTCACGGGTAAAAACTTGGTTCAACACAATGGTGGCTCACGGGTATGCTCAGCCTTGCGGCTCTCTGGCTCATGCTCGGGGTTATGCCAGGGTATGCAAGGAGCTCAAGGCAGTACGTGCAGGCTTAACAAGACACAACACAAGGTCTCACACAAATTTGGCTTATCGGCAAAAAGTAAGCACAGACTAGCACAAGGCACCACTCACCTTACAAGTCGCGGGGTTTGCTCAATTGCACCTTATGCGCCTCCCTCTTGGTTGGCTCTTGCCACTTGCACTGGTAGCTTAACAAGCAAAGTTCAGTCCTCAATGTCATACAATAAACAACCTAGCTATTGTGCTACAATGACAGAGCTAAGCTCTGAGCAAAGCACTCAGAGTTCAGGGCTATGCTACAGGTTATAGCCAAGGGAATGAACTAAAATGCAGAAAAGCAACTAAAATGCAAACAAGATTAACTAAAATGCACTGAAGTAGTATGTACAGGGTGAAATGAAGTTAAGTAAAGCGAGCAATGGTAATATGAGAATGCAGATGGAGATGATAGAATGAGAATGCAGATGATAATATGAGAAAACTAAGAAAACTAACAGCTAAGTACGGGACTAAAAACAATGATGATAATATGAGAATGCAGATGGAGATGATAGAGTAACTAAGATGCAATTAACAGGATGCAGTACAAGATGTTGAAATGCCACAGTTAAGCTAAGTTATACTACAACAGGGTTACAAGCAATAATAAAAAGGAATTATGTACAGGGATGGATTGAAAGACAGTTAAGTCGAGCCAAAAGTCACAGGGCACACGCCAAGTCCCCGGCAGCGGCGCCAAAAACTTGGTAGGCCTGGAAATGTGTTTATGTTTTAGCCTACGAGTGATAACCGCAAGTGCACGGCGTCTATCGGAGACGCGGCAAGTACGGGTCGATCCACAGAGACGAGGGATGCTTACACGATCTATGGCTACGCTTAACTGACTTCAAATGAGTAACAAAGTAACAGCAGATAGTTTTGTGCCGATACGGCTGATGTTGAAAGTCAAAGCAATGAAGGCAAATGAAACAGTGAGGATAAATGGGTGCTGGGGTTGTCAAATTCACCACTAAACCATGTTATGTGCTCAACTAATTTGGCTTTTCTTGTCCTGTGATAGATAAGGATAATTTGTCAATTTTATCACCTATCTAAAGGGTTTCTCCTAGTGACACTTCAAATACACAGCTAAGGGTACTAACCCAGAGCATTAGTTGTCTAATTAAGTACAACTAATCAAAGGAATTAGCATTTGATAATTGAAACAAGAGCTGAAACACACTCAACATAGATAGAACCTAACTACAATCCATACTTGGCATGAACTTGTGAGAGAAAACATTGAGGTGTTAGAATTGAAGTTATCTAATAACATTAAGCACTCAAGAATGACTCAAACATGGTTGAAATCAAACATGGATTTAGGGTTTCATTGATACCCCTAACAACTAAATTAAAACATCATAAAACAGCAATAAAACTACAATTAAACTAGAGTGGCGCTCTGGCTAGCCCAGGCGTGACTAAAATCATCTCATCCCTCTTCTATTTATACATGCACACATATCCCAAAATACAAACCCTAATTCTATTTTAAAAACAGAAAATTAAAGTGAAATTTCTCTCACCCACGTCGCTCCAACTGCTCCCTCTTCTGTCAATCGCTCCCTGCTTCTACAGCTGATGAAAACCCTAGACCTAATCCTCTTCTCTTTCTATTTCTCACTTAGTCTCTAGGGCAGAAACTATGAGAGAAATAGAGGGAGGCGGAGAGGTGGTTCGCTGACACGAGATGGTGGTGGTGATGGCTTTGTCGTGGAGAGGGAAGGTGAGATGGTGGCGGAGGTGATGTTGCAGGGGTTTGGTCGGGAGATGGGTTTTGCGAGCTTCTATGCAACGAGAGAAGAAAGAGAAGGTGGAGAAGAAAATAGGGTTTGTCGATGGGGGTATAGGGTGTAGGGAGATTTCGTTGTGAAGCGGGCGCAGCGAGTTTGATGAGCTAGTTGGGGCGCAGCGTTGGATCTTGCGGGAGAGATCCAACGGTCGAGGAGAACCGAGAGAGATCCGTGTTGAGCGGAGCATCGAGAAATAGATGTGAGTGAAGGAGCGACCGTGTGATGCATTTGGGCGAGATCTCAACGGCTCGGGATGAGCGGGTTCGGATCCGGGTCGTGGGTAGCTCTAGCCCATGTCTTCCTTGTTGGGTTGCAATTGATTCGCGCGTGGGCTTTGGCTATCTGCTCCATAGATGCTCGTCTCCAATTCTTCTCGCTCTTTTGGCTCTCGGATTCTCCGAGCTCTATTTATTACCTAAAAACACAAAATTAATTAATACGAATATTTATTCTTGAAAACAAAGAAAATACAGAATATGGGATAATATCTGATTTCTAAGCGCAAAAGATGAGTAAAATGCCAATAAAAAGGTGTATAAATATGCACTATTTAGCACTCATCAATTTGTCTCAAACCTTCTTCATTTCGATCTGAATTTCCTCCATGGTTGTGCCTCTTTCTGTCTCTCTCTTTGTTTAAATTCAAGTGATGTAATGATTGGGAAGCGAAAGAAAACCCTTCTCTGAATTCTAGGGTTATAGGTAGGGGATGGTTATTGACACCCGGTCACCTGTGATAAGTGCTACCCAGTTGCCATCCCCTTAACCACCGCTTGCCAGTTGTATTTAGTACTTCTCCCAACAAAGGCCCCTTAACCTTATCTCGGGCTCCATAGTGTTCGCCCATGAAATGACAATTTTCCTTTTGCTCAAATTGGGTGATTTCTTCTTCTTTGCGTCCGCATGACTCCAAAGTACCTTTAGAACTCAAAACACGCGTAAAATGCATAATTTACAAGAAAAATAGCACGAGAAAGCATAACCAATAGATATTAAATCGAGGTGTATTCTACACCTATCA
The DNA here is from genome assembly GCA_023531295.1 of Papaver armeniacum. Classification (NCBI taxonomy): domain Eukaryota; kingdom Viridiplantae; phylum Streptophyta; class Magnoliopsida; order Ranunculales; family Papaveraceae; genus Papaver; species Papaver armeniacum. The sequence goes on along the minus strand of JAJJWW010008608.1, from coordinate 5,105 downwards.
ACAAGTCATAAAACAACCACACCTTGAGTTAACCATTCGATCTCAACACCTTCTTCGCTTCCCTCCCACTAAGACCAACCCATCTCCTTCATTTTTTGATCAAGTAAGACTGGAACAGCCATTTCTTGGTTTAGGCTTAATCTGACAGATTGATCTCTCGAATCTAAAGTACTCTGTGCAATAAATTTGTTTAGGGTTTAGATTCGTTTCTCGGCACACCCAAATTTACCATTTCAGACCAATCGCTTTTTACCCCAAAACAACATCTAAACCTGTTGGGTTGCTTTATCAAATAATCATAAGAAGGTGTTGGTGATTTAACTCATATATCAGTCACATATATACTAATATCGATTTATGTTCTATAAATTGTGTATTCGGTATGGATATAACTTGTTTTGGCTTTAGCCTTTCACTTTTGCAGGTAATGACTAAGATCACGTTGACCTTTTTCTTGTAAAGGTTTTTTTTTTTGTGTTATTCTTTTATTTTGCATAGAATAACATATAATGAGGAAGAGTTCTACTTTGAACTTGCGCGCTTAATGATATAATTTTGTGGGGTGTATAGTTGTGGAAATTAGGGGAGGAATTGTTTTTTATAATATCATCCTGATAAGTAACTAGATAGATTTCGATTCTAGTTTGGCTTATCAAAGTTAGGAAAAGATTAATTTTGTTAACCGTTTTCGTGATAAAAAAAACTAAGTTAATTTTGATCTTAGTTTTTGCTTACGAAATAAGGTATAATTATTTATGTAGTTGCAGGAAATCCTACACTACACACCTCACTCAAATTTGCTTAACGAGCAAATTTGAAGATGATATTGAAAAGAATTACACCGAGCAAGCACGTCTAGCCTGCGAGAGAGAAAGATTGAGAGCAGAAATGGAAAATCGGGAATTGGAAGAGAATTCGGCGAATAATCATGACAATCGAGAGAGGAGGCGAGCCGGAATCGCAACAATAGAGATATTAACGAAGAATACGAAAGAATACAAAAAGTAGACACGAAACGAAGAAGGAGGGAAGCACTTAAAGAGACCGATCAATTCAAGTTCGAGGCAAATGAACAAATTCTCGAGAATTGGCGAGAGATGAGAGGAATATTGAACAATGAGAAGAGAAGGAGGAGAAGACAGCTTAGATGAAGCTATCGCCTTGCTGAAGAATCCCTTTACATTGGAAGTGCGTTAGGAGGAATACCCCAAAATGTAACTTACCGGCGCTAACTAGCATTTTTGATGGGTCAACTTGTGCAGTACAACACATCAAGGCTTACGGAGATGTATGCTACAAATGGGAAAACCATGACGCTATATTGTGCAAATACTTTGCATCAAGTTTGACTGAGAAGCGTTGAAATGGTTTGAGGGTTTACCAAGAAATACTATCACGTCATTTAATCATTTGCAAGCTATATTCTTAGGGGCGTATATAAGTAACAACTCCTCAACCCGTGTATTGAAGATGTATTCGGGTTGAAACAAAGAGTTGGTGAAAGTTTGAGACACTAACGTCGGATGGAAGACAATGTGCGGCGAGATGGCGGAAGGGTTGATGAAAGATATCTCATACTATCATTCATAAATGCTATGTTAACAACCAACTTATTATATGTTCAAGTTTTCGAGTCAAGAATACAATCACGATGACTGAATTGAGAGAATTGCAAGAGGAATATATTGCTTTGGAGGAAAGGCAAAATGAAGTAGAATCAGTACCCAGCCATAATACAAATTCAAGTGTCACGAATGCAAGTCCATTTACCTAGATTAATTCAAACAGGTGGCGAGCACCTCATGCAAGGGCAACAAGAGAGAATGGTAGATGATAAACGACCAAAATTGGTAGCTATAGGAAGTCGCGATCGGGAAGAATTTGAAAGAGAAAGAAATTTCTACAACCGTGGCGGAAATAATAAAATTCAAAGGCTTGATCAACCGCAAGAAACCTATGGAGGTCAAAGGCATAATTCGCAAGAGACTTATGGAGGCGAGGAGGCAGAATTATCATAGAGGACAGCGAAGTCACGAGTAGTGTGGGAGGAAATTAAAATGCCGCCATTGAATGCCGAAATGGAAAAAATATGGGAAGCAATACTTTTGATGGAAAACATACCGCACCATGGAACATGGGAAGTGAACCACCACCGGAGATAGAAGTCATGAGTTCTGTTCTTACCACCGCTTTCATGGGCACCTAACGAATGACCGCATAAACATCAAGAGAATTATCCTAAGAATGATTGATCAAGGAAAGTTGAATCACTTTTTAAAAAGAAGAAGAGAAAGTTCAACATTTACCACCACCACCAAAGGGAAAAGAAACATTTGTTATAGAAGTTGGGGCAAAGGCTAAAATTTGTTTTGCAACTCCATTGTACATTCATACCGCACTATTGAAGATTTTCATGACAGTGTACTTAGTAGAGTTTTCAAGCGGGATGTTGATGATAAAGAAGTGATGAATGTTGCGAAGACATCGCAGATTAAAAGAGTGGCAATTGCTTGATTATTTCTTTCTCGACAAGAAGTACCCAAAGGAAGAGAAACACATGATAGCCCATTAGTGGTAAAACTGAAATTAATCCAAAACCTATTGAGGGCGTAAGATGATGAAGCGGAAAATTGTTGGGCAATCAATAGAATATTAATTGATACTCGCGCTTCAATCTAACATTCTATTCTACCATACTTACAAAACTATGGGAGGAAGAGATGAAGATTTGATCCCTTCAACATACAAAATATATGGTTTCAATGGTACCGCGAACAAGCCCAAAGGAGAAGTGCACATGAGGATACCCTTGCAGGGGTTATCAACTGATATTTTGTTTTGTGTAGTTGATGTGGAATCTCCCTACAATGCATTGATTGGAAGACCATGGCTCCATGAAATTCTGGGTGTAGCATCGACATACCATCAGTGCATAAAATTTCCACATCCTAGCGGTGTCGGAATTATAAAAGGAGATTGGATAGAGGCAAAAAATGTTATGAGGTGGATGTAGAGAGAGTCAAGAGAGAACAGCAAAAAGAAAGGTTGGAGGAAGAATGTAAAGATCACCAAAGAAAAGAAAGACTAATGGTAGATACCATAGAAACAAAAGAAGAAGAGATGCTGCGAAGTGAATGCACAAAAGCAACTGAATATCATGATGCAAAGGAGACATTGAAATGTTGGACTGATGCGGAGGCAGAAGGAAGTAAGAATAAAAGGTGTAAAAAAAAATGAATAATTATGAGAAAAGATAACAATTTAGTGGTGAAAGCATGATAAGGATAAGAAGCAGAGATGATGGTTGCGGAAAAGTTATGCGAGAATCTCGCCATGAAGAATGTGTACAAATCTATTGAATAATTGAAATGAGATCGTGCGATAACTTCCAACAAATGATTGAATAAATTGATAAAATGAATGAGTGAGTGAATGGGACAAACCTTTATGGCGTACACCCTAGTTCGCAATCATATTTCGCAAGAGGCAAATGTAAGACCTAAAGTACGTTATATAATGGGGTATCTCTTAACATGGCTCAGGTGGAAGGTTACACCGCTCCTGAAACCTGGGTCATGGAGATTTGGGGCCCATGAAATCCTATCCGGGGTAGATACCTTGGATTTCCAACTATATATATAAGGTTATACCCTGGTTGGACGCCCAAGGGTCTCTTCCAAGGAGTCATGTATGACCAAGGCGCCGAGGTACACGGTTGAGTCAAGAGGGGGGATCATGGAACTTCCTTACCACTCTTGACAAGTCTTGGCACATGCTGCACTCGGCCCAAGAAAACTCCACTTAGGGTGCAGCCTTGTAACCATAAGCCCTATAGGTATAAGGGATAAGAGGCTGCGAAAAAACTGCTTGCTAACATTAAGACCGGATGGGAGGAGCTAGTCTTGTATGGCCGATGTACGCCTCCTGAAGGGGAAACCAGGGAGAAGATAAGGGCGGCACCCTCCATTAGGGAGGCGATAAGTGTCAAAAGACGCAAATGTCATGAGGCTTTATTTTGCAAGAGAATTTAGGCTTGTCATATTTGTGCAATGATCTGCAGAGGCAATAATACTAACGCGAGGGTAAGATTTAGATCAATGGGTTTTTACATGAAAATGTAAGAACGTCCTGCGATTTCGTTGCAAAGACGACAATATTACGGGATTTTATGGTCGCAAGAACATTTAAACTGTCATATTGTCGCAAATATAATATCTGTGAGGCAAAAATACTTAAGAAATGATAAGACAAGGTCAATGGGTCATTATATGAAAGTGTAAAGACGGCCTGCGATCTTGTCGCAATGAGGTGGCAAAATAAGACCTTTACTTAGGAAGGCATAATAAGACCACACAAATAATGATAAGGCAAGATCAATAGATTTCTTAATCCATGAAGATATCTTGCGATCTTGTCGCAGTTGATAATGTGTAAAAGTCAAAAAAAAAAAAAAAAAAAATGATATATATATTTATATCTCATGAGAATGATTATATTTTATGTAACTCGCAAAGTTGATTATATCTTATGGATGAGGGCAAGTGTGAAGTTACAATCACAAAGAAGGGTTGTTTGGTTGATATATCTGAACAAAGGAAGCAAAAGTTGAAATTCACATTCAATAGTCAAAGATATATGTATACAGATACTACAAGAAATGAAAGAAGAAAAAGAAGTTATTTCTTTGCTGGTTCTTCTTCTTCATCTGATTCTTTGTTCCATCACTCTCGTCGTCAGATTCTTCTTCTTCATTAGCTTCACTATCAGAAACATCTGAGACAGGCAAGTTCTCGGGAACTTCTTCAAAGAAAGGATATGAATGAAGAGGGATGTTGTGATCATTAAAAACTATTTCCATAGCTTGATTCTGCAAAAACTAATGCGTCATTATTAAAATTCGCCACTATAGTTTGGAATTAAGTGCTTCAATTTAGAATATCTATTCTCGAAGAGAGAGATCCTTTGCGAGACGTTCTTTTTCGATTTCAAGCTCTCCAATCCTTGTCTCGAAATCTCTTTTCGTATTCTCCAAAACATGAGAAAGTGAGTTAATGATAATAGTATAAAAAGAAAAAGAACAGAAAAGTAAAGAAGTGTAATAAACA
>JAJJWW010008607.1:0-31843 GCA_023531295.1 Papaver armeniacum | reverse complement strand
GATTTTGTGCCCACATAAACCAAATCATTAAGGTCAGAAGAATCAATAAAGGTTTGGATATCAGGGATTAGTGGTACTAGGATTGGTATTAGTTGATCTTTCATGATTGAACATGGTAATTTTTATAATTTTTAAATCTCTTATCAATATATTTTTCATGATAACAAAGCTTTACCAATTTAGACGATGTTTTAGGGTATTTTTCTTGTGTTCCGAGATAGATGAGAATTTAGCTATGGCTTCTCTTAAATATAGCCCATGCTTTTCATTAAGCTAACCAAACGGGTTCTTATATTCCTTAACATAACCCATAAAATTCAACACAATTTTTTATATATAGCCCAAAATAATTGAATAAATTATCAAATCCCTAAATTAGAAAACAAAATAAATTTAATTATATAATTTTCTTAAATAAATTAATGTAAGATTTTTGACATAATTGATGATTTTTAAGAGTACTCAATTTATTATAATCGTGATTAAGAAAAAAGAAGATCATCTTATAATTTTTATAGAATAATAATGCTTATGTAGTTTAGAAAATTGATTTTAAGAAAAGAATCGAAACCTTAGTTGATTTCATTTCGATTTTAGATCGTGGAGAATTTTAAAATAAATAATTAGAATATATAACGAATGATTAATTGGGGATAGAAAAACTAATTTGGGGATATTTTACTGTAGCTGTCGGCATGGTTTTTCAATGCCGGTAGTCCATCGACCATGTCGGTTTTCATTGAAAACTATGCCGGCACATATCCCCCAATTAATCATTCTATATAACCCCAATCGATATTATCGTAATCATGATTTAGGAAAAATAAAATCATTTTAGAGAAAATGTGATTTGGATTTAGTTTGTTATAGGGGAAAAGTAAAATTAAGGTTTATGATAGGGCAAGTTGTAAGAATAGTGAGAGAATAATTAGAAATAAATTGAAATATAACTTAGTTTGGATTTATAAAAAGGAGAAGTTAGGGTTTATAATTTGATTTTGGGGAAAAAGTAGGATCGTTAGTACAAAAATTAAGACTTGTTTGGTAATTTTTATTTTTCGCTTTAACTTAAACTTTTTGGGCTATGGTTAATAAAAGCATGGGCTATATTTAAGAGAAGCCTTAGCTATTTTTCTAAAATACTTACTGATTCATCCCTACTTTGGAATCACAACATAACATTGACTTACATTTATTCCATAGAGAATATAAAATATATCTTGGGATATTTGGTTATCCCAAGTAGAATTACATGGGGATTCATAATTTATAATAGAATCTTAAACTAGTTATTAGGAAGGTATTAGTATGGGTAGATTTGGAATAACAAAAAAAAAATTTTCTGATATTTTTTAATCGGGGGAAAATATTTCTAGCCCTTTTTATATATTTTATTTATGACAAACCCACCATTTAGATACTCTATATTAGAAATCCATAATTAGTTTCTAAACTACTAGTTTTACTATACTAACCTTTTAATAAAGTACTTATCTTATTTTTTTTATTTTTTTGTAACAGTAATTATCCGAAAAATCAAGCACGCCTTCTAGTCCTTTCCGTCTTGGTCTACGGTGAAAAAAAAAAGTAAAAGACCAGAAATTTAGGAAAAATCCCAAAAATCAAGCACACTTGGTTTTTATCGACCGTTATTTTCTCCTCTCCTGCGTCTTCTTCTCTTAATTGTTTCTTCTTTCTTAAAGCTAAATGGAAAAAACCAGAGTTGTTGTGTTTTCACCCTAAAACAAAACAAAAAAAAGTTTTCACCCTAAACATTCTCCAACAAAAAGAAACATTGTTAGCATTGTAATGGTATTGTTCGGTAAGAGTTCTTCATACTAATCTACTTTTGGTGAAAGTGAATTTATCACCATGCATGTTTTGAATGTGTGACAGCTTTTAATTTAATGGATATTCCATGATTAGGTCAGTTCAAAGATGTATTGATTGTTTTTGTTTGGTTTAATGACTTGCGATCTTTTTTTTTTTTTTTTTTTTTTTTTTGTTCCTTGGTATTTCCGTGATTATCACTAGAATCTAAGTTCTTTCTTTTGTCCAAGATCTGTTACAGAATTGCTCTTCTTTTTTTTTTTTTTTTTTGGACAATGAGAAAGAATCATGTTTGATGATTTGATCTTTTTTTTGTTTTATCACTAGAATCTAAGTTCTGCTCCAAAATTGATCTCTTTTTTTTTTTTCCCGTGAACTGCAATCATAGTTCTTTCCGGGATAACAAAATTTATCATGTCCAAACTCTGTTATTGAATTGCTCTCATTTAACACTAACATCATGGTTGACGATGGGTTAAGGAGATGGCGAAACTTCATGATAATGAATCTAGTGATTTCGCCAAGCCGAGGAAGAAAGTAAACTCCTAAGACCTAATAAGAAGTAAAGATGGTGCTGAAGCCATTACAAATAAGGGCAAGAAAGCAGGTAAATTACATACTTTTGACTGGCGACTGTGATTTAGTAATTAAGTTGATAAGTAGTTTATTCACTTTCATTGACATATATATTGTGAAAGATTTACTTACCTCTGATTTTTGCTGTGATAATTGTTGTTTCAATGTAGGAAAAATGTAATAGTAGTCATTATCGTCCCATGGAGTTGTGATAGATGTACTTATCACTCGATTATGATGTGATAAATGGTATTTTCCTTCTTTAAGATTGGGATAGTTTTCATTATCATCGGATGCATTTTAGAGCTAAATGCCAATTGATTAATTTTTTTTCTTACCCGTGAACAGACTCAACAAAGCTTTTTAGAGCAAATTTCGATCTTTTGCACGACCTCTTCCATGACTTTGAAAATAGGGGGGAAATGTTAAGCAAGAAACTGATAGTAACTCTTGGGTCGACATCATTTCGGATATGCTTCAAGTGTTCATAAATGAACGTAAAGTCACCCCGGGAACAAATGCAAAGGATATCACTCTGGCGAAACATCTCTACCAGTAGTTAAAAAGCGTGGAAGTTCGAGTAGGAAAGGAAGAGTTTTCACTTTGAAAATTACAATTATTACCCTCATTTGAATTTTTTTTCTTCTGAAGCATGAGTTTTTGATGATGCGAAAATTACTATTTCACATGTCCGGTGGTGAAAGATGTAGCTATCATCTTTGAAATTGTGAAAATAACATCTATCACCTTAAAAAGAACATGTGAAAAATTTAGTTTTCACATGAAATAGACGAGTGAATATTTTCACATGTCTGGTCGTGAAAAATGTATCTTTCATCTTTGAAATTGTAAACATAACATCTATCACCTTCAAAAGAACATTGGAAAGTTTTAATTTTCACATGAAATAGACGAGTAAATATTCTGGTTATCAGTTTGAATGTGAAACAAGCTATGTTACACAAAAGAATAGTTTTATTAAGCGAGGGGCGAGCAATAATAGGCTTTAACTCCATATAGTGGATCGAGTGTTTGTATTTACATGTGTAAAATACTACTTTATTCAGTAGTACAGAACACCCTTCAATTAAGTAAGAGTGGAACTTTGAAGCAGAGAAGATTCGCATGTTTAGACTCACTTGAAAAACTAGCTCCGTTATCTAAATCTCATTACTAAATGTTTGACCATAAATCCACATAAGAAGAACTACCGCCACAAAATACTCCCATAATTAAAAACACAACCAGTTTTTACATAAATTCATGGAACTGTTTGAAATTTTCTTTTATAAAATGTCGGACAAATTGACCGTTTTTAACGGAATTTTGTTAAAAAAAATTTTTTTTATTAATTATACACATCAAACTAAGGGTAAATTAGTCCATTTGAAAATGTGAATATATAAATCTAATCTAAAACTATTAATCTTAGCCGTAGATCTTGTAATTTGGGCTATAGATATATTCAATCTTAATGATGGGTTTCTGGAAGAGAGATAAACCGAACTTGGGTTCCTCAGAAATTTCCACTTTTTTAATCTGCGTGAAAAGTTCTAAAACATCATCTAATGTGGAACTGAGGAAGTATTAATTAATTAGTTAAATTAATTTGTATTAGAATGTTAGTTGTTGAGAGAAAAGAAGACGAAGTAGAAACTTTACAAGAAGTGGAATAACAAGTGTAATATGTCATAGTCGGCATTTTATTAATCTACTGTCCATGATCACGCTTCAAAAAAAAAAAAAAAAATCTACTCTCCATGACGATTTTAACAGTTGATATAAATTATAAATGTTGTGTCGATAGCTGACCATTTTTTTTGAATAATTAATTGGGGGATATGTGAATTAATTGGGGGATATGGCTACAGGATAAAAATGGTGTCCCAATAGCAATTCTGGGTGACCCCCTATGTAATTATTTTTTTAATTCCTAATCTAGCCTCCACTAATAAGGATTATTGATTAATTATAATTAGTAAAATGTTAAGTATTTGGGGGATAAATTAGTGTGTATTTATTTTTATTTGAATTTGTGTGGGTTAGTTGAGAGTAGAAGGAGGGAAAATGTTTTTTGAGTGGAAATTTTTTTTTTTGAAAATGGAAGATGATTGTGATGAGAGAATTGTTGCTAAGAGGTTGAAAATTTGATTTTTTTTCTTTGAATCCACCATTGTTGCAAATGAAAAGCTCGGTGCCGGCATGGTATTCAACCAAAAACATGCCTAGGCATTCTTTGAAATTTGCATAAATTGTTTGCCACTATCCAGGGGTTATCTTAAATTTCGGCACATTTATCGATTTTCGAGCATGCTTAGGAACTACTTCCTAACACGGTTATCGATTTTCGAGCATGCAGAACTACTTCCCAGCACAATTATCGATTTTCGAGCATGCCTAACTACTTCCTAAGCATGGTTTTTGCTTAAATTTCTATGCTTGGGAACATGATGAAAAGTATCTAGAAAATTGATTTTTTTCACTTAACTACCGGCATCGATAGATTTATATCGAGCATGCCGCATTTAGTTCCTAAAGATTGAATTTCAAAGACTTCCTACGTGGTCTTCATCATTTCGACATGTTCTTGAAGACTTCCGTGGTCTTCATCCTAAATAACCATGCCTAACTCACTTCCTGTGGTCTTCATCCTAAATTTCTATGCTTAGACACATGATGAAAAGTATTCTAAAATTGATTTTTTTTTTCACTTGAATACCTAAGCATTAATAGATTATATCGAGCATGCCGGAATTTAGTTCCGCATTGAATTTCATCAATTAAAGCATGGTCTTCATCACTTCCGCGTGACCTTCATCATTTCCGACATGTTCTTCATCACTTCCGGCGTGGTCTTCATCATTTTCGGCATGTTCTTTATCATTTCCGACATGGTCTTCATCACTTCCGGTAGAGAAGGAGAAGAGAATTTGAAAGGAAATGGGGAAAATCAAGAATTTGAAAGAGAATGGGGAACATTTGGGTTTCAAAGTTTTAACCCTAAAAAGATTAATAAGAAGTGGAGATGGAAATGGGGAATATGATTTTGTTTTTTGATTTTTATTTTGAGGGAAGGGTGTTTTAGTATTTTCGCCCCCAAAAATCACCCCTTAGCACACACCATGAGTTGGGGGAAGTAATTCATATCCCCAATTAGTTTTTATATCCCTCAGTTGCGTGTTTTTTTTTTACATATTTTTTTTCTTCTTTACAGTCGAAATAATAGTTTTCCACCATGCCAATTGTTACATTATTTTTCTTATAATTTATTCATCGATAGTTGGAAAAGTGTTCAACAATACATAGCGTGATTGTTGAACAACATGTTTGGTCGACATGGTATTCATCAACTAAACTATGTGACACTTAATTATAACTAAAACTCTTAAGGTTTATACACGACATAAGATTTTTTTTTACTAAGAAACACACCAATGCATTACGAAAGAAAGGAATTACAAACAGCAGGCAAGTTCACCTTCCTAGCAATATTGTCCAAAAAAGAAAGGGAATGCCAGAAACCTTTAAGAAGATTTTTTCTAGCCCGACGTGCAAATCGGTCAGCTAGAGAATTATTACACCGCTTTACGAACATCTAGCAATATACACGACATAAGATGGAGTATGAATTTATGCTCATTTCTAAAATGAGTAAGCGATTTTAGTGAAAATAGACTATACTCAATCTAAATCGAGTATAAACTAATAAGTTCATAAACAAAACAAATAAACTCAACAGTCGGCAGGATCTCCGGATTGAAGTTCATGTTGACTTTAAAAGGAAACTTTTGTGTTTTTAAATTTTTAGGACGCCCCTTATCAGTACTTTTTAGTACTATTGTTTAACCCTGAGCATCCCAAATTTTTGGGAGTATTTCCAAATGCGAGTTCATAAAAAGTAGTATGTGACATAAATTGTTATAAGGGACACTTTTACTGGAAAAATGTTAATTCTGGTGTAACTTAAATAACTTTCGGTCAATACTAAATGGATTCACGACCAAAACTATTAAGTACGGTTGTTGAGGGGTGAGTATGATTTTGGTTCTACCCGTCCTAGCCACATCCTAATGCGAACACTTTCTAGGAATGGTATGAAAGAGAACCTGTTTTCCGTTGTACTATGTACAGGGCAGGTCCCGAAGGGGAAGCAGGGAAAGCTCCACTTCGGGGCAGCAGGCCTAAGAGGGCAGCAAAATAACAGTTTTCTATCATATTTAGCCGGTCAATTGCCAAAAGAATACCGATCGACTTCTGATGTTGTTAAGCTTTTTGATCCATCTCTCAAGTCCATTTTTAGGGTTTTAGGCTGAGACAAATGATAAGCACGAAAGTGCGACACATTTTCACCCATAAATACATTAGCTGAGACTCATTTTATCACTAATAAAACTTGTTTGTAGGTGTTTTTGAGAAATAAGCTCTTATGGAGAAAGTTGCTCGAAAAGTGGTTTTTGTACCCCGGAGGACACATGTTATTCGGACTTTCAGTTTTGGATAAGGGGCACCCAATTACTAAGGGGCACCCTAATTGCTATTCGCACTCCAGATTGGATAAGGGGAAGTCATCTTCAACCTTTGAATTTGAAATTTGGCGGAAAACTTGTTTTTGAACTGGAATTAGGTTTTGATTTTAGAGGAGTTTGAGTGAGACTCAATGGCTGGATTTGATGGTATGAGTTTATGAGAGCTATACAGGTTTGGTATGATCAATGATTTCGATTATAATTGGCTGAAGATTGATTGATGAAAAGAAGAAAGCGAGGAAGAGAAGAAAACACTCGAGTTTATTTTGGTTCTGTTTTTGGTAGTTACTTGGGAATAGAAAGAGAGAATATCTTTTGTTAGCTGTTATCTATCTCAGGAAAGAATTTTCTACAAACAGGAGACGCGTAGAAGGAGACAAAACACGAGAATATCACGGGTTTACCTTTTGCTGTCACGAGCTGTTGAGATATTTAAGGGATTTGCGTGCAGCCTGAGAGTGTTTAACACCATTTGGGACATAAAACAACGTGTTCGGATGGATTTCTTCTACCACATATGCGTGAAAGAGAAGAATAAGGAAATATTTTCCACGACTGGCAGAGAAGAATAATACCGAGTTATGACGAGATTATTAGGAGTTATGAGGATTTATTCTCGGTCCAATTTGGTATATAAAGGCTACTGGAATGACAAAAGGGGGCATTGAGTGATTGGGGAGGCTACATAGTCGAGAAAATTGCTGCAGAGAAATCTGCAGCAGCAGCAGAAAAATAGTGAAGAACACGAAGAACAGACTTACAAAGACAGTCGTAAAACATTGTCGTTTATGCTTGAGAGATAAGACTGTCATCCTGCGACAGGTTTCTTCTTATTCTTTGTAACAAGGGTTTGCAACGCTTATAAACGTTGCGAATTCCCCGGTTTAATTTGATTTTCTCATTTTCTCTTCTTTGTAAACACCATTTGGGCAATAAAAATGAATTTTGAGTGTGTTTTCATCATGAGAAGCTAAACCCCATCACTGGGACGACGGAGGAAGCCGAAATTCATACATGGGTAAAATTATTTTATTCTTTTTATGACTTTTGCATTTATTTTAAATTGTTTTATGATTTGAAAAAATTAGTTATCATTTTATTAGATGGGTCATGCTTGCTTAGATGTTTGATGTCCCATGCTTACGATTTATAACTAATATTTGGAGAATCTACCTTGGCAAAAATAAGAGTCGGTGTTGTTTTATTTATTGAGCGATAATTTCTGAAGAATAAATAATTGAGCCTTATGTTATGAATGCGGTAGAATCCTAAGTCCCGGTGACACTCTCTTTTATTATTTTCGTTAAACCTTTTAATTTAATCTCAACAACGTCCGAGTGAACGACAACTCTTTTACTACTACAACGACAAATTAAAAAAACGTATTAACAAACTGCTATTTTGTTGCCCTATCTCACAGGTATTTCTAGACTAGAAAACAAATATGAGAATACAAACTATTCGTATTAGTTTTGGCATTTTGGGTTTCCTTCTTGACCTTACTGGGTAAATACTTGGACATGATACATGCCTTTGTACGATATTCATCTACAATGGATCATCGACCATCAAATGTTAATGAATATGTTGGATGTTTAGAAAGAAAGTAAAATTAAAACATGGATGACCATATAGTTCTTATAAGATAAGGGGGCAACACTCCTTGGGTTTGCTTTGGGGCAAAAAAAAAAACTCAGGAACGACCCTGCTATGTACCTCCTTTTATAGACATTCCCAAAGGCCATTCCTTTTATGACATCATGCCACATGTCCTAAATTTCCTTAATTACTTCTAATGCCACCCCTTCTCTAATACAACCTTATCCTTTTCCCTTAATTCCCTCCTTATTCTTTCCTCCTTATGAATACTTCTTAGTGGACTTGGGTTTAGTCTCCAAGTCCCTTTGTTTCATGTTGGGTTTGGCATACCTTTAGGGGCTCCCTAACCCTATTATGGGGTAATAATTTTCATGTATCAACATTAGTCCCATGACTATTGGGTCAATTGTCAAATGACCCGATAGTCAATTTGTTTCTCCCTGTGCACCTTCCTTCCCCGACTAAGAGGAAAATATTTCTTTCAACCCCATGTCCCTAGCTAGGCGACAGTCGGTTTTCTACGACGTGCGTGAAAAATTTTACAGTTTCTCTTTGTTTCTCATAACTGCCATGTCGAGTCTCCACGTAGTATATATATAGACCTTCTGAATTATTACTCCTTTTCGACTTTATCTCATCATTCTATTTTATCTCATTCTAGACTAGACACATCGTACACACGCCATGTCTAGCGATTCTACCAGTAGTAGTTCATCCGCAAAGGAGGAAGAAGAAGGATCCGAGGAAGTGATGAGCATCGACTCCGAAGAGGCGGAATATACCGCTCCCAACGGATGGTGAAACCTATACGATCTCCAAAATCACGAGCAAATCTGATCTGAAGCGTGCGTTAAAGCTAAGAGGCCTTCGTGATGGTCAACTCGTCCTTTCTTTGGATAACATTCTTGACATCCTGCGCCTACTCAATCCTTCTGTGTTAGCTTATCATCATGCCCCTGAATGGCTCATGTATCCTAAGGTAAATACCCTGGACACCTTCTCATTCAAAAAGGTTTCGCGGATGGCTATCCATCGCGGTGATTATGATCTCCTCGTCGTTGGGATCCGCTCTTCATCCGTCACGCTTGTGATAGACACATTTTTGTGTCAAATTTGTCTCGATTCTATATATTGATAGTGCTCATTTTTGTACTTATTACGGTGTGTTATATGTGTGTAGGTATTTTTGGCCAATAATCATTTTTGGAAAAATCGGCTCGAAAAGTTGTCGAAAAGCGCACCCGAAGGACACTTGCTATTCGGACTCTCACTACGGATAAGGGGCACCCAAATTACTAAGGGGAACCCCTAAGGCAGCTGCTATTCGCACCCCTACTCTGGATAGGGGGCGGCCCTTTCTTCTCCACATATTTTAAGGGAAAACTGATTCAAAAATTCAGTTTTGCGGCGTGATTCATCGGGCGAGATTTGGTTTGGAGTTTTCAACGGATTTAAGTCTCGCTATGGATTGATATCACCCTGTCACGACTAAACAGGGTTGGTAGGTCTTCTAGAATCGAAAATATAAGTTGGTACGTCGAGTTTAGACAAAACATGGGAAGATGGTTTGTTCTCGGGATTGTGGATTTTCGAGAAGATTAGGTGGAGACTTAATCACCGAATTATGTTGGGTCAAGTTAATTAATGCTAAACAGACTTGTATAGGTCTCTACCTCGACGAGAACCGGCTAGATATCAATTGGAAACAAAACGAGGGGAGGATGAAAACTCGGGTATCTTGGAGAGGCGTGAGACTTTGGAGGAGTTTTACTCGGATCTGGTCATTGTTTTGGGCCTGGTTCGGTCAAATAGGAATGGTATGTCTCTCTGATTCGAAAAGGAAAGAAGATTTCTCTTGATCTCGACTAATCAGGCAAGTAAGAGTATTACGGGTTTTTTGTGTATATTTGGAAATTATTTGATGAAAGAGGGATGATATTTTCTCTGTGGGATTATAATCCATCTATTAGGAAAGTTTGGAGCAACCCAGGCGCGTGACAGAGAGCAAAGAAAGGAAAATTGCCGGTAACTTGCAGAGAAGAAAAAGGAGGAGATACGAAGATATTTTTGGAGATTTTATCGAGCTGTTTCGATCCTGTGTGTATATATAGAGTGTTGGGGTATCACGGAAGGGGAGTAGAGACTTTGGGGGTTAAACAATCGAGATCAGGTGGAGTTGCATAGAAGCTTGCTGCTGTTCCTGGGAAGAAGAAGAAGAAGAATAGTGCAAACCGCGCAGACAAAGAAAGTCGCAGAAAACGTTACCTAATCTTTCAAATCAAATACCTTTGTAACAGTTTTGTAACAATTAAGTTTGAGTTCGCAACACTTCTGCTAGGGTTTCTCTGTAACAGTGAGTTCTGTAACAATTATATATGTTACAAACTCGCTGCTTTATTAGTTTTCTCTTGTTTTTCACACTTTTGAGCTATGAACACCTATTTTGAGCACGTGAATAATATGAGGAGCTAAACCCCTTAGCCGAGGCGACGGAGGAAGCCATTGTTCCATAAAGAGTGGTATATTTCTATTTTAATTAATTCTTGCAATTTCTTTTATGATTATTTGCATGGAACTAATAATGGAAAATTGATTTTTATTGAATGATTGTGATTCGTTTTTATGGAGCATGCTTAGTTTAAGACTTTTGATGTTTCATGCTTGATGTATACAATTGTTACTTCGAAAATATACTAGAGGCAATAAATTAGAATCACTTTAAATGCAAAGAATTGCATGAATATTGATTAGATTGAATCACTTAATTGGTCAATGGTGGAATCCTGAGTCTCGGTGCTTTTTATAATCTTGATAACAACTTCGTAAGTTTTTTTTCTATTGAGTTTGAATCTAAAATTGAATCTTCACAAGTCTGAGTGAACGACATCTTTTACTACCACTTTCTACAACAATTCAAAACTACATCAATTTTTGGCGCCGCTGACGCGGACTTGTTTTAGGTTTTTAGTGATTTTTATTCTTTTATTCTATTTTACGTTTTCTTGGGTATTTGTGTTTTGGTTACAGGTTTGGATATTTGATCGAAAAGAAAGCTGAGCTAAATATATTGGTGATTAA
The DNA here is from genome assembly GCA_023531295.1 of Papaver armeniacum. Taxonomy (NCBI): domain Eukaryota; kingdom Viridiplantae; phylum Streptophyta; class Magnoliopsida; order Ranunculales; family Papaveraceae; genus Papaver; species Papaver armeniacum. Next base: position 20,234 of record JAJJWW010008607.1, on the reverse strand, counting down.
CTAAAGACTTGGAGTCAAAGAAAAAGCGAAAAGAAACGAGGAAGAGACAAAGAATTTTATTTTTATTTATTTTTTAGGTTTTTTTTTTTTGAAAACTGTATTAGGGTTTATTATTATTTTTTGTAATTTTTCTTTTCTTTTTGGACTTTTTGGACATTTTTGGGACTTTGGACATTATTTTTTTAAACCCTACAGAAGGGTAGTCTTAAATATAAACTGTTTGCAGAGAAGGAGGACAATTACGATATTGTCTCTGCACCTTGGGTTCGTACACTGACATAGGAGTCAGTGGCCCTTAGTCGACTACAACCGATTCATCCCCCATCTGTAACGGGAGGTAAGATTCTAAAAACTCGCGAATCCCCTCAAATGAAAGTTCTTGGACTCCTTCGTTTGCATATATTCTGAGAACTTGAATACGGCTGCTTTAATTTCCTAGTAAAGGGCAAGGACTGGCCATATAAGATAAGGGTTCGGATTTCATCACCGTTCTCTTCTTGCCTGCCTTAGGAAAACAATACCAAACGCGAACCTAAGCTTAAAATACTGACTAGAACAAGACCGATAGGGTAACGAGCTTAATAGGAAAGTCATTCGAAAAATATTGGTTACTCTTTTAAGCATACTTCGAAGTTCATGATGGTTTATGTGAGTTGAATGCGTGACTGCGCCGCATTGTAATTACGGTGAGGCCTTGGGTATCAAAGCTCCACTGAGCTTCCCTCGCCTCTATTCAACTTACTTTGACTCGGATTGATTCCAGAGGGGTTTGCTTAAATTGTAACAAATTCCCTTCGAAGGATTAGAAGCTGGTCTAGAAACAATCTAAGTGGAGCCATCATGCTTTTTGTTTTCTAGAAATCAGTAGGTTTGATTTGGTTGAGTCAGCCTTGTTTCGTGATTGCATAGAATCCCCTTCCTTATTCTTTTGCATGCTTAGGACGTAAAGAGATGCCCTAGGTAGATTTGTTAAAGAGAAACCTAGTAGTTATAAGCGTCTCGACTACCTCAATTTAGAAAGTCCGATTTTTGAAGAGTCCGTTTTTGAACGTCCGTTTGAGGAGACAATCCCTAATATTCCGATAGTGCCGGAAATGGAAACTTTGAAAGCTTTGTTGAACCCGACTAGGACTACTCGTCCCTCGTGTATCAGGTTAGCTGAAACAAAAGCAAATTCTGAACTTAAACCTGGGACCTTACAGCTGCTCCCAATCTTCTTAGGGAAATAAAATGAAAACCCCTATTTCCATGTTAGGGACTTTGAGGAAATTTGTAGTACCCTAAAGATTAGAAACCTTGATGATGATGCTTTGAAACTTAGGTTATTCCCCTTTTCCTTGAAAGATAAAGCTAAATCGTGGCTATATAGTTTGGCTTCTGGTTCAATTGAAACATATGAACAACTTACATCTGCCTTTTTGAACAAGTTTTTCCCTAGGCACAAAACATCGTCTATTAGGACGCAAATTTGCGCGTTTTCTCAACAAGAGGGAGAATCTTTGTATAAGTATTTGGAAAGGTTCAATGATTTATTAGCCCAATGTCCTCATCATGGTTTAGAAAAGGTTAGGTTAGTTCGTATCCTTTATGAGGGTTTAGATTATTCCACTACGACCACGTAGAATCTATGTGTACAAAGGTGGGTTTGAAAACCAAACAACATGAGGCGATGACATATTTTCATGAAATTTCCGAAAAGACCCAACAATGGGAAAATAGTAGGGTACCCCAGAAAACAATTCTTCTAGGCGGGAGGAAACGTTAATAGGGTAGAAGGAGGCTATGAATCGGATGCCAAAATTGCGAAGAATAGCTAAAAGGTTAGAAGCTTTAGAATTGGGTCACACTAGTAGTCGGGTGGAGCCTTTTTTGGAAGGCCAAAATAATGAAGAGCAAGCCAATGTTCTGTATAATAACACTAGATTCGACAACCGTCAGAAATTTGACCCATATTCAGAAACCTATAATCCTGGATGGAAAAACCATCCAACCTTTCGTGGTCTAAGGGCCGAGTCAAGGTCCGCTTAGTAATTCAAATGTTCCCCTGTTTTTGGTTACAATAAGAACTCTCCAGGTCCAAATTCGGTTTGAGAACCCTTCGAGAATAAAATGACTAGCTTAGAGGAATCTCTTAGTATATTAAGAAAGAGCTAGGATATGTTAGCACAGAGCCGGGGGAAATGTTAGTAAAGAGCCAAGTTAGTTTTGAATAGGAAACCAAGCAAAACTTTCAAAATAATGCTCTGACTCTTGCTAAGTTAGAACTTCAAATAGGTCAAATAGCTAAGACTTTAAGTGAAAGAGATAACGGAAGGTTCCCTAGTCAAACTAATCCCAACCTAGAGGAGTTCATGAAATAGGTGTGAAACCATTACAACGGTTGAATTCAATTAGAACCCTTAGGAGTGGTAGAGTAGTAGACAATCGGGTAACCATGCCCGATAGTGAGCATCTTGTAGAACACCCCTCGGGACCATCCATAGCCGAGGGACCGATAAAATCTCCGATGATGCCAATTCGGTTCTGAGAGGCCCTATTTTATGCCTAGAGCCTCATTTCCACAAACTATTAGTACCAACAAAGAGTGAATCCAACTTTAATGACATAATGGAGGTTTTTAAGAAAGTTACCATAAACCTTCGTTACTAGAAGCAATTAGGCAACTTCCCGTATGCCAAATTCCTTAAAGATATGTGTACGCGAAAGCGAAAGCTTAGTGTCCCTAAAAAGGCTTTTAGCTAGTCATGTAAGTTCGATCATTCAGAACAACACAACTCCTAAGTATAAAGACCCAGGTGCCCCTACGATTGCTTGCACGATAGGAAAACACAGGGTAGAGAAAGCTTTACTTGACTTAGGAGCTAGTGTGAACTTACTTCCATACCATGTGTACTTACAATAGGACTTGGTGAATTGAAACCTACCAAGATAACACTCAAAGTTAGTGATATGTCTCATTAAAATTCCTCATGGTGTGATAGAGGATTGGTAGGCTGGGAAATGTGTTTATATTTATGCCTACATGTTATAACTGCAAGTGCACAATACTGTTGAAGGCGTGGCAAGTCAGGTCGAACCACAGAGACTTGTGGTGCTGTGTGTTTGATCTAAGGCTTGCTCTACTGAATTCTAGTGAAGGTAACAGAACTATTGAGGTTTGTCGATGCGACTAAGTTTGCATTAGTGACTGAAATAGTAACTAAGATATAAGACAATGACAATGGGGATACTAGGGTCTTCAAATCCACCTTTAACTTACACTATGTCTTCAACTCATGATATTATTCTTGTTTCTATGACAGATAAGGGAGAGGTGTCAAATCTACCCTATATCTAAGAAGTTTCTCCGATTGATAGCTTAATCACAACTAAAATATCTCTCCATAGCATTATCTGTCTATCTAAAGCACAGCTAATCTAAGGATCAATAACAGTCTGGTTGAGTTTGGGTTGCAACATAAGCAACACAGAGGTATTCAAACTACAGTAGATACATGGCATGTACTGTGAGAGCAAAGTGTTGTCATACTAAGATTAATTTCTATCTAGAAAATATTTAAGCATTCAAGAACAACATATGAAGTGTGAAAAACACAATAGCAAGTTAGGGTTTCATCGAACCTAGCAATTTGAATTAGAACATGATACAAATATAAATTAACCTAAATTGGTGCTCTGGCTAGCCCAGGCATGACCCAAAAACATCCTCTACCTCTTCTATTTATACATGCCGAATCGAAAACCCTAGCTCTCTTAAAATTAAATTATCAAGAAACCTCTCTCACCCATACTCTCGAAATGTGTGCTCTCCTCTCGCTTGTGCGGCTCGAGAACTCCCTCCATTGATTGATTGAACAAAACCCTAACCCTAGTTCTTCCTATCTCAGTCTTAGCTTCTAGGGAAGAGGCTATGAGTGAGATAGAGAGAAGCTAGGGGGAAGGTGGCCTTGTGGTAGTGCGACTGGTGGCTGACAAGAGATGGAGGTGTTGATGATGGCTCTGCATCAGGCGTGGGAATAGAGGATGAAGGTGAGGGCTCTGCAGAGGTATGGGAGAAGAAAGAGAAGAAGGAAGAGGAAATGGATTAGGTCGATGGGGGTGTAGGTGTAGCCGAGTTTTGTTGTGAAGCAGGTGTAGCGACGGATGATGGGGAAGGCGAAGCGATCGTTGGATGTAGCTAAGGGAGATCTCGGACGGCTTAGGATACGGGGGTTTTGGTGTTGAGCGGGAGTATCAAGAGAAATGATGTGAGCGAAGGAGCGACCGTAGGATGTCTAAGGAGCAAATCTCGATCGGCTCGAGGGAGACGGGTTCGGATCCGGGTCGTGGTTAGCTCAAGCCCATGTCTTGTAGGTTGGGTTGCAACTGATGCACGCGTGGGCTTTGGCTCTCTGCTCCATAGATGCTCGTCTCCAATTCTTTGCTCTTTTGGCTCCTCAATTTCTCCGAGCTTTATTTATTACCTAAAAACACAAAATTAATTAATACAAATATTTATTCTTGAAAACAAAGAAAATACGAAATTTGGGATAATATCGATTCTTGAGCACAAAAGATGAGTAAAATGCCAATAAATAGATGTATAAATATGCAATATTTGGCACTCATCAAATACCCCAAACCCGAATTTTACTTGTCCTCAAGTGAAACAGAAATTAAGAAATCCTAACTATACCCCCGTCGCAGTTTCTCGAATGCATTTAGCGTATGCACTAAGCCTTTAAACCCCTAGGTGTCCCTAGTGGACGAGTTGTAGTCTCGTGAGGGTTTACCAGAGGTGTACCCACAAAACCTTCTCCAACTTCATAGTGTAAAAGAGTCTCAATCCTCCAAGAAGCTATGAGGACATAGAGTTTCTGCATGCTAGTAACATGAAGTTAGAACTATCAAAGAACGCATTCTCATCCTTAAGTGCTGAGCGAGAAGTAACCATACCATATGAAAGAATTCGGATTCGATTGTGATCATAAGCCTCGACTCGCCTTACCATTAGGGTTTTATGATAATTGCACTCAAAAAGATCGCTTTTTTTTTAGTCTCTCATGTGTGAAGACAGAATAAAGAGAGAAATCCCGCACACGTTGTAGGTGAGAAGGATAACCTTCCGAAATAAATTCTCGGAGACTCCACAAAAGTGTGGACAAAAAGAATCTTTTTCTGATGATCTCTAAGAAAGGAAATCAATCATTAGCAAGGGTGGGAGTACTCACTTACCTTCTCACCCGATCGGCAATTAACATTACTCTCTCAGCATTCATAGAAACGTCTTCAATCTTCGGTCTTCGGTCTTCAATAGCTGATGATGAACTTCTGAACTTTACAAAAACTTGACAAACATACATTTTTTTTTTTTTTTTAAAATTAACTTGGAATGAAAATAACAATAAAACAATAAGACTCAATTTTTCACAAACTTCATTAATTCTCATCTTCTTTTCTTTTCTTTCCTTTGTTGCACGTAAACCTTGGACTATATCAACTTTTCTTCAAATATTCTGATGATGCTCCGCTTGCTGATGATGATGTGTTTCTATGAATCTGTTGATTGAGAGGGAGAGAGTGATGCTAACTGCAAATCGGTATTTAGAAGGAGTTTTCATCTTTAAGCGTCACCCTCATGATTGACAAAAATAGCACTCAAGAGATCAAAAGTAGTCTTTGAAAGTGGTGCGAAGTTGGGTAGCTCACCATTCCTACCCTAATTGACGTACGGTGACACACACTCTAACGGCTTTTCTAGAAAGTTGCAAAAATTGAAGGTTGGTGCCTCACTTGATGTAAAATGGGTAGTCTCCACTATGGGTGATCACAATTCTACTACCGAATATCTAAACAAAGACCTAATTCGCCCTCCCAGTATGGTTAAATCCAACTTTAACGCTCTAATCAACTAAGGAACCCGATTGCGTTTTCCAGTACTTCCAAGTTCTGTTATTTGGTCGACTCTCTATGTAAACATAGCTAGAAGCATGCTAGTGACTCTAAAATCTCTAAAAGTTGGAGGTTTTTATTTGCAAAAAGTTTTTTTTTTTTTTTTTTTTTTTTTTTGAAAGAAGTAAAACAAAAAGACTAAAAACTCTAAATGCATTACTAAAAACTCTAAATGCAAATGCACCCCCAAACCTAAATCAAAAATTGTCCTCAATGTGTCGACAGATAGAAAAAATTTAAACAGTCACATACCATGAGAACTATGTTGAGTAGAGAAAAGGGAAGAGATTACCGGATGTCGGCGGGAGCAAGGTTAGAGCTTCATTTGTCAAGGCTAGAATCCAACATTCTCAGTGGAGATCATATCGGATTAGCATAAAATATGTACAAGAAGACTCAACCGATTCAAGAAAATAAAATTTTAACAAGTCCTACTGGATTATATACAATGAAAATTCACCATATACCAACAATCTAAAGAGTTGAGGATCAACCCAAAAGACGGTATGCAGAAACATCAACAGTCTTACACAAATATAACATGAAAATGCAAGTAAGACTGCATATGAGAATGATTTGCCCCCAAACCTAAACTTGTCAACAGATGTGTTTTTGAGAACAAAATCTTGCAAAATTAAAGGTACATCATGCACAAGGTCTAACTCAAAATGAGTTTTGCTAAGAACAAAAGGAACACACACATTCCAACCGTGGTTCCTCAAAAGTGTTATACTTTGATGCAAAATAGTCCAAGAGGACTTGGGAAGCACAAAGCTCTAGGCCTAAATTAGGCATTTTCGGAAAAGTTGGTTTTGCAATTTTGTTACAAACTACACCTAGGTTTGGTGGAGGAGTGTCAATACATGCCTCGGGGAGAGATTAGGTACATCTAAGTTGTTTTCATGTAAAAGGTCATTTGCACCATTACACACTTTCCTAAAGTCGGACACGGGTAAATCATGCTCACCAGCATAGAACAATTCATCAATCACCATGTCATAATCATCGAAAGCGAAGTGACATATTGTGATATGGGCGAATCGACACAACAATAATATCATGATCCAAAAGAACATTAGTGTCAACGAGAAGATTCATCTTTTCCTAAGTCACAAACAAGTTGTGTAGCATGCTCACTTTCACTAAAGAATTTCACAAACCCAAGCTCGAGTTAATATCACATGTATGAATGTTAGAAGAAGTATCATTCATAGGGTTCACGTAAGAGACGCCTAACGTCTCTCGAACCAAAAGATTCCAACATATTTTCTCGCATGCACATGCTCTTCTAACATATCATATTCCTCATCATCATCATCATAACAAAAATTCATCTCCCTATTCAAAATTTGAGCAATTCCAGTGTACTCATCTACCTCTAGATTAGGTTCATATTCAGTGTATGGTTGTGCATATGGTTCACTAGAGAAGGGATGCTCATGCAATGCTTTCCATCCAAGTATATCATTGTTTTGATCTATGAGCTTTTCCATTAGTGACTGCATACAAGGGGTTGAGGGAGTATAACATTGTTCGTCCTCCCATGGTGATGGATGATGCATGTGCTCATGGTCATAGTCACTTCTAGACAATTCGTACCTTGGATTATCATGGCTTTCCCTAGACTGCCTAAAATCATGCAAAATATAGCAGTTCTCAGCAGGGTGGCTGAAGCTACCACATAAGGTACAAGCATACATTTCATATTGCCTAGAGGAATAAGATTCGACAGAATTCTCATGTAATTGCCTTTCTAAAGCAGATACTTGAGATTCTAATTGATCTAAAAGTGATGACTGGGTATGGGAAGATTGTTCATTTTCAACTTGTGGTGAATGATACATGTGCTCATAATGATTAGGGTATGTGAGTCGGGTCCCTGAGAAGGCTCATAATATTCCCTAAAATCATTATGGTATGTGGGGAGTTCATATTGTGAAGCACGCCCGTAAGCAAGCTCTCTAATGGATTTGTTTCCATCCCCAGATGCAGACCAAAATCCTGACATGGTCTAGCAACTCAATTTGGGCTCAAAAAGAAGCATATAGCCTAGCACCCATCAAGTATACTAAGTCCGGATGCAAGCCCAAGTGACGCAAATGCACAGCCCAAAGGTTATGCAAAGCCCAGTTGTTGTGGGCTCAGTTTTGGTTTATTTGGGTTTTGGTTTGTGCAAATAGCTTATGCACAGGACAAGTTTGTACACAGCCCAGAGAGATACAACCCACAAAAGAAAATGACACCTGATTCTAAGTGTAAGCCCAAAAGGTTGCTTTGTGGTACAGTGGGCTTCAGATTTGTGCAGAGCCCAGGTTGTTTAGTCTAAGTGCAAATGCACAGCCCAGTTTATATGCAAGCCCAGTTCACAGTGGGCTTCAATGGTTGGTTTAAGTGGGCTGTTTTGGTTTATATGGGCTTAGTTTGTGAAAAGAACAAATTTATGTGTAGCCACTTTGTGTGGGTTTCAGTTTGTGCACAGGGTGTGTGTAGGTTTTTGCGAAAGAGCAATGCAATGCAATGCAAACTCACGAGAAAATGATGCAAAGACTTGGTTTGCGTGGAGTAATGTGCAAGCGCAACTCGGCTACGGTTTGCAAGACCTTTGTAAACACACAGGTAACCTTGCAACTCAGCTCAGCCTAGGTTGTGTGGGCTTCAGCTTGTGCACAATTTTCACAAAGTGACACTCCAATTTCAGCACACAGGAATGCTTTAAGAATTGCACAGCACAAGTCTAAGTCTAGTTCAGCTCATGCAAAGGCTATGTGCACAGAGCAATACAACACAGAGAACACAAACTCACAGAAATTGTCACACCATTTCACGAGCTTAGCACAAAGGTGTGCTTTTTGCTACTATACGAAGACAGGGTAAAATGCACAAAGCATGAGAATAGCACAAGCTTATGCACTGCACATAATAGCACAACTCACAAAAATAACACAGCACTGCACATTGCAGCTTATGCGCAGAACAGCAATTGTATAGAGCACAGGAATTTCAGGGCAGATTGGTTAACCAATTTTCACAGAGCATGCTCAAGTTTGGCTCACAGATCACACAAATTTGCAGGCTTAAAAGCACGGAGTAGGTACGAGAATAAGCAAATGGGTGACAGAGTCAACATGGTTTCACGCAGTTTGCGAGGCTTTCAATGATGCACAGGATCATACACAGATGCAAAAGAACATGCTCAGGATGTCAACAAGTTGGCTTAACAGGTTACACAGGGGAGCAGATGGCTCACAGGGCCTGTGGTGTCAAGTTGGGATTGCGGCAACTTGGTTACCCAAATTGCGGCTCGCGTCTCTACTGTTGCGGGGGGATGGAGCTGAATACGGGGGCAGCTCTAGGCTATGCTCAGTCACGGGATGGCCTAGCATTCAACTAGTGACAATGATTCGATTGACAGGTTTCAAACAAAGTCAAGCATTCAAGACAAGACAAAGATGACAGACAGCTCAGCAAACTCATGCAATAAAAGGACTCAGCTAACAGGGTCTGTGGTAAGCTCAGGGTTGTTGCTCTTTTGTTTGTAGCTAGCCTGACTATCCAAGTTCAACCTCACAACTACAGGGGCTTGAGGTCAAGACAGGGAAGCTAAGCCCAATGGTTCAATGCACAAAGTTACACTACAAAGACACATTTCAGCTTTTACAACATACCATAGAATGTGTCAACTGGCTTAGTTGACCTCAAATTTTTGACAGGTCAAGCCCCAAAAATTGCAGGGCATATGGGTCAGCTCAGCTGATAGCAGGCTTACCAGGTTGCTGCTCAAGCTCACAGCTTCAGGGCTGGAGTTGAACATATGGGTTGCGGGCGAGGTTGAAGCTATGCAAGTTACAAAGACAAGCTCAACGGCTTCGGTGGCTGGAGCTTGGCTCGAAGGCGGATGAAGGTTAAGGGTTACACAAACTCGAGATCAAGCCCAACACACAACTCGGGGTGATTGGTCATGCAAGGTAACTAAGTTATCATGCGGCGAATTACGTATGCACACACAGATACACAAGTGTTCATTCAAGTCTGTCAATAGGCTTGGTACAGGGTAGATGGTATCAATTATCTCGGTTGATGTCAACCGGTCGGATTGATATCAACTTTCTCGATTGACTTCAACCGGGGTTTGCAGTATCTTTGCTAACCAAGTTAGAGTTCAACTCAAAGACATCAGACTAGTTTAGCATGCATCTATTCAGTTGTTATTGGTTTTTGGTGAGCATACATGGCATAACATTCATCACAGCATCATGTTTATGAGCATCAAAAGCTAGTTGTTCATTATTATGCACTCAGACTCACAAAATACTTTTGCACTTACAAAGCTTACCTCACTCACGGGGAAATGCAAGGTTCAATTACGGTTCATTCACAGGCTAAGATCAAACTTGAGCTTTTCCTTGTCTTCCTTGGGTTGGCTCGGAAGACACGACCTCACGGCAAGCACAAAGAAGTACGGCAAGTACTGCGGCTCAATAAAGAATTTAGTTCCCCGAGAGCTTCACAGTTAAAGCAAGAAAGCATTAACCAGCAAGTTCAAAAGGTTTGCACAATGAAAGATATGATATGCAGCGGTGATGGTCTGGGGTTTTTGCAGGGTGATAATGTGCTGAGAGCTATGATTTAAGCAAACAGAACTACAACAATGACGGAACCACGCAAGTTCAATTTATCACGAGATGATAAAAGAAAAACTACAAAGATAAACTACGAGATGATAGTTACACTAAACTATAGCAAGGCAATGATGCAGAGATATGCAAAGTTAAACTAAGCTACAACTATAATGGCAGGGAAACAAAAAGTTATGCTTGCTAAGATGCAATACAGATGCAAGAATGTAAAGGATGCAAGAAAAAGAAAAAGAAAAACTTTAGCTAAGTTACAGTAAAACAGGGCTACAAGTAATACAAAAAGTATGTACAAGGGTGAAATGAACTCAGTAAAGGCAAGCAAATGATCGACATGGCACACGCCAAGTCCCCGGCAACGGCTCCAAAAACTTGGTAGGCTGGGAAATGTGTTTATATTTATGCCTACATGTTATAACTGCAAGTGCACGAGCGCCTTTATTGAAGGCGTGGCAGGCATCGTCGAACCACAGAGACTTGTGGTGCTGTGTGTTTGATCTAAGGCTTGCTCTACTGAATTCTAGTGAAGGTAACAGAACTATTGAGGTTTGTCGATGCGACTAAGTTTGCATTAGTGACTGAAATAGTAACTAAGATATAAGACAATGACAATGGGGATACTAGGTCTTCAAATCCACCTTTAACTTACACTATGTCTTCAACTCATGATATTATTCTTGTTTCTATGACAGATAAGGGAGAGGTGTCAAATCTACCCTATATCTAAGAAGTTTCTCCGATTGATAGCTTAATCACAACTAAAATATCTCTCCATAGCATTATCTGTCTATCTAAAGCACAGCTAATATAAGGATCAATAACAGTCTGGTTGAGTTTGGGTTGCAGCATAAGCAACACAGAGGTATTCAAACTACAGTAGATACATGGCATGTATTGTGAGAGCAAAGTGTTGTCATACTAAGATTAATTTCTATCTAGAAAATATTTAAGCATTCAAGAACAACATATGAAGTGTGAAAAACACAATAGCAAGTTAGGGTTTCATCTGAACCCTAGCAATTTGAATTAGAACATGATACAAATATAAATTAACCTAAATTGGTGCTCTGGCTAGCCCAGGCATGACCCAAAAACATCCTCTACCTCTTCTATTTATACATGCAAGAACTGAAAACCCTAGCTCTCTTAAAATTAAATTATCAGCAAACCTCTCTCACCCATACTCTCTGAAATGTGTGCTCTCCTCTGCTTGTGCGGCTCTGAGAACTCCCTCCATTGATTGATTGAACAAAACCCTAACCCTAGTTCTTCCTATCTCAGTCTTAGCTTCTAGGGAAGAGGCTATGAGTGAGATAGAGAGAAGCTAGGGGGAAGGTGGCTGCTGTGGTAGTGCGGCTGGTGGCTGACAAGAGATGGAGGTGTTGATGATGGCTCTGCATCAGGCGTGGGAATAGAGGATGAAGGTGAGGGCTCTGCAGAGGTATGGGAGAAGAAAGAGAAGAAGGAAGAGGAAATGGATTAGGTCGATGGGGGTGTAGGTGTAGCCGAGTTTTGTTGTGAAGCAGGTGTAGCGACGGATGATGGGGAAGGCGAAGCGATCGTTGGATGTAGCTAAGGGAGATCTGGACGGCTTAGGATACAGGGGTTTTGGTGTTGAGCGGGAGTATCAAGAGAAATGATGTGAGCGAAGGAGCGACCGTAGGATGTCTAAGGAGCAAATCTGAGGGCTCAGAGGAGACGGGTTCGGATCCGGGTCGTGGTTAGCTCAAGCCCATGTCTTGTAGGTTGGGTTGCAACTGATGCACGCGTGGGCTTTGGCTCTCTACTCCATAGATGCTCGTCTCCAATTCTTTGCTCTTTTGGCTCCTCAATTTCTCCGAGCTTTATTTATTACCTAAAAACACAAAATTAATTAATACAAATATTTATTCTTGAAAACAAAGAAAATACAGAATTTGGGATAATATCTGATTCTTGAGCACAAAAGATGAGTAAAATGCCAATAAATATGCAATATTTGGCACTCATCAAGGATGTTCTTATTGAGGTCGACAAGTTTATTTATCCCGTGGATTTCGTAGTCCTAGATACACAACTCCGTCCCGACCCAGAGAATCAAATACCGTAATTCTAGGTCGCCCATTTTTAGCCACGTCTAATGCTGTTATCAACTGTAAGACATGACTTATGAACTTATCCTTTGGTAATATGACCACTGAACTAAATGTGTTTAATGTTACTAGACAACCTTCTGATGATTTAGAGGAAGTGAATATGATTGGCACTTTAGTTCATGATCTAGTTCAGGGGCAATTGGGATGACAATTTGTTTGGTGATTCTTTGGATGAATTTGATGAGACAATTCTCTTAGGTCGATAGATGGACAGACTTTAGACCTAGAAGAAGCTCTCCGAACATTTTAAGGACTCTGAGACCCGAAATTAAGGCAATAGTGTTAGGTCTTTCTAAGAGTAATGATGAACCTAAGTTTGAGGGTAGATAACTAGAAGAAGCTTTTGAGTATTTTATATACTCCGAGGATCCAGAAATCCAAGCAATAGTTAGCGGTTTGTCTGAGAGTAGTGATTACCCTAAGTTTGGGGGTAGTGATAGTTCTAGTAATTTCCAAGTCTCCCCCTTAGAAGTCCTTAACTTGGGACTCGATCTTTTTACATCCGAGGTATTACTTGAGTCTCTTCAGACACCACAACCCGATCACCATGATACTGTCCAGGGAGAAATTAAGCTATTAGAAACCCGTTATTCGGAAGAATCTGTGTGTCAAGACACTCATATGAAGCCCAAGGGGGCACCACAGAAAAACCCAGTTGTCTTGCAGGAAACCTTGGATGAGGATGTGCTCTGTCTGTTCATTTTTCTGATTTGGTGCAGTTGTCTCATAATTGTGGCAGTTTTATTTGATTTAGTTGACCCACAATTGTTTCGACTATTGATATATGATTTGAAAAGCTAATTAGCCATTTGTGGTATTTAATGCATGGCTGAAGACTTTAAACTTAGCACTTCTTGGGAGGTAACCCAACATCCATGCGACACGGTAATATCTTTCCTTATCTCTTTTGCTTCAAATGGTAACAATTTCTCCTTGTTCATGCTTTTAATTTTATCTTTAGAACATTGAGGATAATGTTAGATTTAAGTTTGGGGGTATAGGAGAAACATTTTAGTTGCATTGATAAAATCCAGAGCCTAGAAATTTATGCTTATTAAGGATGGCACTAACCAATCTAAGTGGATGGAAGCATTTTGGTTGTAGGAGTTGAGGAACCAATCTGATTAGATGGAAACATCTAAAGAGTCTATTCATAAAAGCACAGAGCTCAGGTGTTAGAAATAACATGATAGTTTCACCATATCTCGTTGAGTCCTTTTCACTTTTTTTTTTTTTTTTTGTTTTTAAACTATGTTTCTCTAAGTGATTGGGTGGGGCTCACGAATCAAGTTGTTACCAATGCTAGGGTGAATTATAGTGATTGAGACAAAAAAAAAAAGTGAAAAAATTGAAAATAAATAAATAAATAAAATTTTGAGACCAGACCATCTGACCAACCGGAATAAATTCAATAAAGTCGACCACTGGAACCCTTGTATATGCCAGTTGTGTTGACCTAGAGTTAAGATTATCGACCACCGGTTCCCTTGTATATGCCGGTGTGTTGATATTAGTCGACTAGTATCTCGATCCATTAGGATAGGTTCATTTTGGCGGAGGCCTTGAGACGGATATGAGAAACACCGTTCACTCAAAGAAACATCAAAACCATCTATGTTTTTCCTATATATCCATCCTCTTGATCTATCCATGTGATTAGTTTTGACTCCGGATATTGATGTCCATAGTGCGGCTATCTCGAGTAGAGCTCGGACTTATATATGAATTTTAGTATGCTTGAGTGCAAACTCGTGTACATCAATTGGAATTTCGCATCGTGGTACTTCCTCCCGTAATCAATAAGTATGCCAACCAAGGAGATTATTTAGTGCCTTCCAAGGTTACGTGTAGATAGTTAGGTCCAGAGTGTAAAGGTTTTGTGGGTACACCTCTGGTAAACCCTCCCGAGACTATAACTCGGCCACTAGGGCCACCTAGGGGTTTAAAGGCTTGTTGCATACGCTAAATGCAACCGACGATGCTGCTGACAGCTGAGTTAGGATTTTATTTTTATTTTTGCTCGAGGACTAGCAAATAATAGGTTTGGGGTATTTGATAGACACATTTTTGTGTCTAATTTGTCTCGATTCTATATATTGATAGTGCTCATTTTTGTACTTATTACGGTGTGTTATATGTGTGTAGGTATTTTTGGCCAATAATCACTTTTGGAAAAATCGGCTCGAAAAGTTGTCGAAAAGCTCACCCGAAGGACACTTGCTATTCGGAATCTCACTACGGATAAGGGGTAACCAAATTACTAAGGGGAACCCCTAAGGCAGCTGCTATTCGCACCATTACTCTGGATAGGGGTCGGCCCTTTCTTCTCCACATATTTTGGCGGGAAATCCGTGATTTATCAGGCGAAATTTGCTGGAGTTTTCAACGGATTTAAGTGCTGCTATGGATTGATATCACCCTGTCACGACTAAACAGGGTTGGTAGGTCTTCTAGAATTGAAAATCTAAGTTGGTACGTCGAGTTTAGACAAAACAGGGGAGGATGGTTTGTTCTCGGGATTGTGGATTTTCGAGAAGATTAGGTGGAGACTCAATCACTGAATTATATTGGACTGGGTTAATTAATGCTATACAGGACTTGCATAGGTCTCTACCTCGACCAGAACCGGCTAGATATCAATTGGAAACAAAACAGGGGAGGATGAAAAACTCGGGTATCTGTTGGAGAGGCGTGAGACTTTGGAGGAGTTTTACGCGGATCTGGTCATTGTTTTGGGCCTGGTTCAATCAAATAGGAATGGTATGTCTCTCTGATTCGAGAAGGAAAGAAGATTTCTCTTGATCTCGACTAATCAGGCAAGTAAGAGTATTACGGGTTTTTGGTGTATATTTGGAAATTATTTGATGAAAGAGGGATGATATTTTCTCTGTGGGATTATAATCCATCTATTAGGAAAGTTTGGAGCAACCCAGGCGCGTGACAGAGAGCAAAGAAAGGAAAATTGCCGGTAACTTGCAGAGAAGAAAAATGAGGAGATACGAAGATATTTTGGGAGATTTTATCGAGCTGTTTCGATCTTGTGTGTATATATAGAATGTTGGGGTATCACGGAAGGGGAGTCGAGACTTTGGGGGTTAAACAATCGAGATCAGGTGGAGTTGCAGAGAAGCTTGCTGCTGTTCCTGGGAAGAAGAAGAAGAAGAACAGTGCAAACCGCAGACAAAGAAAGTCGCAGAAAACATTACCTAATCTTTCAAATCAAATACCTTTGTAACAGTTTTGTAACAATTAAGTTTGAGTTCGCAACACTTCTGCTAGGGTTTCTCAGAATACAGTGAGTTCTGTAACAATTATATTTGTTACAAACTCGCTGCTTTATTAGTTTTCTCTTGTTTTTCACACTTTTGAGCTATGAACACCTATTTTGAGCACGTGAATAATATGAGGAGCTAAACCCATTAGCCGAGGCGACGGAGGAAGCCATTGTTCCATAAAGAGTGGTATATTTCTATTTTAATTAATTCTTGCAATTTCTTTTATGATTATTTGCATGGAACTAATAATGGAAAATTGATTTTTATTGAATGATTGTGATTCGTTTTTATGGAGCATACTTAGTTTAAGACTTTTGATGTTTCATGCTTGATATATACAATTGTTACTTCGAAAATCTACTAGAGGCAATAAATTAGAATCACTTTAAATGCAAAGAATTGCATGAATATTGATAAGATTGAATCACTTAATTGGTCAATGGTGGAATCCTGAGTATCGGTGCTTTTTATCTTGATAACAACTTCGTAAGTTTTTTTCTATTGAGTTTGAATCTAAAATTGAATCTTCACAAGTCTGAGTGAATGACATCTTTTACTACCATTTTCTACAACAATTCAAAACTACATCAGCTTGTCGTATGACCGCACTAGAAGACTTATATCTGCTCCAATCCAGACCACGTAATTTCCCTTCGCTCAGCAGGTATCGAGGAAGCCATAAATTTATATCTTAAACGAGAAGTAGTTAGATGTAGGCGTGATATGACGCGACTATTTTGACGTTGGGCGTCTCATGTTCATACCTTATTCTTTGCATGGGGTAGGCTACCATAGTCTTAGAGGACGTAGTGTCTCTTACGATATTGCCCATCCACGGTAGTCATTCGCATGATGAGGCAGTTGTTTTTGAAGCTCTGAATGATGAGGATAAGGAGTTATGGGCGTATCTGCTGGATTGTAAAGATGACTCTCGTAATGAGAAAGTAAGAAAAGTTCAACTACCGGCGCGACGGGAAAACAAATGGAAAGCTGTGAGCGCTAGCAAGAAGGGGAAGCCGTCGCCTTCTGCTAAAGGCAAGACTAAAGCGGTTGCGGATAAGAAATCCCTTACCACCTCATACAGGAGAGAGATTGCTCGCCAGCTCTACCCGCGCTTATGAAGCAATTCATGGATCATCAGTCCCTTCAGCGCGAACCAGCCCTGAGTTGGTTGTTAAATGAAATAGACGCGCCTCCTTTCCTCTTTCGATTAAGTATTGGTCTCCGTAGGTGGTGGACGTAAAGGTTATGCTCCCTCGTAGGAAAGATAAACGACCTCGCGCCGAGTTGGCGGCTTATAGTTTATTTTGGCTCTATCATGACGTGTTCGAGTATAGTCCCCGAGATACTATCAAGAGCAAGCGTGTGCCAATGGCTGTGTTGTTATCTCGGGGCGTCTCTTTTTCTCTAGCACCAATGTTCTTGGGCGGCCTATACCGTCATTTAGATCTGTTTTTCCACGACGTTCGCATAGTTAATGCAATTCATAAGGTCGAGACCTATATTCCCGCCCATTTTATGCAAGCGTGATCCTGGGAACACCTTCCTGAGTATGCCCTCGATCCTCATGTCTTGGCAGTTCATCGTGATGAGGATGTCGAACAAGACGATGGCACCGTCCGTAAGGTTGATGTCACCTATGGTTACCCGCCGATGGATCTTTGGAATGGTAAAGGAAAAGTGCCCAAGGGGGATATAGCTAAGTTTATGGACATAGCTAAAATATTCAAGCCTTTTCCTTACCATGATGATCGTTCCGGTACCGGGCACGAAATTGGATTCAACGCAGACCTTGTCGGAGTCCGACTTTGATTCGGTAATGGCGGTGTTGCCTGGATGCCTCCCTGGTGTTTAATCTGTTAAGTTCATTTGTATGTCCTATAACCCTGATTGTGTGGCTCGTCAAGTTGGGTTCGACCAAGGGACCCTTCTAATTTCCCGCCTTGGAGTGGCTCCGAAGATGCGAATATCATTGCTAGTTTCGATCGTTTTGTCTTCAAGGAACCGACGCGCTTAATCGACCGAGGGATTAGCTTTTCTTTCCAACACCCTATACCTGAGCGCCCTCTGGCGGTTACCGAGCTGGCTCAAGAGTATCATCTCCACATTCGTCGTCGAGACCTGAAATTTCTTCTTCGTGATCCATTTTCTCCTCCTGACCTGTCTTAAGGATCTCTAGATTTTACACGCGTCTGGTCGGATTAAGCTTGATGAGATGGTATCCCATAAGAATGTCTTAAGTCAGGAACCAAAGGTCGCCCACTGAATCCTCTGGTAACTTCCTGGGATCCTCTTGAGGGTCATGAGCCTATAAGGAAGAAGAAGGGGGCAAAACCGCTCTCTATCCGGAAGCCTCCTAGGCTCCGTACCCCTAGTCCTACTGCTGGTCTTCCAGCGCCCCAGGTATTTCCTTGGTTTTTTTTTATTATTATTTCCTTCTCTTTTTTTTTTTTTTTTTTTTTTTTTTTTTTAAATAACGGATACTGGGTTCTCAGGAATCTCCTCTATCTAATCCCGTGGGATGGAAAACGCCCTCTTACTTGATGGATGGGTATATCAACATACCTGAGAATGATTGGTCTGTGAAGATCCTTGCTAAAAGGCTAAGCGGGAAGCGGCTAAATTGTCTGGTTCCCATTCTTGTTCTTCTATTTATGTTCTTCCCCCGCGTCCTGTACAGACTCGACAAACTAGTCCTTCACGGTCTCAGCGAGGGGCTGGTGGTAGTCCAACTCCCTCATTCGTAGATCTTGTACAAAATCTCGGGGTCAAGTTATCTAAAGGAACTGGCTGGGTGTCTCCTCGCCTTCACATATTGTCCGTTAATCCTTTACGGGAAGAAACCGTTCGTGTTAATGGTCAGTCCTTGGAATATCCCAGTGACGTGTTGCATTCGCCGACTTCTTATGTGTCAAACCGGTCAGTTTTTGGTGGGTCCTCCGCCCACGTGACACCTCAAGTGGGTCATCCTAAAGGTGGTTATTCATTTCTTGTTTGACACGTGTACTTCTGGTTTAATGACATCTTTTGTCCTCCTTCTTCATTTTTTACTTATATATCAGAGTTTCTTCCTATAACGCTATTTGTTTTCTATTTTTTAGGTTCTACAAGTGACCCCAGGTCTTCTTCTGGTTCCTCGGCGTCTCGAGTGAAGTCCAGTGATCATCCGCTAGATCCTCCTACCCTCGAGGTCAGTTTCTTCCTTGATCTTTCCTTGTTTCTTCTCTCCCCCCTTTTTTTGTTTATAAACCACAACTTTATGTGTTTAGTAGTAGCGCTCCCCCCCTTTTTTTTTTGGGTTTCGTTGTCACTGTTGTTACACCTACTCCTTTTCAGGATATGGGTCATAAACGAAAAGAGACTAGAAATATGAGGGCTCTAGTGTCGAAGGTTTCGACGTGTGCCTCCTAGTGGTGATGGATATGTAAAGTGTGCTCCATTGGAAAATAGTGGTTCTACATCATTCGGGCTAACAGAAAAGCGTCCCAACATTGCCGACGCGCCGATTGTTTTGCTTTTCGAAGGTGGTGGATGATGCCGAGGCTGGCGTCGATCCAAGCTCGGTTGGACAATAGTGGTTTCGCATTATTCGGGCATTCAGAAAAGCGTCCCAACATTTCCGACGCTCCGGTTTTCCCTGAGGATGCGGAGTTGTGCTTTTCAAAGGTGGTGGATGTTGTCGAGGCTGGCGTCGATCCAACCACTCATAAGCTGGTGCATGGTTTTTGGGTGCCATCTGCCTTGGATGCCACTTTTGGGGACATCGTGGAGCGTGGTGGCGGTCATGTGGTGAAGGAGGGTATCTTTGACATTCAGACCTTGTGCTACATGAATAAAAATCTCCTCGAAGTAGCCGACCAACTCACGCGGGTGAAGGCCCCATTGATGCAAACACGTTGCGTGGTTGAGAGACTACCATTAGTTTCGCGGTTGGCCTAGGCTTTCCAATAGGATGGTTGGACGAACTGCTGACAAAGGTGAAGGATCATAATGACCCTCGTGCGCACCTCCCAGACCAGATTGCTCAGCTGGAGAAACAGTTGGTTCAATTGTCCAAGGAAACTTCGGACAAGAAGATAATGCTGAACCAGATTATTTCCAGCATGTAGGTGGCGACTAGTGCAGCTCAGCAAGCCAAGACTGCGGAGGAGGAAGTCCGTGTGGATATTGAGAAGAAAAGACAGGAGTGGTTTGAATTCGAATCTGCCCGATGCGTGCTATTTCCGTTTCTATTTTCCTTTGATTGTTTATTGTTTCAC
>JAJJWW010008606.1:0-193033 GCA_023531295.1 Papaver armeniacum | reverse complement strand
ACCAATTCGAGTCTTTGGTGAATAGGGTTTGCATTTAATTTCGATTTTTAGGGTTAGAGAATAAGTTTTTGGTATAAATTGAATTTTTCTTTGTGTAAGAAGCTCTCGGAATTTTTTAGGGTTTAGTTGTTAGCTTAATTTAATTCTATTTTAATTACTGTTACCATGTTCTAAATCACTTTGCTAGGGTGTAGATGAAACCCTTAATAATATGTTGAGTTAATTCATATTCAAGTTTGTGTTCTTGCTGTGTTTAATGGAAATAGGAGTAATAGTTAGCTAGATTTATCAAATTAGCCTGTGATTGGTTGTACTGTAAGAAGACAACTAATACTAGGGGAGAATTAGTGAAATCAGTTGATAATTTATCCACCTGAGACCTTCAAGGGAAGTACAAGAGCATAATTTGAGTTGTATTACCTTAGTATAGGATTAGGAGGTGAATTCAATCACCCTAGTGCTCTTTAGCCTTTGTTTACAATCTATTTTGCATACTTTCTGTCTTAGAACTACAATCATTGCTAAATCTTGTCGTATCGACACCAATCAAAACCATCTTTGTATCACCGCTTGTTGAAAATCAGTTTAGTAGACCATACAATCACCTTAACACTCTCCAAGTCCATGTGGATCGACCTGTGCTTGCACTTTACACAATCTATCACTGTGCACTTGCAGTTTTAATTGTAGGTAACATTCCTGAGCCTACCATCACCATTCAAGAATTGAATCATGAAAGTTACTAACCTAGTAGGTGAAAATAAATGACGTTCAAAGTATAGTGTGACTTACGCGAATGATAATGTACATTCTTATCTAACAGTGTCGAACATGCAAGACACCCCTGAGATACGAAACCTGGTAATACTCAAACTTAGAATGATCTTAGTTTCTAAACAGTAACTATGGCCCATGTGTATTCATCAACAATACAATTAATTGTTGCATGATCCAATTAATTAATTATCAATTCTTGTTATAGATAATTGGTTTTCTTGACATCTCTTGGCACTTAGTATATCGAAGAGATCGCGAGATCCCTTCATTCATATCCTTTTGTTAAATACCATAAATCTCTTGCATCAATGCTTGATTAAATTATATCTTACATTCAGTTCTAATAAAATATCAATGGGAGGTCGATCTCGGAAGCAATCTCATGGTTATACGGTTGCGACTTCTTCGATCGTCAAAAAATTATTACCTCTTTCATATGTAAATACGGTATAATATATCGAGACTTTGAAATTTTGCTCAAACTGATGGATATCTTATAGAATATTCTAGGCTCCACCATGCTTGCACAAATGTCTTTACTTTCTAAGATATTTTTTGAATTATCTTAAGAAGATAAACAATTCTAATTGAATATTATGTGAACCTTTCATCGCAAGAGTATAATTAGGAACATATCTCTTACTCATTATAATGATCAAATTAAGTGGTTGTTCGCTAATGGTTGTTCGCGCATTATTATAGAAATCACACGGGACCCTAGACGTCATGCTTATGACCTTATTGTTCAGATCTTGTTTTATCTAGCATTCATAGAAATTAAATTTTATTGGAAACTATCATCAGCGCAGACGTATACATATAAGTTTCATTATCTTAGATCCAATAATAACATTCAAGTTTTATGTTGAAGATCCTCGTAATTCGAAAAGCACCTCGAACATCCGTTTTCTAAAACTATTTTATCCAAATTGCACCTAATATAGGTATATACATTTGGTGTTTTCTACTCTCGAGTATGTTTTCCAAATAATTCCAAATTAACGATATTTCCACTCTCGGCAGGTTCAAACAACTAAGGAATATTTGTTTTGCTTGGGGAGAACATTTTCCAAACTATTGTTTCTTCTTGGGTGAATTGGGTGGTTGGAAATTGTAATTTCTTGCATCTGTATAGGCGTTATAACTAATATAAGTCTAATTTGGCACTCTGCTATGAAGGATTGATATCTCTTAAAATCTTCTACACTTGGTAACACTTGGCACTGATACCATTATTTTATAAAATAGTTTTCTTAATTTTTCGATCATAAGAACATTGCTTTCGGGTTAGGGATTTCATTAAGAGTGCACAATTAGAACCATATATATATATATATATATTGCTGAAAATAAATAGGCTTGTTTACTACATCTGGTACTAAACGTTCTTCATCACCATCATATAACTCTTTCAATTTCAAGAGGTTCATATAGCAAAATATTTTTATTCTTTTGATTACCTGAAAGTATAACTGATTATTGTAGAGCGAAATTAAATATCAAAACCCGTTGGATGAGTATAAGCAAACGACTAATACTAAAATTTATTGAAGTGAGAGGAAAAATGCAGTAATGAGTATGGATGTTGGTGGTATTTCCTCTCTACCAACCTTGTTCCCTGATACACAAAATAACCCAAAATAAAATATCCAAAAAAGCATAAATTGTTGGTTTACTTTGTGAGAGAGAAGATGAACAATTGAAGAACTTTTTCCTTGTTTCAAATTAGTAATGTCAAAAGAGAGCTCAGAGAATCGCAAAATAAAAGTATTAATGAGAGTATGATGTGATGTCAACAATATAAAGGTAATTAAAGTAAATACAGGTAATTAAAGTAAATACAATAACCAATCAGTCAAGGATTACTGAATGCTGATTAATAAAATATAAGAGTAGAAGAATAAATCTTACCTAATGCACCATACAATACCCGTCATAGAAATATTCCATTACACTCCTGCATAGAATTTTCCATCCTACACAAAGCCCAAAAAACATACATTGTAAAATAAATCATACATAAGAACAAAAACCGTAAATTTATAATGAAAATGGAACAATTTAGCTAACAACAGTTAAAATAATGTCGCAAAGGCTTACAAAAGCTTAACCCTTTAAAACAGTTTTTCTTTCCAGACAAAGTATATATTCAATAATATATAGGAAGAATGAATCTATCGTAAACTAAAACCACAAATTGTTTACAAAGATTTTAAGCATGATGCGGTAAAAGTAACCATAATTTCTTCGCAAACAATTGCAAGTTTAGGCTTATGTTTCTGCAATATTTTTTGGTTCCCTTAAAGATGTATCAGACAATTATTCGCCAGTCTAGTGATGTGAACATGTAATATCCCTTGCTTCAAGTTATTAACATGCCATAGTTACGGTAACAATTGATTACCCAACGTTGTCTGCGATTCGTGTATCTTCGTTATTACTATTATTTGAGGAAATAAAAAGATCATTTGAATCACCCAAGATAAATAACTTAGTCGATAGTTAATATATACACAAATAAAAACACATTCAAATAATCTATAACACACATAGATACGTAAATAAATGTGAAAATAATGTAAAACTCAATTAAATTATAGTATGTATGAATGTATGGTATGTCTAATATGTGAGCAATTGTATCTGCAAGCTCTATATCACATTGTTAAATGCATTTTTTTTCATTCTTTGCTCATTAAATAGGTCTACAATCAGACAACTGTTCCTAAGTTTCTAAATGGTTTTAATAACTAATTATGTTACATAGAAAAAAGATTTATCTTATTTGATATTCTCACTTCATTATCTGATTTTAGAATAACATGTGTGAGTCTGTTTGTATTGAGAATTCTAAAAATATAAATTAAATTTTTAGATAAAAGCATGATTAATTATTAGTGTAAGTCATAGTGACCATCTACTTTAATACCCTAAATCAACATACATCTAATTTCACGATCCTCAATTTACCCTTACTGTATTCTTTTGTTATTAAGCTTCTCTCATGACGTTCTCATTTGGTCAAAATGAAATCAACATACATAAGAAAAAAAAACATTTAGATCATAATTAAATTCGGGTTAAATATTAACTAAAAAAACTTGAGTGGGTTTAGAAACCAATAGTGGATACCCTAATTAAGGCATAAAAAACAGAGTTAATTATGTCATAATCACGTTCATACAATATGAAAATTGATATTTCAATTCCGAATGTTTGTATTTATTGAGTCTCTAAATCGATGTTTAAGATATCAGAAGGAAAAGGGAAAAGAAATGAATAACATGTTATTGGTATATAGCTACTTTATCGGGCGTTGCGAGTTCATTTTCTCACTGGGAATAGTTCCACAATTCATTTACTTGACTTATATATTATATGATGAAGTTATACTCTTTTTTGTTCATTATTACAAAAGAGAATCACAAATTTTATCTTTGTTAAAAATGCTAATTTGACGGTGTTACCTTGCTGCAGTAACAACTTAATTAGTTCATGCTCTACATGATAGATGGCATGCTTCTACATGTATGCACATGTGTACTATATATTGTGTTATTGCAGAGACCTTCTCTTGGTGCAAGGTTTCTCTAAACTATGATTGGAATACAAACTTGGGTACGTAGCTTGAACTGAGAAACTATTGGTGGATTTAAATTTTGTAGGAATCCAAAGGTCTGATGGATATTACCACTCTCCTCCTTGTTAATTATCTTGTATTCAGAAAGGTATATATGTGTACATATCTCCAGCTAGTGCATGTATTTATGTCGTATTAGTCGTAATGACATCTTCATTATTTGTTCCTTAAAGCATATTAGAGATACTCTTTTCGCTTTATCCAATCAGAGGTAAAGGTTAGTGATTATAGTCATTGATTGGGGGAGCTCAACAACTTAAAGTGTTAGATCATGTACATATATTTATGCAACAAAGTAGTGAAACACCATTAGGCGGCTCTGTTCATCTATTGATAATTTTATGAAAAATACATTTTGTGGCTCAGGATATGTATATTTTGATCAATAGGGTCAAGATAATGACATTATTACAAAGCAATGATCTCCATAGGCATGTTCTAACCACTTTTTTTCGTCATTTTCTCCAGGTATAACATAGAATCTAGACGTGGCATGTTCTCCAAAAAAAAAAAAAAAAAAAACCACATGAATTGTGTTAACAAAGTGCATACTTTCCACCGCAAAACCTTGTTTTCTTGTTCTACTCTCTCTATTTTCTCATACAAAATGTTACAAAAATTCTTGATTTGTGATTTTAGAATATACTCAAAGTATGACATTAATGTTAACTTATAATTTGTTGCAGTCTCTTTAACTTTCTCCATTTAAATTATTCAATCATGCATAAATTATTGCTTCCCAGGAAGATGAAGCCAATATAACAATGTTAAGCTCTTCGTTATACACAAATTATTGTTAAATGCCACGCAGCTTTGGGTGTTCTGATATATCATGTATTAACGTACATGTGGTTCCTCATCACGTTCACCAATAAAAATTTATGAGCGATCATGAACTTTAAATATATACATCTATACTATTTAATGACCCTTATACGTGCACAAACCTCAACATTTATATGGAAATTGAACGTTCTCGGCATATTTTGGTTGTAAGAAAAACCTATATATTTTCACTGCATCCATTGTGAACAATTATCTCCCGTCCATCATCCCGTTGACGACAAATTGTACATCCACCTCATCCATGTATGTATTGTCACTGATTTTTCTAAAATAACAGTTACATTTTTTATTTTTCATGCAAAGAGATTCCGAACAACTTGGAATATGTACCGCACACTTTTTAAGCATTTGTAACAAAATTGGATAAGTTTCTTCGTTAGGAAATTCAACACAAATAAATTTTTCAACTTGTTCTGTTGTTCAGTTATTTTCAGGACCATCCAAGAATTAAAGAGCCTATATATAATGCAAATCTCATGTCTTTTAAATTCAATCATAAAAACACATTTAACAACTTCAATGGCCTAATTATGTCTTTTTTCTTTCTTTAATTACGAATTGATACTCCCTTCGTTCCTGAATAGATGGTCTAGTTCAACCTTGCATAATTTCTATAGCAAGAAGGATAGGAAAGTATATTTTGAAGTTTTTTTTACGAACCCTTATGGATAATAATTAGTAAAATTTATTTATGATTTATCTCTCAACTATATCATGGATATTCGTAAATTATATACCATTGAAAGCCATTTTAAAACATGGCTACCAAATTAGACATATTTCTTATTCTAACAACAATCAATTAAACTTGTAGTTTTAGAAATATCTCATGTTTAATGATACACGTCATGTCACATATTAGTGGGACAAAATTTAAAAATGATTGTCATCTATTTACAGAGGGAGTATCAACTCAACTCAAAAGCATGGGTTATCGAATGAGGACAATCATAACCGTAATAGGGGAAAAGGCCCATTTTCAATTTCTGGGACCACCAATTGATGGTAAAACATTGGGTTAACCTCTTTCATCGGGATTCAACCTACCTTTTATACCAACGTAAAAGTTTCAGTCATAACATATCTTCCTAGCAGTAGAAAGGAGCATTCTAAAGTATTTTTTTTACAATTATATCCTTATTGATAATAATTAGTTAAATTTAGAAATGATTTATCTCTTAACTATACCACAGATATTCGTAAATTTATATCATTGAAAAACATTTTAAAATACCTGCATAATGAATATAAACATGACTATCAAATTATAATAATTCTTATTCTAACAATAATAAGTTAAAATGGTAGCTTTAGAAATATCTCTTGTTTAATGATATAGGTCACATGTTACGTGGACAAAATTCAAAAATGAATAGGTCATCAATCATGGAACTGAGGAAGTATCAACCTTGAACCAAAAACTCTTTTAAAAGTTACTTGGTGTGCAAGATGGTAAATTAATATCTCGTTTAACACTTGACAAAGTATGATTCAGTTGCTTCATGTGAAGTATCCAAGATAGCCACAACCTATTTAAAGAAACATTTTGATTCCTAAAATTGTTTGTATTTCGTGTATCTCTGTCAATGTCGTACCCCAAAATCATCGGACTCGACTGAAATACAAAATGTTCAATAGCCAAGCTATCGTATGCTCGTCCAACCCTTACAATGAATAAATTAATAAACCTAAAATTACAAATTAAATCATTCCAAAATTCATAGTGCATATTCCTCCTTGACATAATTTTTCATTCCGCATAATAAAGATGACATTTGTATTCAAGCGCGAAAAAATGGTTCGTGATTTCCAGCGTAGATATCCTTAGCCGTATTCTTGGAAACCTCGAAAAAATGTAAAGTTTTGCAACGATGAGCACCTTTAACATTGTGGGATGCCATGTAGTCATTGCAGTAAGAGCAACTCTTGTGAACAGACTTGAGCGATTATCTAAAATATAAAATTAGGTGTACCGTAAGCTAGTCCACTCATAATTCTCAGATATGCCTATCAAACCTTATGAACTTCTCCATCTCATATATATTTAATTCTACAACTAATAAGCATACATGTTTAGACACTTATGGTTGTATAAAAACCGTATTAATCTATTTTTTATTTTATTCCTTTATCCAAAAAAAAAAAAATCAATCAAGAGTAAGCTCTTTTTATAAACCAATGTAATTTTGAGCAAATGAATGTCATCAGTACACTACAGTACGTAGTATGTTGAATACGAATAAGCTATAAGAGATGGGGCATTTTGGGCATTCTTCTACTTCCAATTCTTAAGTGAACACTTACTACCACAACCAAGAAAGTTTTTACACTCAGCTACGTATACACAGAAGGTTATGTTGCGCATTTGTTTCGAGCTTTTTAACTGAAACTTGGTTAATATTTACATCTCTAATCGCAGGTGCTCCTGGAGCACTACAAATTAGACATAGAAACACTGACACAGTTCAGCAAGGATGGCCATATAAATAAATAGCAGCACCTGAAACTGGGAGTTTAGGTAACAAAGATGTGTAGTAGCAACAAAGAAATGAAAAACAAAAACGCTAAACATCAACACAAATCAAGGTTAGATCCTTCAGCTGGAACTTTTCTTTCGTTATCTTTACAAACATCCTAGCATCTATGCTGCCTTTGATTAAACCAAAGAGAAAAGAGTTGACCTCGAAAGACGATAAATCAAATTAGATAAAGCAAATAAAACCACTTTTTCGAATCAGGATATCTTTACCCGCAAAATCAGAAAACCTAACTATTAATCAAGCAATAACAAAAAACAAATTGTACACATAAGTCTTATACCTTTAATCAAAATCAAATAACAGTCAAAACCCCATTTTGTTTAAAAAAAAAAAAACCTAAATTTATATACCTTCGGAAAATATCGATATAGACTCTGGCGCCAATACAGTTGAAGGAATATCCATTAAGCAAACAGATTTCTTAAAATCTTCTCAAAGACGGGGACTCTATATCCTCTGTTGGGTTCCCACTCTGTGAGCATCAAATAAAGAATCACTGTTTCTGCCATCGGAAGCATGTAAGGTTTTAGCACACAAAAATAAGTAACAATGCCATCTGTGGGAGTCGAACCCACAACGACATGGCTGAAAACCATGTGCTCTTCCATTTGAGCTAAGGCAACAGATACCATTTCAAATGTAAGTGGCTTGATTACAAAGCAAGTAATATGAAGTAGATTGAGCATGTAGTCGTAAACATTATCCATCTTGAGACACTATGTCTTGGAACTATTAAATTCACAAAGATTAGAGTAGAGCAAGACATATGCTTACTGATAAATACGTAAATCAAATTAAAATCAATTATCCTTGAAGCTTGACTCCTGGATTAGCAATTTTTTGACCACAAACGAGGTAGAAAACTGCACAAAACTAATTCATAAGAAACGGATATCCCTTTTCTATGTGAGCATTAACCAAATAAGGCAATAAACATTTGTCACTCTGCTTGATATATCTCCATTTGTCCAGTAATTAATGTTGTGTAGGTACTAAATCCTATGGAGAAGAAAGTCATGGTAATAGGATTTATCAGTAATATGGAGAATCACATGCAATGTATTTCTTGCTAACATGCCAACGTTTTCCTTCAATATAAACCTGGTACTAAAATTTTGAGAAGAGACAATCTTATTATGACACAATCTTACTATGTAAAATCCAGGAACAGACTGTCAGTAAATGCATAAGAAATAGCAGTAGACGGAGTTGCAACAAAGTCTATGACAATCATTAAAAGTTTTATATGCAATACCACTTCAAAGCAAAACTTAAAATAACATTGACTAACCTTTGCCTCAAAAATATGATGGGATGGGTCTAGTATGGATGACGATAAAAATCTAGATGCCAATTCAGCAGCATAAGAATCAATGGCATGAAATGATGAAGAATATGCATTTGCCGACGCCCCCACTTTACTTTTCTCTACAACCCCACTTTGATATGTTTGTGACACAAAAGGAAAACCACCTAGAATTTTTTTTCTAGAAGAAGCAAGTGAGACCAGTCAATAGAAAATGAACCATAACCACGGAAGACCTGAGCTTTAGCTTATTAGGAATTGCTAAAGCAATTAGGTCAGCACCATAGTGTATGTAGAATGAGGGAATACAAACTAAATTATATAACACAGACTAAATTTTTAATAAATTCTTTTGTGCACGTCAATGACTATCCCAAAATGCTTGATCAACCCCATTTTGTTCACCCAATAAAATCATTAGCTTGCACATTACGAACCCATATGTTAAAGTAACAGTTGATATTATTGGGTGCGGCAGATTCTCCTGAAATTTCAGCAAGCACGGAATGACTTTCTTATTTAATCATAAGGGTGAAGTACAACCTGTATGTTTTCCTTGTAATTACATGTGGGAGGGAAAATCATAATGCCCCTAAGACAACCATTGTAGGATTGACTAAAGAGGTAATTGCATATTGATGAAGGAGTTTTACATCCCCTCCATGACAGCCTTGGGCTCCCTAAAAAATAAAAAATTACGAAATAACATATAAAACAACCCACTGGGAAAATCTTGTGGACATGGACAAAGCATTCAAAATATGATAGAGTCATATAGGAGACAGATGTAGAAGATAGGAAAATCAAGTCTCCAAAGCAGAAAAAAGTAGGAGAGAATCTTTGGGAACCCTAAAAGATTTATTTAGGACTGAATATGATTATCAGTCCAGTCTATCATCTTTCTGATTAATCTAAGTAGAAATAATTTTACTATGTATGATTGTGTTGATGTTATGACACAAAAACTTATAGCTTCCTAGCTGATTGATCAAAAAAAAAAAAAACATATAGCTTACATGTCAAGCTAGATTCAAGGCCAAATCATAAGGAAAACGCTAGAATTTGTCTTAGAAAATCACCTTTGATTAGCATCACCAATTCTTAATTGTGCTCCGTAAGGAAAGATTTTGTGAACTATCCCTTCTTGAAGATTTGCTTCTTGCAGGTGCATCATATCCTGCAAATTTATAAAACAGTCACAGCTTCAACATTACAAACTATACGTAATAAAAGTAGAATATGAAATTCTGTTTGACCTTGCTTCTCTTTCAGTACGGATTTGTTATTTTCATCTATTCTACCGATGCAAACAAAAATCCAGCATCCAACTTTACAATCAACAAAGCAGAAAATCCGTTATCAAGATATAGATTTCACAAAGTAATCAATTGTTCTATCACCTTCATTTTAAATGCAGGCATACATAGATAACAACAATGGATAGAGATCAACTAACCGGTTCTGTCAAATCAGTAAAATTATTACTCCCTCCGTCCCTAATATATAGGCGGAGAAGGTGAAATCTCTTAATTTAAGAAATTCTTTGGTTTTCATAAATTTTCATGTTTTTTCTTGTTTTTATCCTTTGTCTTATTCTCACTACAATTTCCCATACAACATAAATAAGGGCATATATGTCAAAAATCTTCTTGGAATTAGAATTCCACCTATTTAGTGGGACTAGAAAAATCCAATATTCCGCCTATATAATAGGGACGGAGGGAGTAACTCTTTTCATCAACTTCGCTTTAGGGAGAAAAGCACGCAAACCCCGCGAAACGAAAAATTCAATAGGGATAATTATGAATGCATTGACAGGGATAATCTAGGGAATGCTTACATCTTAAAGAAGTCACCCTTTAAAAATCACCGAGTCTTGAACAACATCCGTCCAATCATAGCATAAATGGCACCTTCATCAGTAATTGAAAAAGTATTAAATAGGAAAAGTATGAAACCCAATTTCAAAATATGGTTGTCAAAGTTATTCTTGAATCCCAAGTCCTTTTCAACCAAAATATGAAAATAAAGTGGGTTATTAATAGTGAGCGAAGTATTCTAAAATTGACTTGAAACCTCATATATTATTATACGTACGGAATGTGACCAACGCATTTTACCCGGATCCTAACTGATGGTCATGGGATCCCTGAGCAAGAAACATAAATTAAATCTCTTATTACTTGAACCATCAGAGAGGATACTTCCAAAATTCTGAACCGTCATCTCCTCCATGTATGTCCTCTTATAGGACAACCTGATACATAAACCATCATCTTTCCATAGGTCATATCTATCGCAGACCATGTACCGTGTCTTTTTACGCTGATGCCGGTCTCTGCTACATCCTTAGAGTTGGGAAAAATACAATTTGCTGATTTGTCTTCTACTGTAGGACTTACACCTGGACCACAGCACCCAGGAGTGTAGCTAATTTGAATATGAAAGAAAATATCATAAAAGACTATAGATCTTGCACTCCAGCGTACTCAAGAATCCATCATAAGGTCTTTCGCAACTTTTAAATCAGCTTCATTCCTCCTAAGGATGACAACCGAATGATATAAAAATAGTTAAAGGGTGAAATGGGCTATAAATTAGTTCGTCTATTTATTTCAATAGTATTGCCCAAATATAGGGTAACGCGTATGTCTATTTGTTAAACATGGAAGGAGCATCTATCTGGTAAAACCAAATTCATAAGCACAAAATGGCACAACACGGCAAGGAGGTCAAGTAGACAACCCGACCTATGTTGTCATGGGCGTAAGGCGCCGTGTGGCGTCGGGTGTAAAATCTCGAGCCGCGGCGTAGAACAATAATTCTCACATAGGTTTATGTTCTTGACATAACTGATAATTAGCTTAGGATTTTCTATATTAGCTTGTAAATCTTAATGAAAAGATTTGCAAAAAATTTGGAAAGATTTTTTTTCCTTCACTATTGTTGAAGTAATTAACAAAAACAGCTAGGAATGATCTGTTTCTTAACATAATTAGCTTAGGGTTTTAAAATAGGCTACGGATCCTCTGTGCACAAAATTGTCTGTTCCTCTGTTCCATCAAACCACAACGCGCCACGTGTCCTTAGCATTTATCTCTTTATTTTATTGTTTAACGCCGTTATGAACTTTTTTCTTTTTGAAGCAACGCTTATGAACTTAGGGAAATAAATGGAGTATATACTATATATTAAACATCAAATTGATTTTTAATCCTTTTTTTTTTTTGTTATGTCATCCGAAATCTGAAACAGGATTTACAAAATCAAGTTTGACACTTGACAGGAAAACAATTAGTGGTACCTTGAAGCGGGAACGAAAATCTGAAATTGGGGTTTGGGATAGTACTATATTCTTCAAGGGGATGAATATTACATCCATGATTCATGACCTTGATATTCAAATGCATTGGAGAATAACCTGGTGATCTCATGTCAAGAGCGGTAGACGTTTGAATCTTCTTTCTTAACTAATTACAAATTTTCAATTTCAATTTTCAATTTCAATAATCTTCTTTTTTTTATGTCTGAATCAACTATAAGATTCTCAAAAATAAGATTCTCAGTTTGAATTTTGACTTGGTTTACATAATAATCTCAAAAATAAGATTCTTTGTTTATTAGATTTGCTTTCACTGATCATATCAAACAAATAATGGATCTAAGTTGATCAACATCAAATTTTGTTATATGATTTGGAAAAAAACCACTGTGTATTTTGATAAGGGTGATGAGGACGGAGGAGAGGGAGAAGAACAGTTAATTTCTTTGTTTTTATCGAGTAACAACAGGTAACGGAGGTAGATTTCGTGAGAAATGCTAAGGACATGTGGCGCGTTGTGGTTGGATGGTACAGAGGAATAGGCAATTTTGGGCACAGAGGATCCGGAGCCTTTAAAATATTAATGTACGACTTAATGAAAAAGATTTTCCAAAGATTTTTGGCAATAGTTTTTTTTCCTTTTTTGGCATGAAATGCCACTTTGGCGCCAACAAACTGGCGCCTTGGCCTAAGCGCCTAAAAAGGCGACGCCTGGGCGCCACTTTTTAAAGTGGCATCTCCTTACCTACTGCGTGGCGCCCAAGTTCAAAATAAGACCACTTTGACGCCTAGGCGACGCCTTTGACAACATAGAACCCGACAATAAAAACTGAAACTTTAAACAGCTTAAAAAATTACATAATTCTTAAATATCATATCCCGTCACGAGTCGCAAACATATAAGCTCTTTTATAAACATTATTGTAAGGCAGTACTTGAAAAAAAATATCCCTTACATACACATTATCTTTCTCCTCCGATGCTTATAGCAACGATATCCATTTCTCCAGCGCCTTTATTATACGAATAAAATACAATTCGAAGTTATAATAAAATACTATTCGAAGTTAGAAAACGCTTACTTGTAAAAAGAAGTTAGTAAGGTTTACGCTTATGCGGAGTTTCACTCTTTTGGGCCAGTAACAGTAAAGCAAATCATATAAAATCTACTAACCAAGATTTATTAATTTCCAAACAAAATGTGGTCGGATTTGCACAACCTGGGAGAGATTCATAGGGGAAATCAAGATTTTTATGCTAGGCAAAGGATGTTGCCCGAGAGGAAATCAACCGAGTCAAGGACAACTTTTTCTGTTCAAGTTAAAGACGTAATTATTAGTTGGTAATTCATCACCAAATTCAATATACATTCAACCACCTAAGTCTTGCATTTTTTTTAGTTAGAAAAAAAAATCAAGTTGTTTTACGGTTGTTACAAATACATGTGGGCTGCAATAATTAAGTCTTGAATTCTACGGTAGAACGTGTTCAGCAAGGCTATGAGAGGCATACCTCCCCGTTCATGAATAATTAAGTCCAATGCGGTTAATCTTACGATCTGTTGGACCTCAATTTCGAGCGTAAAAACATGGCCCTGGATAAAGGAAGCAAGAACATCAAATTAATTCATTGGGCGAGGAAAAAAGAACTTAGTGAATCATAGAGTGTATAACATACCTTGGCAATGGTTCCTCGACAGTTGATTTGCATTTTGTGCAACCACAATGGCCGACATCACCAACTTTTCGCACTCAGAGCAACAACAAAACCAATGCTAAAGAATTCCAGATACATGGAATCAGCTACTCTATGAATTTATGATGCACCTCTCAAGTCGTGAGTATCGAAATGAAAAATTCAGTAAGCAATCAATCCAACCCAAGATTGTAGTCATTGGTGTCTCTCTGGTGCACCATCTGCGCCAAATGTATTCCTCTATGTTTCACTTCTATTGCAGCTAATGCAGTAGTGTTCCAAATTTTACTTTACTTTTCAATATAATAATTAATAATCAACACTGCAATGTACCTTTATGATGTTCGCAACAATTTAATCCATGTAATGTCTTATCTTATTATGTCCTTCCAGCATATGATAATTGTTGTAGTGCGAGCTTTCTTGATCGTGGTGCCTCCTTTTTGCTAAAGTATTTTTTTATATATTTTGAAAATTCATAGGTGTGATATTCATCGAACACATCTAATTTATGTTAAAAGTTTAAGGTGTATTAGAGGTCTTTCATCTAGCTAATTAGTTGCATTAACATCATGGTGTCGCTGGTTAGACTGTTGGAGACATTTGGTATTTCATTCATGCGCTTTGTGATTGTGCTTTCTCTACTGACCCATAAAACGCCTCTACAATCAAGCACCGTAGATTTACCTTATTATGACAAAGTGTAGAAATGATTTGTAAATTTTAAATATTAAGCATATTTTTAAGTGTACTGTTATAACACTGTGAGCTTTAAATGAATCCGTAGCTTTCAATAAGAAATATTCACCAACGTGTTAAAGAGTTCACACAAAAATATTTAAAAGATGAGGGATATCAATAAAATAAATAGCATCAAAAAGTGTCAAGTTTCTCCACTACTCATGTCATTAGAAATTCTGATGGGTAATTAATGATAAATAAGAATACTCACCTTATCAATCATCTGACTTGGATCATAATGTGACTCGGCCGGAACTCATTTTCAAGCTTTTTCTCGAACACTTGAAGGGCCCAATTACTCTTTCCCTATTCGTACCAAAAGAACACAATTGACCTATTCGTATACAACAGTTCATAATCCAACCGACATATATTAAAAAATCAAAACAGATGAACATATCAACTATAAACGGCACGGCATGAGACGTAATTAAAAGATATCTTATCCTAGACTAATTTGATATAAACAGTTTATGTTGATCAAGCCATTATGACTAATTGAATAAGTTTGTTCCTAGACAGATTGTACGTGTTATTTACGGGTCATTCCCTAGCGGTAAAAAATTTAGCCACGAATGTCTATTGATGAATTTCTGATTAGGAAAGCAACTTGACTGAAAAGAGCACTAAACAATGTTATAATGCATAGTCATCAGCGCACAAAATCACACTTATATGTGGGTATAGAATCCCATCAGTACATGTATATGAAAAAAGCAGGAATTACTGATAACAGAAAATTATCACTACACCAAACCTTCATAGATATAGTGGAGTTGAGTATGGAATTAGTTAGTAAAAGTTCGATTTTTATCATATGCACAACCAAATAATGTAGATATATTAACAGGGTTTCACATGAACAACCAATTATTGTTGCTGTAGGACAAATTAAGAACCCCTTAAAATTAGAATTTGTTTTATCGGTAGCATTCTCCTAAATATAATGAAAGAATATGTTAACTCCGTGAACAAAACTATCTGTAAAGATTGATCTTAATGGAACAATAAGATGCTCTTTTTGACATCACGAACTTTCTTGCCTCCAATTTTTGCTTCATGGCTTCTAACTAATTCAACCTATAAATAATTCATCTATCACCTGATCACCATAATCAACGAATAATCAATCAAGATAAAACCCTAATTTGGAACTATTATTTGAACTACCACAATAATAAGTACCTGAATGGGTGATTCAAGCTTTTCCTAAAGCATGTAATTATTTTCTTTTAGTTTTTTTCCAAAGAAGTTTTTTCGAAGAAGAAGAGAGATTCGATAATCTAGCCTGCAATTCATCACTTTCATGTCTCCTTTTGAAGAATGCTTTTTTTCTGCTCAGCGAGGCGAAACAGGAAACGGGAGAGTGTTTGATAAAATTAGGTTTCACACGCACCCACCCCATATTTCTTTCACCGACACCCCAAATTTTAACATTTACAGAGATTTTCCCAGCCGTCCAAGTCATAGCTCGATCTGGATGATTCCGACGGCCAGATCAGGGTCCCCGTCAAATCCTGTCCGTCTAATGACTCTCAAATATAAGAGTCAAACACCACCTTTTTTTTATTACAGTGAGTATAGGTATCACCGGAGCCTTACGGCCCCGGCTCAACCTCCCGTGATAGCCTTCAGTTTGCATACATTAAAACAGACTACATCTTAGTTAATGTATCCAAATACTTTAAAACATAAGTAAGCAATTTAGTTACCCAGTCACCTTTTGGCGTTTTTATTCCCAGATTTCATTCTTTTCTTAATGAAATACCTTATTTTATTTTCTTAGTATAGGGGTTTTTCCATTTTCCTAAATGATGTACATGTTTTTAATACATTAGTGACTGTCCAGAGGAATGTATACATTTTAGGTTAATAATAGACAACTCAATTCTTTTGTCCTATGATGTTCCTGCAAAAATTGTAAAATAAACTGATGGTGCGGAAATGAAATGACTAAAAATTAGAGACAACACATAAATTTTATTACTATCTTACTCTGATTTAACATAAATACTCAATTGTAATTCACCATGAAAAAAAACAATATTCTAGTAACCTATAGTTCACATTGGTTTCCTTCCAACTCTTCCTACTTGAAGTAACTTATCGTGCACATTTTCCTTCTATCTCTGCTTGCATTCAAGTTCAATACCAATTTGAACCCGAGAATCACCTTTTCTTTGGCGCCGTGTTGCATCCATACTAATTCAAACTTCAAATATGCATGAGGCAGTGCATACAATATCCAGTTATAATCCGGTATATACATGTTGCGGAATCCAAACAAAACGGCTTCACCATCATGTAAAATGTAGACATTTCATTTAATTTACCTCATCTAGCATGCAAATGCTTGGCAGACCATTTGGATACACATATTGTGCACCACTTCGCACCCTCGTCACCCATAAATTTTTTGCTTCGTTCAATGTATACGAAATAATATCACCCATCGTCGACTGCAGGGAAGGACCTATAATTTTATTAACATGACTTGAAGGATAATAAAATTAACGCCCATACACATGTGCGTTTGGAGACATTCTCAAATACGGTATATTTCCTGAAGCTTAATCTAGGCTAGCTGTAAATGCTAATGGAGGAACTGAAACACCATGATACTGAATATACTGCAGATCACCCTGCAAAAAAAATAATACATTTATCAGAGTCAGACTTTGATAAAAAAGAAAAGACAATTAAAAGGTGACATAAAGCTAAATTGGAGGGTTAGTTACAATTGTGAGTGGAGAAACTAAACCTGGAGCAATGGTACTGCACATACCCAAGATTTTCCTGCTACAACAGATAAGGAATCTTGGAGCATTTAATATGTTCCTGCAATGCATAAATAAGTATTAGGCCAACTTACCATGAAAATGATGACGAATGATTCCTTATAGTTTATCAGCTTTCAGACTGAATGGATTGCTGCTGCTGTTGATTCAAGCAACACGAATATGTTTTTTAGGCATCCTAACAATGTTGTGTAATCTGTATACGAAATCATTCCCCGTTGGCCAGAAACACTGACTACATAAAGTGGACTTGTTTTGTTAGATATCAACTGCATTTTAACAGAATGAAAATAAAGGATACATGCGAAGATGTAACATGCACAATGTGCTTGATCGACGACAAATCTTTACTGAAGACTAAAAATGATTTTTAATTAGAGAATCAATATATCTTAAAAAGACCGAAAGACAAAAAAATTTAAACAAAAGACACAATGTTTAGAAATTTTAGAAAAAATATAACTTAATAAGAGATAAGTTACGACGGCAAAGAGATGTAACATGTATAAGAACTATAAGAACACGGAGTGGATTCTGCTCAAATGAACTCGACATCTTTTGAGAAAATTTATGGTCTTTTCGCAGATACAGCTCAATATCAAACTTACAATAACATAGATGCTGGGAGAAAATGAAAATTTAATTAAGAATCATCAATAAAAGCTCTAAATAGTGGGAAATGGAAATTTAATTAAGAATCTAAAAAAAAAGGTTGATCTTTAAAACATCTAATCTTTCGAACTGTCACCTTAGGTTCATTTCGAACTGTTACCTTAAGTTAATTTATTTAGGATACACCTTTGGCACGACATTTGTTAGTTATTGAGTGTTATGCAGAGCACAACACGTGTAGTAAAATAATTAGACTTTTTGTTAATTCGAGGGGTAAAGGACCCATTGAGCTCTTACTTTTCCAACGATAATTTTATTCATTTCATAACTTGAAGATCATCCGGTTAATAAAAACATCCAATTCTATTCGTATCAATGAAAAGCGGGCCTTTTGCTCAGATGTAAATTAGATTATGCGAAAGCAACATAATTGCATTAGTTAAATGTTGAGTATTGAACAGCGTTGAATATTTTTTAGTAGGTCCCACATCTGCATAGAGTTCTTAATTCTAAAGATCAACCGCGAAAGCTAACAGTAAAAGAGGGAAGACGGAAAAGGTTTTCGGATTGTTTTCCTATAAAGAAACTCCAGGGATTCTAGGGGAAAGTATCGACAAAATATGTATATGTTTTTGAGTTTGGCATATAAACTGTAAACGAAGTTTAATTATGAAAACCAAAAAGTTATCTACGACATTGATAATCATTTTCCGACTCATTGTGATCATGTTCGTTCTTAAACTTCCAACTGCCATGTACTCAATTTCTTAAAATATGCAACCGCAAAGTATAGGCACTTACTTGTAATGTGAACCTCTTCCGATACCTGTTACATAGATGAAAACTATTCAACAACACTATCCATGGTGAACTGCATTCCACTACGAATTGACATTTGATCAGTATCTTACCATAAAATTTTAGTATGTGGTCATAGCAGAACGGTCCCAATATTTAGTTGGTCGTATCATAGTATAGTGTGTTAGTTATTCGGGTCATAATAGAGTGTTTAATTAGTTGGATCATAGTAGCCGGTAGGGCTGGGGCCTTAGTCCCCACTTTAAAATTAGTCGTGATTAGGTTAAATCTCGAGGGTCGAACCTATAAGGAAGATCCCGATGTCTTGCTGGCCTGATCAAATTTGGCCAGCCAGTCAATATCCTCGCACAAAAGTTTAGTCGTCCGGTAATGATCGGGGAAGTATTTAGGTAATCGTGTCATGGTAGCCGGGGCCTATGGCACCGGTTGTGGATTAGAATTTCTAG
Source organism: Papaver armeniacum (assembly GCA_023531295.1). Lineage (NCBI taxonomy): Eukaryota > Viridiplantae > Streptophyta > Magnoliopsida > Ranunculales > Papaveraceae > Papaver > Papaver armeniacum. The sequence continues at coordinate 173,491 of JAJJWW010008606.1, read as the reverse complement.
AGTCAAATACAGTTCCCACTTTGAAATTAACAGCGATTAGGTTGAAATTTAGAGGGTGACACCTATAAGGAAGATCCCGATGTCTTGCTGGCCTGATCAAATTTGGTCAGTCGGGCAGTATCCTCGCACAAAATTTTAGTCGCCTGGTAATGATTGGGACGGTGTTTAGGTAATCGTGTCATAGTAGCCGGGGCCTACAGTTTTGGCCGCGGATTAGAATTTCTAGAGCGAAATACGGTCCCCACTTTAAAATTAACCGTGATTAGGTTGAAATCCAGAGGGTGGAACCTATAAGGAAGATCTCGATGTCTTGATGGCCTGATCAAATTTGGCCAGCCCGTCAGTATCCTCGCACAAAATTTTAGTCGTCCGGTAATGATTGGGGCAGTGTTTAGGTAATGGTGTCATGGCGGAGATTTATCATCACTTAACGTAAAAAATCTCTTGTTTTATCATGATAGCTAGTATTCATTGCCCCAAATGATGATACTCCTGTATAATAGGCCCAGAGTTCATATGCACCGCACTACCATCTTATCATTCTTTCCAGCTAGTAAAATATTCTTTTTATGATAGTCAGGATTTTGTATTTTATTTAACTACATATGATAACTTGAGATCACCTGGACTGTTTCTGCATCCCAATACTAAATATTCTTATCATACCCCATCATTACCAATCGATATATCATGAACTTCCACCCCATTCCCCATAAATGTCCTCGTACACTTGCCAGAAGAATTGTGAACATCAAAGTCCTTTGGGAGCTTTAACATCGATGATCTTTTTTTTATCAGAAAGGATTGAATTTTTCTGCAACTGGTATCGAAAACCGTTTGTGGGTACAACTTCCCACTGACAACTGGACGGAACTACATGAGGTGCATGCCTTAGCCTCCACAGACAACATACGTTTGTATTCCTCATCCAAAAAATCAGTCATAGCATTTGCGTTTTTGCCCATTCCACTGTAACAGAGCAAAGAAAAATTAATTGATATGGTTATTTTCTTATTTCATTACATAAATATTCAAGACTTACAATTTTAGTAGGTGCACTAATATTATCATTATCTCTATTTACCACATGAAAGCTTGTAGTATTTCAAGATAAAAATCAAGCTACATTATAGTCCATAGTTGTTTGGTTCGGTGCACATAAACATTATCGAGTTTAAATCAAGTAGATGGTTTTGAATGAAGAATGTGTTAATTGTTTCCGTGCTTTATAGTGTAATCCATCACTAAATGGTAACGTAGAAGAAAAAATATCAAGAATAAGACTCTTAGTATTGATACAAAGACAATACACGTTTGTGTCTCCATACCTGGTTAGTTCTTTGTTCTTGAACGCTCAACTATCTTTAAGTACGTACCATGGACACCTGTTGATGTCCATATATCCAAAATCATTACTAAGAGCCTAACTGAAGGCTCTCAGAGTCTAAGTGCCATAATTCAGCTATGCTATGTGATAATCCTTGATATACCAATATCATCAAGAATAAAATAAAATAAATAAAAAATAGCATTCTAATATGGGATGCAAGCGTGGGGGTGCAGCAATGCAATTATTCTAGCACAAAGTGTATGAACATTGTCGATTTACTCCCCACCGCGCAGAAGCTACATTAAATTAGCACCAAAAATGAAAATAAAAAGAATTTGAACTGAATAAGCTAACAAAAACCCAAGAACAACATAACTGATTATACCTGGCTAAGGTTCATCACTATTATCTATGTTTGTGATCAACTTCTATGCCCATTAATTGCATCTCTAGAATCCTCTATACATACAAACTCAGGTCCTTCTCAAGCATCTTCTTGCAAAAATATTTGAAAAAATGGTTTGCACGGTGTCGGTGACATATTCCAGTTTTCTCATCGTTAGACATAAAGTCTATAAATTTCAACATGACTTGATGTGTTATGGAAAAATTCAGGTGCAATCCAAGGGCAATCAATTTCCAACATATTCTCCTCCATAAAAAAGTGCTAAGAAAACAATATAGAGATGAAAGCTCTTCTACATGTACGCTTATGCTCTAATTTATATACACTGGCATTATAATGCATCTAAATTTTGCTTACTTAAATAACTATGCCATCTGTGGGAGTTGAACCCACAACTACATGGGGGAGAGACCATGTGCTCTGCCATTTGAGCTAAGACAACAAATACAATTATAATTTTTTGTTCAAAGAAATTCAAGAGCCATGTAAATTTGTTTTTGAATAGTTCCTGTCGTAAGTTCCTATCATCCAAACAACACACAGAACCCTGGTAGATACATAAGATGTTTAGTAAGAGGATACAACTTAAATGGAGACTAAAATAAGATGCAAAAACATTTTCAAAATTGAACAGTTTCCACTTAGTAGCAAAGGATAAAAAAAACTCCATTCCAAGATACTGCAACGTCTCTGATGCACTTTTCTTGTTTTCTATATAGTTGCATCACCGACACTCAATTATCACTTCTTGATCATTCTAAAACAACAACTATGCATACTGATATATCAATAAGCATCTGTTTGCGAAAGCTACTATGACTCGGCTATAAGTTAGTCAAAAACTTCACTACCAATTATCAATTATCGCTGCTTGGTATTTTAACCTGGCTATTTACTACGATAGAGGTTGAAATACCCTGACTACCGCTAAACACTACGACTGCACTCACATAGCCTCGATATTTACTTGTGACCTATCCAAAAACTTCGATTAGTGGTACTCAAAGTTTGCTTATGATGAACAGAAATGTAAGTTTTTAAGATTAAACGTGTCATCAACATAACCTTGAAAAGTGACCAAACAAACATCTTTCCAAAAGCAAATGCAGCACCATTAACATTTTTTGATAAAAAAATGATGGAGCTTACCTTTGCATCCATCTGATTCTTTAATCCGCAAGGCCGTTTGGTCCTACAATCATGCTAGGATCAACCGACACGGTCTACAGAGTTATCTTCTTTAGTCTGCACAGTAAAGACAACCATAATAAACAATATGTTATTGACAGTGAAATTGCAATATTCATACCATTAGGGGGGAACAAAATATCTATAGAAGAATCGTTAGTTACATGCATGAGTCCGGTTAACAGCATGTTAGAACCAATAAGCATGAAAGCAATCATCTTTTCCATATATCCATATATATATATATATATAAACTATAACTTCAAACCAATTACTTATATACAAAGGTTTGATTCTATCAAAATTAAAAAAAAAATTACTGGAATTTACCTGTAATTGATTTAGGTGAAGCAACACTCAAGAGAATAACTGAATTACTTGTGAGATAAAAGAAGTATCTTTGGAAGGAGGAATTCACAAAAGTAGAAACATCACGCTTGCTTCTAAAATCATCTACTTATGGGTTCAAAGATCTTGCTGCCAAAATAAAAGTGACAGTACATATATGATAACATATCATACCTGTAAGACTACTGACAAAAAAAAAAAAATTTGGATTAGTCATACTTACTGTTTTAGTGGTCATAATCATTAAAATAATTTACTATCCTTGATTACATTAGACATTTGGAATTTTGCGTTTTCCATTTGACAATTTTTTCGTTCTCATTAATCATTAAAATAGAGAATTTTTATTTCTTACCGAACTTGTACAAACCTGCCATTGTTCTTAATCGCAATCCCGCCGATCGATATAAGGACTGCAGTAAAGGACTGAAGCTAGGAAGGCCAATCAATTTGCCTTCCAATCAATTTGGTTCCGTTATTCATGGATTTTAGTCCATGGTTGTGTCCGAGCTTCCATATCATCTACGCCATTGAAAGTTGTATAATTGAGAATGTTTATTGATTAATTTCATGAGTTGTCTACACAGGGTTTCATCTCTTTCCTATCTCCACCAAAAAGATCTCTCCCTCAATGAGAAAAAGGGTAATACAGAGTTATCCTTTTTTCAAATGTTCTGTCGGATTTTAGTCCATGGTTGTGTCCCGCGTCATTTATTTTAGGCATGCTTTCATGCGACTATTGGTGTTAGTGTTCCAAGCTTCTCTGTATATATGAAGTGGCATCTCTTGCCTCATGAGTTATGGAAAATAATCAATTTGGTCTCTTCGCCATGAATGGACCATTTAATGTTATCCGCTTTTTCTCATCTATTTATAGGGTGTTCCTTGTGAAGAAGTTTCTTTTTCCCTTTCATTTTGTGTTCCTCTTCCATCGGCGTCATTCCGCATCAAGTGTTTTCTATTTTCCTTCTTCATCCTCTTCTCTTCTTCTCGACTTCCTAAAATCCGGAGGTTGTTAATCTTGCCATATCTAGTTTGATCTTGTGGTTGATTGCTTTGAAATTAGTTTTTCTTGTTGAAATCACCTTTGGTATGCTTAACTTTATAGTTCTTTTTTCTCGCCATTGTTGTTTTAAAGAACCAACCCAAAACCAAATTTACCGCATAAAGAATGGTAAAAAATCTCTCAAAGGAAGCTAAAATCATTTCTTTTTTATGTATCATTATTGTTCATATATTGATTATTATTTCCTTCATTCACACCTTCATCTCCCTATGTATATAATATTCCTATACCTCAACTCCTCATAGATTCCTTATCCTCCTACAAACGATATATCAATTCTCTACTATTTCTCCAATCACTTCTCTCCCTAAAACTTCCTCTTCTCATGAGGTTCCTTTGACATAATTCCTCTAAAAATTTGGAAGGTATAGATGTGGCCTTTAAGGTTCTTCCAGAATGATGCCATAACCAGCATCTTTGGTTCAAGGTATTGATCTCCGAGTTATGACCCGCGAAGTGCAATAGTTTCCACCTTGAGAATCAAAAATTTCCAACATCTCGCTAGATTGATAACCTTCGCAAGAAGAGCGAAGAATTAAAAGGTATGCTCTATGCTCGCCACCCCTTGCTCAAATAAATCTCCTTGCTCGTCTTGATGATATGGAGATATATCGGACACGTTGAAGAAGTTGAGTTGAAAGAGATTCTTGGATGGAGCAATAATCTCTTAATAATCTTCAATTATATCAAATAAATAACTCAAAATTTTGATTTATCGCAAAAGCAAGACTTACCATCTGGTTAATTTGGAGTTGGAAACTTTATCGTGAGAATCGAACTCTTTCTCAGAGAAACGTTCTCTGTTGAATAAGGTGGCGAGCTACTCAATGCTTGTATGATGCTTGCCAAAAATTATGTGAAGAACAAACAAGCCAATCATTCTTTGAAAAACCAACTTGAAGAAATTATTTGCAGGAGAGAGATAAACTTATTCAAGGTAGAATAACTTTGAGTGGAAAGCGAAGCAATTCCAAGAACAATGTGTCAAATTAGAAAAATCCAACTCTACTTTGATTTCCATACTTGTTTCTCATGAAAAGAATTTGCGATCTCGATTGAAAGGCTTAGTTGGAGATTCATTTGATGATGTCATGGACCGTTTGGGGAATAACTTGTGAGCTTTAATTCAACATCTTACTTCTCAAAAGGAAGGTAGTCAAATTATTTGACTATCTTAATTTATGTATTTATTCCATGAATGGTTTATTACCCCCGAAGTGCCAATAATGTTCAATAAGAACTTTCTCTGATCTTGTGTATTTGTTATGCGACTACGAGAGAAAGCATATCTCCACCCTCGTGTCTGATTATTCTAACATTGCAAGGAAAATGGACTACTCTCCGCGCATCTTGCCGTTCTCGCGACCGAAAGGTTTGATTATATGTCCGATTGTAAGGATATTGATAGTAAAAATCGTCAAAGGCATTGTTCCTTGTGAATGATATTTTCTTTGTCGAAGTCTCTTGATCCTATTCATGTCGATCCTTTGGAAGTAAGTGATGATGAAGTACAGATTCTCGATGAGTGATTATGACTATGAAAGCGGCGAAGATATCGCGCTAATCTTGTCAACAAAGATCCGATTGAAAAAGCTATTTGATGAAAATCCACCGGTTGGCGAGAATGAAGGTCTTATTTACGATGAACATCCATTGACCGGTGAAGGTGAAAGTATTGGTGAAGATGTTAAAATTGATGTAGAGAATTAACTCTTTATAACTTTTCTTGCTATTGTCCTTTTGTTTTGAAAGATTAAATCCAATAATCCTCTTATTTTCTTAACTTCTAATTATGACCATAATCTGCATAACTTATTAAACACATTTTATGAAATGATTTTTAATCAGTCATCATCATTTTGTATTATGACGAGGTATCTCCATGCCTACTTTCTCGCCTTATCATTTGGTAGTCTTTATTTTATCTCTTCTTGTGGCGACAAGGTATTGCCTTTACATTTTCATGTATGGCTCATTGACCTTGCCTTATCAATTTTGTGTGGTCTTAGAGTTAGACCTCCCTAATTAGAGGTCCTCCCCTGCCACCTTTTATGGCGACAAAATCAATTCCATGGTCTACCCAATTTTTGTCCCACATCTCTTCCTTGGTTCCATCAATTGGTTATTCCTTCCATATCATCTACTTTTGAATTTTTCATTCTTGACTCATTGGTACCTTTGTTACAAATAATTTCTTTCACTTGATATAATAGATTGGTTTTTCCACTCTTTTAAAAGCACTTAAGAAGGCGTGCGAAGTTGTCGCGAGATATATTAATAATTCCTCCCTGTGTTACATTCATAATGGATACATCCATTAAATGCTCCTTAATTCCTTGTAAAGCCTTTTCACATTCGTCCGTCATTGAATTTGGGTTTCATCTCTTTCCTATCTCCACCTAATCCTCTTGGAGCGAAGAAAGCGGTATGCTCTTGAAAAAGAGAGTTACTTTTCACTGGATTTTAGTCCATGGTTGTGTCCGACTTTCATGCGACTATCTTTTGTTTGTTTACGCTCCATGGTGTTAGTGTACCTTCCAATCGTCTCCCATGAATGGACCATTGCGAGTTGTTTTGGTAGGCGTAAGTGTGATAGAACATTATATTCACGACCAAAAAACTCCATTTACCACCCATGTTTTTATTGTGTTCTCAGTTGAAGACCTGAAGTGCAAAAGCATAAATGGTAAATTCTCTAAAATCGTATCATTATTGTTCATATATTGATTATTAGGTATATTACAGTATCATATATCTTGAGTGCGACATAATCAAAGTGACTTTTATTCTCGCGACTTCTTAACCTCGTCGAAAAATAACAATGTTCAACAATGGTGGTATTATTTCGGTTTTTTGGTAGGCCATCCAAAAGCATAAATGGATTGAGCCATAATAAATCTCATATATCTTGAGTGATATTCAGAAGTGACTACGACACCTAAGAAAATTAATTATATACTCAAAAAGTTACCATGGTTTACAATTTGAATTGAATAACATAAAAGATGTCATAAAAAAACGGGATGGAGAGGAAATCACACTTACAGTCAGCACCCATGTGGCATTTTCATTTTCACGGTTATTAGAGACGGAATGTCATTGGCGTCGGGCAGTTGTAGTATGAAAATATATCTGGGCATCCCATCCCAGGGAACCATACCTACAGGGAAGCTGGTTTTGACCACATTTTCCAATGCTAAACACACCTAATATCACCAAGCTCTTTCCTACAAATAATAGAAATGAGAAAGAGAATATCCAAGGCGCATTTGCACCAATTATAGCAGTCAGATCATCTCCAGTTGCTCTAGAAACATAAGAAAGCGAACTTTTTCACACAATATCAAATTCAAACGCAATTCAAAGAACTTGGATACAGTAAATTTTGACCGGAGAAAGTTTTAAATACTATACTAATAATCACATCAATGGCATTAGATGAAATCTTGATAACCATGAGTTCCGTCGATGTCAATAACGTAATCAGAAACAACATGACTGAAACTTGAAGTTATTGGCATACTGCCAGAGGATGGAAACATAAATCTCTGGTAAGCAAAGAGCACATGTCAATTAGTATTATGTTCAGGTATTATTTTAGGTACCATCAAGCTATAAGATATGATTACATTATAAAAGATCAAAATCACCAGGTGTAATATAAGCTATATTACCATCAAGCTCCACCACCAGGTCAACCATCAACAAAGACCTTCCAGTTCCTATCAAAAAGATCAAAATCAGTAAATAAACTTATTTTTCCAACTATTTTATTTGTTTATTCATCAAACTCCGATTAGAAATTGATCTTTACAAACCTTGACTTATTGTCACACCAACATATTTGATACCCAAAGAAGAACAATTAGCAGGAGATTAATCAGAATGATTTAGTAACCTCATCATTGAGAACCAAAACCCGTCACTGCTCATACAATATACACATCTGACAAAATCAATAACCAAACCCAAAACTGATTCAGGGAATTCATCAAACACTTAAACCACATGCAGTTTAAAAAATTTAAAGCTTCAAGAACAAATAAACTTCATTGATTCAATACAACATACTGCATGTATCCATCACCAACGACATAAATCCCAATCAAATATCACCAAGAAAAATCCAAAAATCACTAAAATCAAAATCAGGTGATATGGAAAAAGAGTTGAAGAAACAAACCGGTAAAATTCTACTTTGTGATTCAACATCAACCCCTGTGGTGAAATAAGATAAACAATCAAAAAAAAGAAACTAAACAGACAAAAAAGAACGAATTATAGGTTAGGGTTCGCGGAGTACCAAACAAAAGAAACTGAATTTAGCCTGTGAACAACAGATTTTAGGGTTACAATACCTTTTTTGATTTAGATAATCAGTGATATAACCGAGATAAACTAACATAAACTAAAGAATCGACGGGGTGGTCGAATCCAATTCACCACTAACATAAACTAAAGATGACATGGTATCAGTAAACAGGTGACGGGAAAGAAATTGGTGGCAAGGTTGAAGAGAAAAGAGGAGGAAAAAGGTTTCTCTATTGGGTTTCAGTCTCTGCTCGTGGTTTTGAGAAAACAGAATTACCTTGAATCCGATCTCGACCATAGGATCTCATCTGGACGTTCGAGATTATGTTAGCCCACTTCGACCAACTTAACATCGTCGTGAGTCTTTCCTGGCCGTCGAAGTCAAAATTCCATCCGGATGCTATGGACCGCCGGATCAGGGTCCCCGTCAAATCCTGTCCGTCTAATGACTCTCAAATCTCAAAGTCAAAGACCACCTTTTTTTATAACAGTGATTATGTATTTATAAACCAAAGTCAAGTGTTTTGATCCTACAAATTAGAAAATAATGCTACATGTGTATATATTTCAAAAGAAAAGGAGAGATCGTTTGTTTATACACGCCGAATGTCAAGCAATCAATATGTGATGTCACATGGCACAATCAAAATGCATTCTTATAACAACACATGCCCAACCAAGGGTATATGTGATGTCATTTCCAATTACAAAACCCTAATAAAGACTTAAATGATTGATTTAAATGTTTGTCTTTCTTCATTTAGTTAATAATAGTAAAAATAAAGGAAGAAGTTTAAATGAAAATGAAAAAAAAAATGCTTCAAACCAGAGCCATAGGTGCGTCCAAACAAGACGCGCATATTAGTGCGTCGGACACGCGTCGTGTCAGCGTCCAACGCGTGTCCTGTGTCCGACGCGAGTTGGACGCGAACACGACTCAAAAAACGGAGCGTCCGTGCAACCCAGGTTAGGGTTCATGTTTATTAAATTTTTGCTTTGCATTTTATGTTTTTTTTTTTAAATTTTTTTTTTATAAATCACCTACAATCTGCTTAAGCATTGGGAGATGTAGTAAGATCATCACCTCCTGCAAGTTCAAGAACTAAAAGTCCAGTAAGAATTGCATCACCATTAATGTCAGGATTACTAAGAAGGAGAAAAAGAAGGGGTACGGGATAACTTTGGCCATCCTCTTGCCTGGATCATTTGTTATTCAATGGTTTGCAAGGGAATACTATGGGTAAACATGAACACATTGAATCCACTGTGGTTATGGGTGTTGGTTGATGGTTTGCAAGGGAATAATATGTGTAAACATGAACACATTGAATCCACTGTGGTTATGGGTGTTGGTTGATGCTGTATTTTTAATCTTCTAACCTTTGTTAGAATTTCATAGCTTCCTATGTTACTTGAGATGTATATTCAACAAAACACCAAATTTGAATTTCAGAAATTTAACTGTGAAATTTTCTTTTGGTAGTAATCTCATGGTATTAAACTACTATGCTTTTATTGTTTTACAGATTGTGTTTCGATCTACTTACGGTGTTTGGGAGTCGAATTTTAGTTTACTACTAAGTTCTTTCTGGTTGAAGATGTAAATCATTCAAGTAGGCCCCGACTACAATGCCCTATTGACTAAACACGGTACTGTGACCGACTAATCAATATTCGGGATCTAAGCATCGGCTACTATGACCCGACTAACTAAACATGCTACTGTGATCCAATAAACTAAATACCGGGGTTGCTCCTAATGGCTAGGGTCGTAGACGCCGGCTATTATGAACCGATTAACTTACATGCTACTATTCGACTAACAAATACTAGGACCGTTTCTAATGGCCGGCTAAGTTGACCCGACCAACAAAACACCATGATATGCTTAATAGGCAACGACCGGTGTTGTAGGCCCCGACTAATTTAACCTGACCAACAAAATACTAGGGCCGCAACCCCCTCGATAACTTATAGGCTAAACCTAATCGCGATTAATTTTAATATGCGGACTACGTTTGATCGTAAATTTTCTAATCCACAGCGGGTCCGCAAGCTCTGGCTAATTTGACCTGACAACAAAACACATGACCTACAAGCCCTATTAATCTATAAATCCTGCTAATTTGACCTGACTAACTAACACCCTATACTATGACACGACTAAATAAACACGACCCCTAATATTATAGCTAGGCTGACTAGAATTTTGTGGAAGGATACTGACCGGCCAACCAAACAACCAATAAATATCGCAAGAGGTTGAGCCCCGGCCATAGGCCGGGGTGATACCTAGTATATATATATATATATATAAAGATTAGGTATTGCAGGTCATCTTCCAAAATAAAATTTAATTATGTAAACTTTAAACATGCAAGATGATAGTATTTGGAATAGCAAATGTAACACATAAGACTCCAAAAGCTGGTGTTCCTCCTCAAACAATAAGAATAAATTCTTACAAGGAGTTAACTAGTAAAAACAAGAAAAACATCAAATTAGATATAATAAATTACCAAAGTCTTCAGGGAAGCAAGATCTTCAGAGGCCTTTTTCACATATGAATTCCGAAGATCAATGTTCTTCTTAGCAGAAGAGAGTTGATCAACCACAACTTCAAAATCTCTCATAAGATTTCCAACAAGATCAGCAGACATCTGAACAGGTTTAAAATCTCCATATTCGTGAGAAAAGTAGCAGGATAGGTGAAAGGAAAATCATAAAATTCAATGATTTCTTCAGAACCATCTTCTCGTTTCTCTTTTCCTCATTTATTAATGCAAGAAGCATGACTTTTGAGTTTTAAGAGACAAAAATTGCATATGGAAAATATACACCTTCAAAACTAGTCTCAAATTAAAGTGTACATTTATAAAGGTTTCTTAGGTTAGTGAAACCCTTGGAAGGAGAGTTCTTTCCAAAAACAAGTTCTTGGTTAGCAAGTAATCAAGAGACTACTTGTAGGTTCGGTAACCAATCTAATAAAAACTTGTTCAGCAAGACTTCCAATAAACCTGGACTTACACGAAACGGTTCGTGACCAAGTTGTAAATACATGAAATACAAGACATGCTTTGTCAAAGAAAGTTAGTGAAGAAAACATCTAAAAGATTTCAACAAGATCTTTTGTCCAATATGGATTAAGATTATATACATTCTTTCGACAGTTTAAAACACTAAAACTTATTCGCGAAGGAATTTCTTCCTTTCAGCTACTGCACATTCTCCACATAGACTAGAGAAGGCATATGACAATAGGTTTATGTTATGCTACGATAAGCACCTTTTAGCTTATGCAAAGAAACTAAATCCTTGGCATCAATATTTCATTCAGTATCTAAGCACTCCTTGATATTTGTCTTAAAGGTAGTTATACAACAGAGAGAATTAGAATTGTTACCTGAAACCATTTCACGCTTTGCTCTTCTTATACCTCGTCTTTGTCTGTTAATGAGAGACCTAAGATCAGAAATTCTTTTATCAATGTTAATATGACTAAAATTTATGTTGAAGTATGAATCAGTGCCTTTGTGAGAATACGATAAGGTATTCTTCAAAAGAGTTCGTGGTTAGAAGATATCCTTTTTAATCTCACTAGCCTTGAGATAAGCAACACGGTTGATGATATGTTGCATCGATCTTTGTAAAACAGAAAATCTTGTACTTCCAAGTTCTGAGGAACAATCCTTTGATCAATAATGTCTGTTTGATTCGACATGTGAACCATATTTTCTTTTGGATTGCTTGAGCGTTGTTTTAAATTGTGTCCACCCATAACAAGTTTTATGAGTTCTTATGGAATCAGTCTTAACCTTATTGAGCGGCGTAGTAACAGATTTGCAAGATATTGAATAAATCCTTTTCTCAAGAAATTTAGAATCCGGAGAAATGACACATACTACCAGTTTTATAAAAGAGCATGAGTTAGACTCTTTTATAAGATCACAACGTGATTTAAGTAGAGATATATATTTCTCAATTTCTTCAATCCTCGAGAGAGCCTGAATAAGATCTTTTCTTGAGTCATTAAGTTTCATTCTCAAGAGATTATCAACTTCATTACTTTCTTCTAGTCTTTTATTGAGTAGATTATTACTTCGTTCTTCCGATTGAAGCATTTTCTCAAAGATACTAATTCTGTTAAGTAATGCAGACTGGATGAAACACTCCTCATCAAAACTAGAATCAGTATCCTCCCTTGCAGTTTTTCCAACTGGTTTATCAAAAGAATTTAATAACCGGTTGTTCAACTGTCTTTGAAGAGTAGTTGAGGAAGTTCGTGAACCGGGTTTGTCAACTGCTAGCCTATAATACCAACTTCAAAATTTTGTTCATAATGGTTCGTGAACCGTCCCCATCTGAACTTGCGGTTTGCGAACTGGTTCGCCAACCTACCATGAGTAGAAATATCAGATAATTCAATATTTCTCTCTTATGATGTTTGAAACATTCTCGCGTGATAAATCATTTGCATGGGAAATTTTCAATTGATCCACAAATTAACTCACACAATAAATTGTTCAAACCTAATATTGCTAAGTATCGTTGAACATCTTTGCTTGGAATCATATTTCGAGATTTAACAAGACAAGCTTGACTCGAAACTTCTTCTTTGTAAATATACTAGAATTCATACGACATTGTCTCAAAAAGATAAAATGGTAAGATAGTGAGTAAAATAGAATGGTTCAGTCTTCACATACCTGATACAGAAGTTCTCCAAATATCTTTGTCGACTTCAGTCTTCGAAGGTGATGTTTGATACTCAACTACCAAATTCTAACCTAGTCCGAGACTTGTCTTAGTAGACTAGAAATCAAGATATAATTTTAATCATTTAACATTGAAAACAAGCTTGAGATATTAAAACTTGTGGGTTCAACCGAGCATTGCTCTAACAACTGATACTAATTCTCACCAAGGAAAGAAATCCTATAGATACTTTAAATGTTGGTTTAGGGATCCCACTTGTCATCAAGTAATTAGAGATGCTTATAATACCAACATCAGAGGGTCCCATGCTTTTAAAATGGTTAATTGTCTTAGAAATGTCAAACATGAGCTCAAAAAATGGAATATCTCTCATTATGGTAATACTGATCAACTCAAAAATCTGAATATTGAACCATGTTCTATTCAGTGCAATGAGGCTATAAGAGAGTAGAACATAACTTGAGCAAGCCTAGAAAGCTCAAGAAGCATTTTATGCTCAAAAATCTAGAGTTGAATTCATCAAAAGTACTGACATAAATACCTCCTACTACCATACCAATGTAAATAGGAGAAGAAATTTCAATCATATTAAATCTCTAAAGCTTGCTAATGGCTAATGGTCAGAGGATAAATACTCTTGAAGAACTTTTGGTGTCTCTAATGCTTTCTACATGAAAGATTCTTGAATTGCAGAGATTGTTGTTTCACTAATGAGGACAATGAAAAACTTTTGAGACCCGTTACTCTTGATGAGGTTAGAAATACTATTAAGCAGATGGCCCCATGGACTGCTCCTGGCCCAGATGGGTTTCCACCAAGTTTTACAAACAAAATCTATCTCTGATTGAGAATGATGTCTGGAACACTGTCAAAAATTTCTTTGACTCTAAGGAAATGAACCATATATTCATGTCCTTAATTCCTAAAGTGAATAGTCTTACTTGTCCTTCTGACTTTAGACTAATTTCTCTATGCAACTCCAAATATAAAATTATCTCTAAGATTTTAGTGAATAGAATGAAACCTTTGCTAGGCAAGTTAATATCATCATATCAAGATGCTTATGTTCCCAATAGGAAAATAGAGAATGATGTGGTTATTCCCCATGAGCTATTTTATACTATGAATAAGAAAAAGGATAAATGTGGAATTACGGGCCTTAATCTTGACATGTCTAAGGCCTTTGATAGAGTAGAGCCTTTCTTAATTGTTGTTCTTAAGAGATTTGGGTTTTCTGATCATTGGTGTCAACATATTAATCAATGCATTAGTACTACCAATATATCCATATTCTTGAACGGATCTCCTTGTTCTTCTTTTAAACCTTCTAGAGTTTTAAGACAAGGAGATCCCATGCCTCCATATTTATTTATCTTATGTTTGGAGTCTTTCTCCAGATACATACTCCATGCCGAGCAATCCCATCTCATCCATGGTATTAAGGTTACTAAAGAGGCTCCCAGTATATCCTGCTCTTTGCAGATGATTGCCTCGATAAATTTTGAAAAATATGGTTGCTTATTTAGCAAAAATGTTCACCCTGATCATTGTGTTTCTCTTATTTGGTCCATGAATGTTAGAAAAATTGAGCTCCATGAATAATACCTTGGCATACTAATTTTTCTTTAAAAAAATAGAATTGAGTCTATGTCCTACTTAAACACTCATCATGATTCCAAAGTGTCTAATTGGAAAACGGAAAATCAACTAGCTCAATCAGGGAGGTCTGTCCTGGTTCAAGACACCCTCAAATCTTCCTCTAACTATCATATGAACTCCTTCCTCTTACCTGGCACCATTATTGATAAGATGGAAAATCCCAAAGGGATTTCTGGTGGAGAAAAATGGCAATAGGGGCTATTATTTTAAATAATGGGACAAGGTTTGCACCCATAAAATGCAAGGAGGCTTAGGCTTTAGAAATTTAAGGAAAATGAATTTGGCTCTCTTGACCAAAACTGCTTGGTTGCTGATTCATTCTCCTGATGAATTATGGGTCAAAATTTTGTAATGTAAGTATTTCAAGAATTGTCATCCTATTCATTACAAAAAAAAACAACATGGAATATTCCCTGGGTTTAGTCTAGTATTTGTCATGGTCTAAAAATCATCAAAAAACATGCTCATTGGGATATTAGAGATGGTAATAGTGTCAATTCCTTTAAAGACAATTGGATTTCTAGATCTTACTGTTCATATATGTGTTAGCTTCCCAAATCCCAATTACAGTGTTGCTGGTTTTATTGTGTAAGAATATAAGAGTTGGAATGCTCTCTTAGTTCACGCATTTTTCACCAGTGACAATAGTCAAAAAAAAAAAAAAATTTAACATGAGAATCCCAATTTCTGGTTGTGACACTCTTATTTCCATACAACAAGAATGGAATCCTTACTTTTAAATTTGTCTATAAAATCCTAGCCAATAAGCTCCCACACAACTTTGTTCCTTATCCTTACACTGAAACCTACAAAACTCTTTGGGAGACTTCTCTTTTACCAAGAACTCAACTCAACTCTTTCTTTGGAAATGTGTTGAAAACATTCTTCCTACTAGTAGTAAACTTGCTAGATATTATAATAATAATCATGTCGATGCTTGTAAGATGTGTGGCTTTGGTGCTTCTGAAACACCAGAACATATGCTTTTAAAATGCTCCTTCTCTAAATCTGTCTGGTCAAATATACATGCTAGTCATTTTGTTTTATAGGATTCAGACTCGGACATCAGTGTTAAATATTGGATCTCTAAATGGCTTACCACTAGTCATCTTCAAGACCATCTAATTACTGTCATGACTACTTCTTAGTGCATATGGAAAGACAGATGCTTTATAGTCTTTCAAGAAAACTCCTTAAATACAAGTATGAATAAGATCCGATTAAATCGGAAGAAGGATGGTTTTTCTCGGAATTAACTTCCAACCATTTAGTTTGTTTTTCTTCTATAGAAAGATGTGCTCCCAAAGTAGGAGTGATTTGCTCAAATCTCTTGTAGCTAGTGATGAAGCTTCCATCGTCAAAAAGACCACCTATGGAGATTTCGTCGCCGGATAAGTTGATGATGAAGATTCCGATGAAGATTCCATCGCCGGAGACAACCCAGATGAAGATTTCATCGTTGGAGAGCATAGAGAGCAACACTGTTGATATTAAAACCCAACCAATAACCAAGAATCTCCATTAAAGTGAAGATAAACCTCAAAAGAGTAGATAAAACCACAATAACGGTGTAGATAAGTAGGAAACATAATAAAAACTACACTAAACTACTAGCTGTTAGAGCATTGCTCGGTCAAACTCGCATGCGTTGCTATCTCAAGCATGTTTGTCAATGTTAGTGATCAAAACTATAAGTCTTGATTTCTAGCCTATTTGAAGATGTCTCGGACTAGGATATAGATAGTGTAGGTGAGCTTAAATCTCTCGACGTTCATCTCTTGAAGACGAAGAACTACTAAGGGGAGCTTGTGGAACTTCTTCGACAAAAGGTAGGTGGAGACTTGAACTTATCTATCACTTGGAAAGTCTATTTCTATTATCTCCTATATTGAGACATAAGTCGTGTTACGATATAGTTTTCTTTATACACATTTGAGATTTCGAGCTGAGTATATCTCGCTTACATATTTCTCGAAATATGTGTTGGTAAGCTTTTGCTTCGACCAAGTTCATCTTATATCATGAGAAAATTGCCGAGTAACATCTTACATGGTTTGTGTGATACAATCATTTGGTGTAAGACTTGGAAGGTTTCAATAATGATTATTTCAATATCTTGAAAATTGCTTTGATGCTAATAGTGTGTGAAAACAGCTATTGACATTATAGACGAATGTTTCAATGATTGAAATAAAGAGTTGATGATGTAACCATCTTTGGATATAAGCATATATAGTGTGTTCGCATATTAGTGTATAAGTCCATAAGCCGGAAGCCAAGAGTATGCATATGTGTGTATACTCTTTGGTCGTTGATTTACATTGATTGACACTTGAACATTGGTCTTTGGTACCGTTTAAGTAACTCCTCTTATATTCAATCGGGCTCGCAGATTTCTATTTGCTGATTGCGGATTGAATTAAGAGTTAGAGATATTAAACTCTTTGATATACTTTAATCTAGATTGAGTCTGACTGTCTAGTTGATTCTCTAGAAAGTATATTGGAGTAAGTCCTCTCAGATTGCTAAACGAATTGTTGGGTGTGGTTGTTAGACCCCCGCATTTTCACTAGTTAACCTAAAAAACAAGGAATAATGAAGAAATTTGCTCAGATCTAGTCCATTTTTGGACTAGATCTGAGCAGAGAAGGATTGTTCTTGATGGGTTTGTTGGAGAAGAAGGAGTGAGAGAGAGGAGGAGAGAGAGAGGTGGAAGTTGTTATTTTTAGCAAATATAGCTGCTAAACATAGTAGAGTCCAGAATGTTACAAGTGAATGGAGTGAGAATAATTTTCCCTACTTTCTTCAAAATTCCGTAAACTCATCCTAACTCGCTGATTGATCTTTTTACCTGGCCAAAAAAAAAAGAAAAAAAAAACATTTTAACCTATGCCTCCTCGTTTCTTTGATTTGCACACCTCCGTCCGCAATACTCAAATCATTTCTTTTTTCCCTCCTCGGCGCCCTTATAAAATCTTCGCATAATCTTGTGAATCACGTTCTCCACTTAAGCAGGGATCTTTAGCAAAAACATGTAGTAAATGGGCATACTCTCCATCGAAGTTTTTATAGGAGTGATTCTTCCTGCCCTAGTTATGAACTTACGTTTTCACCCATAAAGAAAAGGTAAAGAAAATACATTTGTGAATACTAATTAATGGTTATCCACGTGGTGGCCATTCATCGGTCGAAAGAGAGTGGATTGGGCTCAGCAATATGGATACATCCGCGATACATCCAAGCATCCCTAAAAGTAACTTTATCCCATCACGAGGCGGGTGAAGATCGATGATGATAGATGAAGTAAAGGATTCCAGCCTAGGCACGTGGGAGTGTCTGCACGTCAGAGGCGGCTGAGAGGTCGACTCAACAATAAATTCAACGGTAACCAAGAATGGCGTGTGTTCTTCTCTCACGTGGAGTCTATGAAGTGGCACCCTTTGGATGGACGAGGTCAGCGGCTAACGAAGATACAAGATTGACCAAAGACCATCAGATTTCGATGGTACTACAAACAACAAAGAGGTCCCAGATTGAGGAGGCGCTATAAATACTCAGCTTCTCCTCCAAAGAAGGGACACTCACTAAGAGAGAGAACTAGAAAGAGCTTATACCTATATTGTATACCTTGAGATTGTGTTCTTGTACAACTATTTGGCTTTACTTCATCCTCCTTCTAGCATTTAAGAGCTTGTAACCGTACTCAAATCTTAATAACAATCACTAGTCATTACCCCGTGATGTAGGCGAAAGCTGAACCATGTAATCTGGTGTGTTAATTGTTAACTTAGCTGCACTTACTTTATTATTATTGTGGTAGCTAGTAGAACTTTATCATTGTTGTTAACTGCATTACGAACATACCTTTTATTACTTGCATATCTGCTCTTCTGAGGTATCTTCATTCAGAAATACATATTCATCTAACTTAATCATAGTACGTAGACTATCGGGAAAAATAGTAGTCACAACGTTTTCAGGGCGCAAGCTTTATCTCCATTTTTGCCATCACCGAATCCCAAAGTGAAGCATTACGGCTTGCTGCACCAAATGGCATGCCAAGGTAAGAAATAGGTAAAGTATCACTTGTTCCATTGTCAACTCGAGAATGCTGCCTGATCCTCCACTTCTTAAAGCACTTGCACCTTGTTCCAGCCACATTGCCAGTTTCCCTTTCATTTACATTTTCGTGGAGGAAAAGGTGTGGTTTCGGAGAACTAGCTAGTATAATTTTGACCTTCGCCGCTGATGAAGATATCTTACCTTACTCGCTGATAGTCTTAAATCCACATGCTTGAATAATTTTTTCCACTCTTGACCTTGCGCTAGACTGGACCAGGTCGGGAGACTACTAGCCGAGCTTTCGAAAAAGAAGCTACTGGCACATAAAGCAAAAGACCTCCCATTCCCTCTCAAAAGTGTTTGTCCATTTGATAAAAGTACTTGGAAACGTTTATTTCATTTTCAAGCAGGAACTTTTGGAGCGCTATAATGAAACAATTGAAGTTTGACATATATTTTTCTATTTTGAACAAGCCTTTCTCTTTTACAACTTTTAACTGTACTAACAGAGATTATACATCTAATTTCTATTGATTCACCAAAATTAAAACTACACCAAGAACAAGAACAAAACCTCTTATCACTGGACAATTATACCAAAATGGAATTACATTTGGAGGGCTCTCATTTAGCTGTGTTTCCTGAATTAACATCTCTAAATGGCCCAGCAGCATTTGCAATATTCAGATTTGCGTCCACTGAGTTCATGAGGGACGAAAAACTACTGCCGCCACCTCCTCTGCCCATACCCAAACCAAGAAAATCCAATGTGGCTGGTTTTGAACCAAATAACGAAGACGGAACACCAAGACCATCAGATAGTCCAGCACCACTGGTATCCCATTGTAGATTCTCTGTCTGTTGCGAAGAACTAGAACCACTCACTGAAAATCCTAATCCACGCAGCAATGAGGCACTAGTGGCAGCGGCACCCATTTGAGCTGCTTTTTGGAGCAGGGCAGTTGCCGACATTGCAGGCTGTGGTGATGAAAATTGATGACTTTCTTGATTAGATGTCATTGTTGATGCAAACATGGAAGACCCATTTTTAGATGAGAGTGAGAGTGAAGTAGGTTGCTCTGTAGCTGAAGTTGACGATCCCTCTGACCTTCCTCCTCCCATTCCACAAATGAGATCAGAAAATGATGTAGTTTGAGGAGGTTGTAAATTTCCAGGCAGTGCTACAGATGAAGGATATAAACTAGTAAACATACTATTCCTGTTGCGTGATGGACTACCTTGGCTATTTTCATTACGGCGAGTTGCAGATGATGAATTGTTATTATTTGCAATTGATGTAGAATTCAATGGCAACTCTGGGTACACAGAAATCAAAATTAAAGTAAATTAAGTCTCAAAAATTCAAAGAATTTAAAAACAGTAGCTTTTGATTTGTCAAAAATACTCATCCTTTCTAAACCTATAATGAAATCTTTATAACAAAAGTTACAGAACTTTAACAAGACAAAAAAAAAGAACTCAAGAAAGAGTAAGATCTAGACAGAGAACAAAATCTGTTCTTTTAACCCAAAAGAAAAACAGAACCTACAAAAGCCTCAATTACTTTTTTCTAGCATTGACTAAATTCGATTAAAATAATACCTGCAGTTTGAATGGCAGATATTGCAGAAGTAGATGGTGGTGAAGAACAAGAAGAACCTACAACAACCTGCTTCTCATTCTGATTCTGATTATTATGTTCTTCTGATGATTTTGAATTTGTTGTTGTTGTGGTCTGAGCTTTAGCACTTTCTTCAGCCAATGCATCACAAAAAGCTCTGTGTGTAATGAAACTATCTCTCCTTGAAAAACCCAAAACAGATAAACAAAAATGAGACCAATTAAGAGAAAAGAAGAGAGATAATGAATTCCAAAAGGGGGTGACTAAATGAGACAAATTACCTAGAGAAAAGAGTGCCACAATCACATTTATATTCTTTAGTACCGCAAGTTTTCAAATGAGCTTTCCAATCAGATTGAACAGCATATTTCTTAGAACATTTATCACATTTCCATTTCTTTTCACCGTGTTTTCTACAAAAATGTTTCTTAATTCCAGTTAAATCACCTAAAGCTCTAGACGGATCATGATGAACGCAAGATGTTTCAGGACAAACGTAAACTCGTTTACGGATTTCTTTATTTGTTCTTTGTCTAAGTTTCCATGGTAAATTATGACCTCTTCGATGTAGTTGTAGATTTTGATCACGCTGAAACCCTTTATTACATATCTCACATACAAATCGATTTGTCGCCATTAACGTTTTCGGAGATAAAGCTATTACTTCCGCATTTGGATCTACAACAACAAATATAATGATGTAATCAGAAAAAGTACAGAACAGAAAATTCTGAATCAGAATTCGGAACAATTATCTGCATACGACTATAACAAACCTGGCATTCCTGGTAGATTTCTCTTTTTCTTTGCTGTTAACGAAGGTTGTATTGGTGGCGGAGCACCAGAAGAAGATACACTAGCTTCTCCAGAAGTAGAAACAGTCATGGTTGATGAATATTATCAAACTCTAACAATTAGCTTTGTTTACAATAATTCATCCGTAGACTGTTAAGAGTACTGAGATACAAATTCAAGCTAGGGTTTCAATAAAGAAACTTTTTTTTAACAGCTACCAGTCTTTAATAGCTTTATCTACCTACCAGTTTCAGCAAATTTATTTCTCTTCTCTTCTGCTTAACTTTCCATGAACTACCACCAACAATTCCAAAATCAAAACCCTAAACCCAGAAAGAATTTATCTTCAAACTCACAAACCATTCAAGTTAAAACCAAAACTCCATTAAAAATCCACCAAATTTTGATGAAGAAGAAACAACTCGAATAAATTACTTAGAGCAAATCATTTAGTGTCATTAATCCATTTTCAACAAACTTCAACCTTAAAGCTTGGCAATTCTAGAGAGTGAGAAACTATTTTCTTTCTCTTGTGCACTGCAAACGTCTGCAGCTATAAAAAAAAAATTTGCTTGTTAGAGAGGAGAAGAAAGAAAAAAATAGGTAAAACTGATTTAAATCATAATAATTATGATTATATACTTTGACTATACCTATGGTTACAAAGGGTTAATAATTAACGTGTCAGTATCTGCACCGTTATGTGTCAAATAGGACAAGAACCTTGATTCTTTGAGACATCTGTATATCACCACTTTTTGTCGTTTACTGAAGAACATCGGAATAAAAGTTTTATTTAGCATCAGCTAAGGGGTAACATAAGACAAACGGTTCATAGATTCGGCACCGTTGGATTTGGGTATACACCTTTGAAACCTCGAACGTTTCTTCTCAGAGCAAGGAAATGATCTAGTTGTAGTGAGATGACGATGATGAATGAGGAGGATGGTCTTATTTTAGTACAACAGAAGTAGTGGATAAACATTTTCGTGAGACAGAGGTGCACATAATACTTTAGTCTATTTACTTGAGCCGTCTATTGATACAGACAGACAGCTCTTAAAAAAAGAGCATTCCTTTCTTGAAAAGTTTGGAAAAAAAAAAAAAAATATAGGTGAGGACATTTTTGACTTTATATCTTAGATTCCTAACTTTGGTCCCAGTTTAACACCCAAGGTCCCAAGGGAAAAATAAATTTAACCTCTTCACGGGTTCATACTAGATAGCTGCCTTCAAAATTTCAAAATACATTTCTTAAGAGCGACTGCAGTGGTACGAGTATAACCAAAGACCAACCAAAATTTGGGTTTAGTCTGGTGTGAGCACGGAAATCTGGTATCACCCGTGGAATCACAAACAATCTTAACATGAATTAGATACATGCATTAAAGTGCGGAAAAAGCATAGTGTGCCTAGGTAGATGATGATTCATAGATTCCAAACCCCGCAAGTTTGTCATGATCTCGTCATCATCCCCAAGTTGATAGATCTGAGTTATGGATACATAAATGAAACCATACGAGTACTAAAGGTAAAGGAGACGATGGTTTACGTGGTTCTAAGACTAAGGCCTACATCCACGGATCCTGAGATATCCACTATAAAGTAAACGATTACAAAGTAAGGGAGACGATGAATTACATGGTTCAGGGAGAGATTTCCCTGAACTCATACTTACTTCTCTCTATTCTCTCTCCTATTTCTTAGTTCTCTCTCTCCCTCGACCCTTTTCTCGTGGAAGGGTATTCATATATATAATCGAATCAAGTGGGTCCACCGACAAGGAACCGTGGGGACCTTATCTTCTCGTGCTCAGGCATGGTCCGCGACTTCCTTGTCATCCCGCGGCTTCTATATTACCCACACTTATCGCGTTGACCTATCCTCGCTTCCTCCGTGGGTCGTCCGACACGTGCCCTCTAAGTAGATTGTGCTCGCGCATGGTCCGCGACTTCCTTGTCATCCCGCGCTTCTATGATACCCACGCCGTTACGCCGACCTATCCTTGCTTCCTTCGTGGGTCGTCCGACACGTGCCCTCCGAGCGCATTAAATACGAGTGGTTGGGGTTATCCAACCCGTGCCGCACGGTGCCGGGCCTCCTCCCCGTCACGTCTCGTGTCGGGCTTGGACTATCCCCAACCGTTGATTACATCTTACCTCGTGATGGGGTAGAGTAACTCATTGGTGTTATGTGGGATCATCTAATTTGGATGCTCCTTCATCTTTGACTGTTGGTCTTGACAGATGGCGCGTTGTCTAAACGCCACGGATGCCCCTATGTGTCATCCCTCTATGAGACATGGCCTCCACGTGGGCTCTGCTAGTACACGTGGCAATGGAGATAAATAAGTGTACTTACAATTTGCCCCTCTTCTTGCGATCGGGCGTTTAGCTTTTGTTGGAAGAAGAACCGTGTGGTACGTTTTTATCTCCCTCCTCATAACTTCTCTAAAAAGGTGCTTCCCGCATTTATTGTGCACGTTTCCCATGTCCTACCATAACCGCCCTTTGGGTAGTGGACGGTTTCTCTTGGTCTTATAAAAAGAGAGAGGAGAGAATGTGAATTTAATTCACATTCTCTGCTTTATTCTCTGTTCTTTTTGTCTTCTTCATCTTCTTAACTTCCTCTGACATCATTGTTGCCGCTGTTGCCGCTACCGTGGTCCCGCCGCCTTTATCGGCATCGTGGTCGCCGCTGCCGCCCACCTTTGTCCGTTGTTGATTTACTCTTTGTGGTTCGTGTATAGTCTTTTTATTCGTTTAATCACCATGCCTAAGCCTGTTGAGTTCTTGATCTTCTGGTGATGCGTTGATGATGAGTTTAGATTTATGTATACCCTGGGATTTGAGGGTTGACGCCACTGAGTCGTGTGCTTTAATTTTATCTTTCTTCTTTTGAGTTGGGATAATAACTTGAGAGTTTAAGTAGTTGTAGACGAATTCTAGGGTTTGCAGTTGTTCTTGAGATTTTTTTTCGCTTTTCGATCTTCCCTGCCTCTGACTTGTACTTTTATTCGTGTTTGTGTCCGCAGAAATGTCCGATCACCCGCGGTCCCTTACCAAACTCCTCCGTCGAGTCCTCATAGGTCACCTCGAGTGATTCTACTACTAAGGGTGGAGCCCCGCCTTGCTTACCTAGGATAATGCTCGGGATAGGCGAACATCCTCGTCCCTTGGTCAGAGATCTTCGTTTAAAAGGGGTGATCCTCCGCAGGGATCTAAACATGCCGTGAATCGCCCTAGAGGTGAGTCTCCTGAGCAACAGAATCCGCGCACTGAGCCTTTAAATGTGCAGCCTCTCCGCTCCAAGCCTCCCCCACGGACTAATCCGCCTGTGTCTAGTTCGAGTAAGTCAACTAAGACTCTATCTTCGAAGAGAAAGGCTACGGAGATAGAGTCTTGGAGACATAGTTCCTCCTAAGAGGAAGGTCATGGCGGTCTCCGGAAGATACTACGGAGAAGCTTTTGAGGAAGACTCACTCTACTTTCCGTCCTTTATCTCTGGGTAATAAGAAGTTTACCTTCCGACACATTGATCTTGAGGCCTTCAAGGTGAAGCATGGTCTTCAGCACTTCCAAGTTCGTTTTTATGCCGCTGATAAAGATATAACTTATGAGATGGTTACCAATTACAAGTATGATGCCTTTCATTTACCGATAACCGTGGGTGCTTTCGAGGCTGGTTTGATGCTACCCTTGTATAAAGCCTATGATGATTTCTACTACCGGGTCTTGTCTAGCCGCGATACGCCAAGAAAAGTCATAATCGCGGGTGCAACAGATGACAGAAACTATCTTCGCCATCTTCGTAAATGCTATCTTCGTAGCAAGGGGAAAACGATGATGACTTGCTATGCCCCTAAATTAGAAAAGGAGAAAGGGTGGTATACTCCCGAGAATTTCAACAAATCCTTTGGAGATTATGTTAACAGAATACTCGTAAACCGTGGTCTCTGTGAGTCTCGGAACATTGCTTCGCTAAGGGGGAAGTTCGACTTTTGAGTGAGGTAAGTGACTCCAAAATGGCGAGGGTTCCTGGTGCCGAAGGTCTTCCTATTCCCGCTGATGAGAGGATTAAGCGTGATCATGACTATGAATGGTCCGCCACCGTTCTTGAAGTCGTTGGTCCGTGGGCCTATGGTTGGGTTCCCGGGCCCCATGGTTGGCAGCTCATCGGCCGATAGTCCTCATCGCGGTTTCTCCCCGCTCGTTATGCCCATTACCGCCTTTGGCATATGAGTTTTGTAGGCATGGATTTTGCTTATAATCGCGATGTTGACGACGCGAAGACGAA
This sequence comes from Papaver armeniacum, assembly GCA_023531295.1. Taxonomy (NCBI): domain Eukaryota; kingdom Viridiplantae; phylum Streptophyta; class Magnoliopsida; order Ranunculales; family Papaveraceae; genus Papaver; species Papaver armeniacum. The sequence continues at coordinate 147,693 of JAJJWW010008606.1, read as the reverse complement.
GATATTCCCGATGCTAACCTTCTTTCGTGCAATACCGATGTTTCTAAGGTGTGTTGTTTTTTTTCTATGTATATATGCCCCTTTCGTTTTCTTGAATAATATTGATTATGCTAAGGAAAGGAGATGCCGATGGCTCTTTTATCATTATGTGTGGTAGGTGAGTAGAGACAAGGGGATCAATCCAAAGCAAGCCGCCGAATTCTCCCACCGAGGGTTCTACACACTCGAGGATGTGAACAGTCCCGTGGATGGTGATGAGGATGTTTCCGACGGGGAAGAGCGACCGAGACTTCTCCGCCCATTCAAGAAGTAGATAGTATTGCCGGTGGGAGCGTTGGTGGAGGTGGTGGTGGTCAGGCCACTGGTGGTGGTGGTAACGATCAAGCTGAGAGGGCTACCAAGGATGGGGATGGTGGTGACAAGGGTACTGGGGATGTTGGAGACAAGGGTACTGGGAATGTTGGGGACAAGGGTACTGGGAATGTTGGGGACAAGGGTACTGGGGATGTTGGGGACAAGGGTAAGAAAATTGCTCTTGATAGTGGTGACAAGGATGGGGATGCTTCTTGCGAGTTTTCCTTTGGTAGGGTTTTATCCGGGGAGCAATCATTTGACATGGCCACAGTTATGGGGCTTGTCTCGGATTTCACTCTGCTTCCCGATGGTGATGACTGGAATGTCCTTAAGGATAGATGCGGGGGTGACCCCATACGTGGATCTGATGCTGGGGTTTTGGCAATACATCCCGAGGTTTGTGTCGGACCTCCTCCACCGCCGGTGGGGTTTTGACGCTAAGCACAACCGGTGCCTCGTTTGGTGGGGCATCCTTAGACTCTCCTTCGATGACTTTACGCGGTCCTTGGTCGCGGATGGTGATGATGCTCAAGCGTGGTCGCAAAAGAAAAATTTGCTTGTCGTGCCTCATCCTCGCCCCCGTGATTGAGGGGGAGAAGAGTTCGGACTCTTTTACTCGCCTCAAGATATGGAACTAACCCCCGAGGAGGTGGTAGATCGAGTGTGGGGCGAGAGTCTTGTGACCAATGGGATTGATCTCGTGGTGATCCTCCCCTACTGTTGCCGGTATGATGGCCATTGCTGATGGGTACCAGTACAATTATCCCCAACAGCGGTTATTGGAGGTTTGTCCTACTCTTTCTTCCCCTGATTTTGCTTAAATGTGTTGTGAACTAATTTCCCTTTGTGATTGATAGATGATGAGGAGTGAGTATTGTAACCATCATATTTACCGGCTCTTCAAGGCCAAGTCTCTCAAGCTGGAAGGGAAGCTCCGGCATTGTGAAGAAACGCTTTCGGCGTTGAAGCTTGGTCTCCGCTAAAGATGAGGAAATAGCGAGTCAGGGGTCTCGCTTAAGCGTAAGGAGCAGCAGAGGACGCGGAGGAGGCAAAGCCGCGCTCGAGCCGGCCTCGTTAAGGCTAAGTTAGCGGTTGCCGAGAAGAACTCTCGTCTATTTCAGTGTCTGCGCTTCCTCTTCTTTGGTAGTTTCCTCGCTCCTTATTTGTTCTGAGTTTTCTCCTTCTTCCCTCCTCCCGCTGTACTGTCTTCAGTGGGCGGAGTCCCTGAATTGTTGTGGCTTCGGAATGAGAGGGCTCGTCAAAAAGGTCGCATTGCTGAGTTAGTTGAAAAACTTAAGAGTGAGTCGGCGAAATGGAATGCCCGCGCGGATGTTCATAACGCTATGGCCGAGGAATGGCGTAAGAAAAAGCATTGCTTGGTAGATCTTCAAAATCGAAATAACCATGACCGCCACTTGTTCAACGGGGCTCTTTTATGGACGCGGGATAATCTTGAGAAAGCCCGCGGGCAGATTTCCTCTTTAGAAATTAAGCTTAATGTGATGGAAGACGAGCTGCGAGCGAGCGCCTTCTCATCCCTCGGATGTGCGGACTTATATGCAGCGTCTTGCCAAGGAAAGAGACGATGCTAGGGCAGAGTGTAGTGCTCTCAGTAGTGCTTTATCCGCGTCTCGAGCTGATGTGGCTCGTCAGGTTGAGCGTGAGAGAGACTTAGAGGTGACTATGTATCGCCTTAACAAGGGATTGGAATCGAAGAATGATGAGGTTAATCGATATCGTCATTCTGACTCGATGCTTCGAATGATCTCGAAAGCGCGAAGTTTCCATATGCTCATAATCTTCTGCAGGTAGATTATGATAGGTTATCGATGAATATGATTATGCCGCGTAGGCTAAAGGGATTCCGCGTTGATCATTGTGAAGGTATACGTTTTTGTCATCGAGTGTGCTTTGTACTGTATCAGTTATAACTGTTCTTTTTCCATTATCTCGCAGAGCTCTGGGACAGCTTCGAGTCATGGATGACAAATTTGCCGAAGCTCAAGCTAAGGTAGTTCAATTGAGGGCCAAGTTAATTACCATCGTGGCTGTGCCTCGTCTCGGGAGGAAACGCCAAGCATGCCAATCAAAAGGTGGACCTTCTTTCCACTTCCCGAGTCAAAGCCGAGATGAAAAGTGTAGCCATAGGCTTCGTGGCTCGTAAGCAATTGGCGAGAGAGATTAATAGAACTCTTGGTGAGATTGAGTTGGATCTCGGGAAAACCATGGGTTAAACAAGAGTTACACTCGGCGTCCCGTACCCGCGCTCCCTTCAGCTCTTCCGGGCCCTCCTCTCGTGGTAGTGTTCCTTCCTCGCCAAGGACAAACCCGCGGATAACGCTCCTTCCCGCAGAGGGTCACATCTAGTATGCTAGGGATTGATCTCGCTTGCTTATCCTTTTTGGCGTTTTTGCTACTCTTTTTGCTAGGCTTGTAATCAACTGTCATGTACTAGATAAAACTTTGGTGTTAAATCTGAATTCGAATTTTGTTGAATTTGCATTTTTTGTTTGTTTTTTTTTTTTTTTTTTTTTTTCAAATAAGTTAACGTAATGAATACTTCCGTAGTATTTACTATCCAAGGATGTTGATCTTTGAATTTGAGAAAGTGTATTGTTTGCGGCATTCCGTAGGTTGATATCCCCGGAATTGCCTTGTGACCTTGCACCCCGTCCAGCGAATTCCTTGGCCAGGGGATTCCTGAACGGTGGGGGTCTAGCCGACGTTCAAGGATATATTCCATTGAGGTCGCGGCCAGTAATATTGCTCTAGTATCTCGTTCGTGGAAGTCGCCTCCCCGGCCGTACACTTATAGACGCTTACGGGGAGTTCCACGAGATTGCATGTGTATGCTCCGATATGTTGCATGCGTGTGCTCAGTATGGGATATTGCCCTAATATTGCAAAGGGGTAAGATCCACGCTTTGTGCAGATATCCTCTCAAAATGTCAATTCTTAATAATGGTATTGCACAATGATTTACGTGGTTCTACCTTAAGGCCTACATCCACTGGGTAACAATAGTATCGATACTTTATTAAGGTGTGACACGGTTTTCAATGTACATCGTGTAAGTAGTATATACATGTGGTTCATATGGTTTATGTACATTGTGTGAATATGTGTTTCATGTGGTATAGGTTGTGGGTTTTGAATAAATTGAAATGCGTGGGTAATGAATGGGATATGATACTTGAAAGTGAAAGCTTTGATTGATTGAAAAGTTAAGGTGTGTTACTCCTTTGTCGAGATAGAAACATGTGGACTAGCAAGTCCCTTTTCTTCTTCCGAAATGCACACGCAGTGGTTGGTCATGGGTAGTATGGCTTGAGGTATTTGGCATTCCACGGATGCATGAGGATTTCGCCTTCAAAGTGTTGCGCAGATAGTAAGAGCCATTTCCCGCGATGTCGTGTATTACGTAGGGTCCTCCCCAAGTTGGTGCCAATTTTCCCCACTTCTTTTCTCGTTGGTATTGGGAATGGTCCTCAACACATACCGCCCTTTCTACAAAATTCCTAAGTTTCACTTTTTTGTTATATTCTCTGCCACTGCGTTGGTAGTTTTCCATTCTTTGCAAAGGCCGTTTCTCCCCTTTCTTCGAGGTCGTCTAGCTTTTCTAACATCATGTCCGTGGTGAGATTCTTTTCCCATGCTTCGTTTTTGTAGTTGGAAGTAGAATTTCCGCAGGATTACCGCTTCGCCCCGTAGGTGAGCAAAAACGGGGATTCTCCTAGAGCCGACCTTCGAGTCGTCCTATATGCCCATAGGACGTTATGCACTGCTCACACCACCGCCCCTTGTACTCGTCTAGCCGTTTTTTTAAGAATAAGTGCCAAAGTTTTGTTTGTGGCTTCGCTTGTCCATTGCTTTGTGGGTATATGGGGGTGGATTTGTTTTTTCGAATCTTGAAGGTGTCGAACAACAAGTCAATATTCTTTCCTTGTAGTCGCTTACCATTGTCGGAAACTATCTCTCAAGGGGATGCCAAACCCGCAGATGATATTTTGAAAAATAAAAGTAAAGACGTCTGAATCCCGAATTCTAGCCAGTGCTTTTGCTTCTACCCACTTGCTGAAGTAATCCGTCGCCACTATTAGGAATCTTCTCTTCCATGTCCCTGATACGAGCGGGCCTACTATGTCGATCCCCCATTTCCCAAAGGGCCACGGGACTCATCCACGTAATTCGGCTTTGTGTTGGGGCATGGATTCGCTTGCCGAATCTTTGACATTCTTCGCACCTTGCGCCATCCTAGCCGCGTCTCGGATCATGGTTGGCCGAGTAGCCCCGCGTCTTCGCCTTATCTCGCAAGGGATCTTATTCCACCGTGATTCCCGCGTCCCTCTCTATGGATGTCTTTCAAGATGAAATGTCCCTCCGATCGAGACAGATAAATACGAAGTGGCCCGAGGAATGATTTTCTCGTATAAGGTTCCGTCTCTAGCTCGTACATCCCCGCTTCCGGGATTGTACCTTCCTAGCTTGTTTGATATCCTGGGGAGTTTCCCTCTTTTAGGAAAGAGTGGATTTCGGTTCTCCAATCTGCTTCTTGACTGTAATCGTCGTCTTCATCAGCTTGTCGCGTGATGTCATCGTCTTGAAAGCCGTCGAAGATGTGCTCTCCGACATCATCATCAGAAATATCTTCGTCCTTAGACTTGCATTGGTTAGCCGCGCATGTTTCTTGGGGCTTGATAGATGGTTCGTACACTCTTGTTATCTTGATTGCTTCGACATCCTCATTTTTAAGCATGGCTGATATGTATGCCAGGGCATCTGCGTGTCTGAGCTCCTTCCTACGCAGATGTCGAAACTTGATTTTTGGTATTTGGGAAACCAACGTTTGTACCAGAGCCATGTATGCCATCAGTGTCTCGTCATACACATTGTATTCGTAGCCTATCTGCCGTATGATCAATTGTGAATCACTCGTTAAGCGTACTTCTTGTATCCCTAATTCAATTATCAAGCGGAGGGCGTGGACCACTCCTTCGTACTCTACGATGTTATTTGTATGGCCTTCGAATTCCAATCTGAACGCATGCACGATCCTATCTCCCGTGGGCGTGGTGAGGACGATGCCTATCCCCGCGCCCTCTCTATTTTTGGAGCCGTCGACAAAGACCTCCCATTGTCGTGGGTTCATTGGTTCAAGAATGTTATTTGGCTCCTTTTGTTTTTCCATTTCAGGGGCACCCGAGGCCCTCCATCCTTGTATGCGCACCTCTTCTTCGTTGTCCAAAGGTAGGTCTGCTAGAAAGTCCGCTAACACTTACGATTTCTGAGAGTGTTGAAGCTCATAGTGGATATTGAATTGGTCGAGGTATGTGCTCCATTTCGCTATGCGTCCTACCTTTCCCTCGCACTTTGAGGATGGCTTCTAAGGGTGCTCGGCATGGGATACGTATGTCATGCGTTAAGAAGTACGTCCTCGCCTTTAATGTAGACCATACGACGGCTAAGATGAGTTGTTTGATTCTTGTGTAGTTTCTTTCTACTGAGTTCATAGTCTTGCCGACATAATAGATCGGCTGCTCCTCCTTTGTGTGGGTCCCGACAAGTACGCGCTTTATCGCATCGTCTGTTCTTGCCGCAATGTATAGTGCCAGGACTTCGCCGTGGTCTGGTTTCAAGGATGGGGATCTCTGCTAGGTACCGTTTGACGCCTAGGAAAGCTTCTTCGCATTCTCGCGTCCACTCAAATTTCGTCCCCTTTTTAGTATGTTAAAAAGAGTTTGCACCTATCCGAAGATCTTGAGATGAATCTTCCTGTGGCTGCTAGGGATCCATTGAGCTTTTGTACTTCTTTTAGGTTCTTTGGGGATGGCATGTCTACTATGGCTCGGATCTTTGCGGGATCTACTTCAATGCCCCTTTTTGTCACTAGGTACCCAAGGAATTTTCCTGATGTTACTCCGAACGTGCATTTTTCAGGGTTGACCTTCATATTGTGTTCTCTCATAGCCCCGAAGATGTCCCTCAGTCCCGGTGGTGGTTCTTCCTCAATCTGCTCTTGACGAGCATATCGTCAACATGACCTCTAGGTCCTACCAATCTACGGCTTGAAAATAGCATCGACCATCCTTTGGTACGTTGCTCCCGCATTCCGAGTCCGAAAGGCATCCTTACATAGCAATAGAGACCGTGGGGTGTGTAAAATGTCAGTATGTTGCTGATCTTCTTCTGCTAAAAATAGTTGGTTATACCCAGAGTATCCGTCCATGAATGATAACTCTTCGTATCCTTCTACCGCGTCGACGAGCTGATCAATGCTAGGTAATGGATAACTATCCTTGGGGCATGCGTTGTTCAAGTTGGTGAAGTCGATGCGATTCGACCCTCCATTCTTCTTTGGTACTATTACCATGTTAGAGATCCAAGTAGGATATTTGACTTCTTTAATGAAACCACCTTCAACAAATTTCATAGCCTAGTCTCTCTATCGCTTTGTGATACTCGAGCCACCTTTCGTATCTTTTGTCTTACCGGGGTGTACCAGTTTTAATGCGCAACTCATGTTGTACCGTCTTCTAGTCTATTCCGGCATATCGTATAGTTTCCACGCGAAGATGTCCGCGTATTCTTTTAGTAGTTTCACCAAATGAGGCTTCGCGTTCGTTGTCCATTAGAGTTCCTATCTTGATCTTCTTTGGATACTCCTCCGTTCCTATGTTAATTTCCTTCACCGCTTCCAAGGATGTGAATGTGGGTTTTGGTTCCCCCAGGTGAGGAACTTTCTTTAATTGCTATTTGGTAGGCTCGGGTTCTTTGTTCGCAAGAGCGCCCTGGCTAGCGTTTGATGTTGATGCCTCCGTGTTCCCTACGGAATACCCTTTAGACAAGTTTTTTCCTGATATCTCTTCCAAGTATTCGTCGATGGCTTTGTCCTTGGATATTGCTTTGTTCTGGGCCCTGCGGGTTCTTCTTTTCTCATCTTCTTCATTATTTAGCCGTATTTGCATTGCCTGGCATTCCTTTGCGGAAACTTGATCACCCTTGATTTCCATCACCCCAAAGGGAGTAGGAAACCTAAGGTATTGATGGTAGGTGGATGCGACTCCCTTAAGTTTGTGGATCCATTTTCGTCCAATAATGGCATTGTAGGGTGAAGGCGTGTTCACCACACTGAAGCGGGCGTTAACTTTCATCGGACCTGCGTCTACTTGCAAAATAATATCCCCGACAGGCTTCGTAGCCGCACCATTGAATCCGTAGATGGTGTAGTGCGAGGTCAAGAGTTGCTCGTCATTAAGCTCCATACGCTTGAAGGTATCATAGAACAGGACGTTTACGGAGCTCCCTCCATCAATGAGTATTTTCTTTATGTTGCATCCTGCGATTGGCAGAGTGAGGATCAAAGGGTCGTTGTGATCTTCCATGTCGTCCTCAATGTCCTCGGCCTCGAAGGTTTGGGGTGCGTTCATCCATTCTTCGTGCTCTTCCACTTCTTTTCCATCTAAGTTGTAGATCTCACAATAGTCTTCAAACTGTTTCCTCGCTTTTCCCCTATCTCGTGCGGTTAGGGTTGGTTCTTTGTTTTCCGAGCAGATATAGTGTTCAAAGTGTACGATTACCCTCCGGCAATTGGACTTGTTTGCTGCGTTTGGTTCTTCGTCCTCGCCTCCACCTTTTCTATATACTTTTTGAGATCCCCGCATCAATCGCCTTTTGTATCGCTATCTTAAGATTTTTGCACTTCTCGGTTGAGTGCCCGTAGAAGCGTGGAAATCGCAATACTCTTTGGATTCTCGCCGAGGCTCGGTGGTTGTTTCCCCTTAGACCAAGGCCGCCTAGGTCTTCATGATCCTTGATCTCCTTTAGAATACGTGAGTAGCCGGTAATGAGCTTTGTGTAGACTCGGTCCTCAAATTTTCTTCCACCCCTTTTGTGGTCATCTTTCCGATCCTTTTGGCGTTCGCTGATCTGCTTCGCTAATTCCGCGGAATTGGTCCGTGGGGGTCGTTGAGCCTGTGCTCTCGGTTCTCTCTTTGAATTTCTTCCAACCTTGCATGTTTTTCGATGATTATCCTCAAATCTCCTTCTGTGGTTGGAGAGGTACCGTGGATTTCAACAAACAAAGGGCTCATCCTGTCGAGCCCCCATTTGTAACAATTAATACTAACCACGGGATCCACTTGTCCTATGGCTTGACATATCTTGTGCCACCTATCCGTGTATTCTCGAATGGACTCCTTGTATTTGATTGCAAGTGAGAAGAGCTTGTCCATCCCTGTGTTTACAACCTTGTTATACATATAAGTAGCCAAGAATTTTTCCGTGAGTTGATCATAAGAATTGATGCATCCGTGCTTGAGGTTATCAAACCAAGATAGGGCGGATCCCTTCAAAGCTTGAAGGGAAGTATCTCGCAAAGTATAGCTTCGTCGTGGTCCCATCCGCCATTACCCCGTTGTAATATCGTAGGTGAGCAGCTGGATCGGTGGACCCGTCGTAACACTCGAAGGATGGGACCGGCACTTCGGGGTATGATAGCGGTGGCCAACTCACAGTGCGAGTGGGGTGGTGTTGGCTTCCTTCATAACCTGTTCTAGTCTTCCACCTCCTGTCTCGGTCTTGATTTGATTGATCTCTCGCTAACATCTCCGCGCAAGACTCTCCATTGCCAAACAGTGTTCTTCTTGAATGGAAGGGCGTGCCTTCCTTGTAGATTTTGACGTCGTGGCCTCCTCCTCATCATAGTAATCTGATGTGTCCGGGTGATAGTCCGGGTCGGGCCTTCTATTATTCCGCGCACCTCTTCGGTTGACTATTGCAGGTGTGTTCTCGAGGATCATCCTCCGGTCTCTATTCTGTATCGTGAGTTAGCCTCGTCCCCGTTGATTTTCTAACTCCGCGCTTTGGAGGATCTTCTCTCTCAATTGTTGGGTTCTCTTGGGCTAGTAAGGCCACCGCATCCGCGTATGTCTCTGATTCCGTTTTAGTTCTTCTAATTGCGCCAAAACTCGCGCAGATCGGTTTGATGCTTGATTTGTTCCTATTTGGACCTGGGCTTGTTCCTCGGGGGCCGCGGTGTTGATTTCCATTGCTATTTGTCTACCCGGCTCTATCATTTCGTAGGATCCTGCGTGCAGTTGTTCGTTTTGTTCGTTAGTCTGCGGCATCCCATAGGGGGGGTTCTGGATTACTGATTCTGCCACCGTTTCTCGAGGTTCCGTAGGCCTGGTTGTTGCTGTCACTTTGGAGGCGACCATTTGAGAAGTTCCTTCGGTAGGTGTAGCGCCTTCCGCCGCGGCCTTCCTTGCTTCCATTGCGATGATGCCCGCATCTCGAAAGGAATGTGCTTTCCGCTCCATTCTCGTGCCTTGTCCCCTACCGCGAGTCCCGCGCCCTTTTGTTTGCTCCTTGTTACTACCGGCGTAGTCCTATGTGCCTCTTTTGAAGGTACCTTTGTCTTTCCTAGCATCTTTGTTCCTTTCCATTGCAATACTCGCACAAAGAACATGGAGGTAAACCGAGACAACAAGTCCACGAGTTAGTCATTAGTTCAACTTTGATTTCATAAGCTCGATTTCCAAAGTGGTAATGAGTGTACTCGATTGTTAGTTTGACGAATAATACGAAAAACATAGACGGATGCGGATTTAACCGAGATAAGGTCCATGGGTTGTTGTTCGCAAAAAGTTCAAATCATTGGTGGAAGTTATGTTTGAAACATCGCTTAAAATACGTGACCGTTGGCTTAAGGGTCACTCAACGCCCATATCCGTTGTTTAGAAAATATAGTAGACACAAGTATGTGCGAAAAATAGCCCCTGCACCCCAGATCTGCTAGTTAAAAATCGTAAAAGACCCAGACTCGTTGTTAGACGGCACAAAACAATACAAATACGTGCGAAAAATAAATTTAAACAGAGATCCGTCTATGTTCTAAGTAAAACTTTTGAGGTAGAGGCTATAAAATCACAGGGAAAGATAAATCTTTTTACCGGGACAAAGTCCCTGTTTCTAGCGCCAAATTGTGAGCACGGAAATCTGGTATCACCCGTGGAATCACAAACAATCTTAACATGAATTAGATACATGCATTAAAGTGCGGAAAAAGCATAGTGTGCCTAGGTAGATGATGATTCATAGATTCCAAACCCCGCAAGTTTGTCATGATCTCGTCATCATCCCCAAGTTGATAGATCTGAGTTATGGATACATAAATGAAACCATACGAGTACTAAAGGTAAAGGAGACGATGGTTTACGTGGTTCGGCACTAAGGCCTACATCCACGGATCCGGAGATATCCACTATAAAGTAAACGATTACAAAAGTAAGGGAGACGATGAATTACATGGTTCAGGGAGAGATTTCCCTGAACTCATACTTACTTCTCTCTATTCTCTCTCCTATTTCTTAGTTCTCTCTCTCCCTCGACCCCCTTTTCTATGGAAGGGGTATTCATATATATAACTGAATCAAGTGGGTCCACTGACAAGGAACTGTGGGGACCTTATCTTCTCGTGCTCTGTGCATGGTCCGCGGACTTCCTTGTCATCCCGCGGCTTCTATATTACCCACACTTATCGCGTTGACCTATCCTCGCTTCCTACGTGGGTCGTCTGACACGTGCCCTCTAAGTAGATTGTGCTCTGTGCATGGTCCGCGGACTTCCTTGTCATCCCGCGGCTTCTATGATACCCACGCTCGTTACGCTGACCTATCCTTGCTTCCTTCGTGGGTCGTCCGACACGTGCCCTCTGAGCGGCATTAAATACGAGTGGTTGGGGTTATCCAGTCCGTGCCAGACGGTGTCAGTCCTCCCCTGTCACGTCTGTGTCAGTTGGACTATCCCCAACCGTTGATTACATCTTACCTCGTGATGGGGTAGAGTAACTCATTGGTGTTATGTGGGATCATCTAATTTGGATGCTCCTTCATCTTTGACTGTTGGTCTTGACAGATGGCGCGTTGTCTAAACGCCACGGATGCCCCTATGTGTCATCCCTCTTTGAGACATGGCCTCCACGTGGGCTCTGCTAGTACACGTGGCAATGGAGATAAATAAGTGTACTTACATCTGGTGTGTGACGCTACGGGTGGAAGACTAAATTTGGTGGAGCGTGGATTATACGTTCGCCTGGTGTGGGGCGTGAAGTATACGTTCGCCTGGTGGTGGGGCGTGGATTATACGTTCGCCTAGTGTGGGGGAGATTTCGAAAAAAATAATTTTTTTTAAAAAAAAAAAGAAAAAACAATGGGGCAGAGGTATAAACCTCGCTCCATTCAAAAAGTTTAAAAAAGTTTCGTGGGGCGGAGGTATAAACCACGCCCCACAATAAATAAATAAAAAATATATGGGGCGGGGTATAAACCACGTCTGCTGTGGGGCGTAGACTTTACGTCCGCCTGGTGTGGGGCGAATACTATATCAACGCCTGGTGTGGGGAGAATACTATATCAACGCTCGACTAAAATTTGGGTTTGGTCTTTGGTCGCCGACCAAATTTAGTCTGGAAATTTGGTATAGTCTGGTATTTGATCTTTAGTCCGTCCCACTACGTCTCTATCTCTTCCCAAATTTTTGGTCTTGGTCGCCCACTGCGGTTGCTCTAAGCCAAGTATTATGATCGGTGATTTCGCTTATTTACAACTTAATTGTAACAAAATCCTACTACTATGACGTTTGTTTGGTTTTATTGTATTTTTTTTTTTTTTGGCTTCGATACAAGGAGGAACCAATATGATCCTCGTTTAAGCTAAGCAATGTCGAATTTTCGTATTTTGATAGTTTCCGTGACATTTAAGACGGATATTGGGATTTTGTATCTAATTTGCACTTTTTAACCTACTTTTACTCCCAATATTTCTCCTTTAACTATGTTTATTTACTAAAATTCACTTTTTTATATTATATATTTTTTTCACCACAAATAAGTCATTCTACCTATAGGGTTTGTAGTGAAATTATTTTGATAATCATGAAATTTTTGATATTAGGTTGATTATCTAAATTATATATAACTCCATAATAACATCAGATCATATATGTAGTTAACAATCCATGATTATTATTTGTTTTGTGATGTATCTCGTAGATGAAAAATATAGCATCTACCAACAATTGACAATTGTAAGGTCCTGGAGCTCGGTGCAAAGAAAGAGCTCAAGTCGAGTCGAAGATAATAAGTTCTCAGCTCGATTATGAATTGAAGATAATGAGTCAACAGAGAATGACAACGACACCACTGATACTATGACACATGCAAGACATGAGCTCTGTAATAGGAAGCGAAGACAAGGCCAAGGTTGTCAGAGTCAAGACCTGATGATCGAGATATAATGAAGATCACGGGTCGAGCTACTAAATTATGAACAAAATAATATCTGGGTGGATCTTGACGTCACCTCCAGGTATACACGAGTGGTCCCCATTAGACATACTTTTAGTGTGATTCATACGCATGTAACTGTATATAACCCCAAGAAGGCCCATGCAAGACATATGATTCAGTCTAACTTGATCAATAAGAATTATTTGTATATTAGAAAAAAAAAAAAAAAAAAAAAAAAAACATGTAACTGTAGATAACCCCAAGAAGGCTCATTATGTAATGCAAGACATATGATTCAGTCTAACTTGATCAATAAGAATTATCTTTACTATGTTCTCTCTCCTACTTTCCATGAGAACTCAATTGTAAAAACCAACCTAGAGATAACTCAGTAATCACCAATTGACCTAGACCTAAGTAATCTACAGTCGAAGATCGATAATCAGACTAAGTTGGGAGGTAGATTCAGACAATAACCACATTTCAATCTCTTGTAGGTACGTATTTCCATAATAGGAAAATATGCATCTTCATTGGCGCCGATTAGGGTTGCATCATAATTTTGATTTCTCATCATGATCTCACGCTAGATCATAATTTTGATGCATAATCATACTTATTTGGGAGAAAATTGCATACAAATATGATTTTCTTGATCTCAAATCATGAATCTAAATGTTATTATTGATTACAGAGGTTTACTCTTTTCATCGACATCTTAATCTCATAAAAATCAAACTTGCGTTCATGCTAATATCATTTCTAGCTTAATCTGCATATAGATCATATACATCGATCTCTAAGTTATCATTTTAACTATTCTAATATGTTAAAATCATCTTAACATCATTTACTGACGAGGTGTCGAACTCGCAAAAATAAATTCCTTACTTCTCTTAACACTAACTAGTAGTAGAATGACAAGCAGGTTCGTTCCTAAGGGAGAGTTGAGTCTAAGTTTCCAATTCAATTTCTGAATAAAAATAATGCAAATATGAGGATGAAAATGATCAAAGACTCTTTCTCGATCACAAAACATGAATCTTATTGACATAGCTATGTTTCTGCAAAGTACCCATTACTAATAACCCTAAAATATTTAGTACGCTCAAATATTCCGCAATCTCAAATTCACCGGACACGGAAGCGTTCGACTGCTGGATTCTACTTGCCAAGTTTCCTAGAAGTATGCTCTCTAGGTGTGACTTGAACAAATGCATTAAGTTCTATGAGATATGCTATTCCTAGTGACAAACACATAAGCTCGATTCATCTGCTAGTGTCATTCAATACACATGGATATTTAACAAAATCCCATCGTCAATAACCACATATTACTACTTGTACTCGGAACATCTAGACAATTACGGGTCGAAGAGTTCTTGAATTAGCAATCGAATCATCCATAAACCAATTTAATTTGCAACTTAAGCGATTCAAGAATAATTCATAAACACTTTTGGCACGGTAGAGAATAAGCAATAAAAATATAGATTGCAAGAAAACAGGCAGTTTAAATATCAATTTGAGTTCATGTTCGGACGTCAAAATCGTCCCAAATCAGGAATGCTTAGCTACTGGAGTTCATGGCAATAACAATAAAAACTAAACAGAAAACAAGAATACAAAACCAAGCAGCTGCAGGTGATGGTTGCGGTGGAATGATGTGAACTGGTAGTGGTGAACTCCGTGGTCTTGTAACAGGGGAATGGTGGCTGCAAAGTGAAACTGCTGCTGATGTAGTTGCCTGTAGTCTGCTGCCTTGTTTGTTGTGGCGAGGTGAGATGCAGGTGGTGGATGGAAGGTGCTTTTGTGAATGGAGGATGGAACTGAACTCTAGTTGTTGTTGGTGATGTATGCAGGTGGTACTGAGAACTGGTGGTATGCAAGGATGGTGATGAAGATGAAATTGTGTAAGCTGGTGGAGATGCAGATGGTGTATGCTATGCTGGTGGTGACGAATGGATGATGGAAGGATGGCGTTGTATGCAGATGGAGATGCATGTGGGAGATGCAGGTGAGTGAATGGAGCTGGTGATGATTGGAGAGGAGCAGAGAGCTCCTCTCTGTTGGTGGTGGTGATAGCAGTCGTGAGCAGGGGGTATGAGATGATTTTGCTGTAGATTTTAGGTCTTCTTTTATAGCTTCATTCTCGCTGCGAACTTACATCCCACGCAAACATATTTTCCTGACTTATCTCAGCTTCTAAAACACGTCTTAAATCTACTCCTTTCATATCATCGGAAACAAGCTTCAATTCCAGACCTAACTTATCGGCAGACGTAACAAATCCTAACCAAATATTTGCTGTAAAGTCGCATCCATCACAAACCCAACGTTCTCTTTTTCCTTGGCTTCAAAATCCTGTTCCAAAACCTGGGGCAGAACCTGTCGTGACTGAAGTTTCATTGATCACTCAGGTCTTCTCGAGCACCTGCTGTGCGTTTTCTGGTGGTGAAAGGGATGAGTTTGTTGTGGTGATTTTAGCCGCTCCTATGCATCAGTCCTCCCTAAATCAACCCCAATCTCTGCCCATTTCATCCTTGTTCTTTCTCCATCAACGAATCCAGCTCAACCCTGTAAAACAATCCACACAAATTCGGCTGAAACTGAGCTCAGTACTTGACCCCCAGACTCTCCTAAACTCGAGCACAACCTCCTAAAAAACTGGTACCAATTGCTCCATATTCTTCTCATCTGAAAATCACCTTAAAGCTTGTTCATCTCCTCGATTCAGTACCACTATCAATTGATAGTAATATGTACTCTTTCTTCCCTGCATTTCCAGGCTTGAAACTATCCCAAATCCTTGACAATACATACCCATTTATTCTCTGTCTTGAACTCGTATAGGCTTCTTAAATTCACGAGCCACAATAATTAGCCGCCGTTGAGGACTTGGTGCAGAAAGAGAGAGAACTAGGTGCAGACAACTAGCACTTCTATAAGAATCTGGTCGTGAACTGTGAACTGATGATAGATGCTAGGTATAGAGAATAACCAGGGGGCTCAGGAATTTCGTCGAACAGCTGGTATGCGCCCTACGAAGTGGAGACAGGTAGAGCTCTGTTGGATTTGTAACCTTCCACGGCTCCTTCCCTGCAAACCCAATTTCATACACAATAGACCCATACATTCAAATCATATCAGAACTCAATCATCTCTGAATTTCCATCACACATTCATGAACAATGGCAACAGCTTAAGTTTCTTTCTTCTGCGTATTTTCGGGATTAAACTCAACTCGAACATCTCTGACACTCATTACTGCTCCCTGATGTTTTCAGCTTCAAATTACTCATTTATTCGGTATCAATCTTCTCCCTTCGTGGCTATAAATCGATGGCAGCAGTTCAATCTCATTGGTTGTTTCTCGGCATCATTCTGGTCACACACCAGCAAACTCGAGTAACTAATCCTTTCCTTATTGTATTTCGGCTTTGAACACTGACCAATCCCTTGGCGCTCAATAACAAACTTATGGTTTAGCAGGAACCTTGGCTGCAGTGAGAATTAGCATCTCTTCAGGGACGCAGAGTGCAGGAACTGGTCATGAAACACACTGCTCAATCTAGTCTTCAGCTTCTAGGTTAAGGTATAGAAGATGGTGGGCCTAGGTACAGACCCGGGTGCTCTTGTACGTTCCCAGCTATAGGTTTAGTGACTGTGCTTCAGTAATTCTTCTGTGGACTTGTTAAAGACTTGCATGCTTGCTAACTTCAAGTCTGTAAAACAGCAAAAGCCTCCGGGCAATGAATTATGTACCTATTTTCTTTGTTTCACGTCACATCACTCCAATGTACCTATAAAACTCAAAGGAAGCATAATATACAAAAAATAGAAGAGAAATAGCTAAGAAAAGCATAAGAAATCGATATTCGAAAGATGTATTTTAGGTTCCTATCAAATTCCCCCACACTTAATCTTTGCTAGTCCTCGAGCAAACAAAACAAAACCAAAATACAACAACTCCGTGTCGTCGAGGCTACGGTTACTCTTAGCATGAATAACAAGCCTTTAAACCCCTAGGTGTCCCTAGTGGACGAGTTATAGTCTTGTGAAGGTTTACAAGAGGTGTACCTACAAAACCTTTTACTCCAAATTCCAACTACCTGTGAAGAATGTATGAACGAAACCGAAATGACTACAGGAGGAAGTACCCAGATGCAAATCCAATTCATATATAAACAAAGCTCTACTCAAAAAGTCGAACAACCCACAATACTCGAAATCTAACAAACCACAATCACACATGAATAGATTAAGAAGATGGATATAGAGATAGATGGTTGCGATGTTGACTAAAGTGAATGGTGTTTCCCATATCTGTCTGAAGGTCATGCCAAGATGAACCTATGAATCCTAATGGATTGAGATACTGGTCTGAATTCTAATATCAACTCAACTGGCATATACAAGGGAACCAGTGGTCGATAATCCTAATTCTAGATCAACTCGACTGGCAAATACAAGGGAACCAACGGTCGATTTATTAATTGAACAATAATAATAATAACTTTTTTTTTTTTCTTTTTCTTTTTTCACTTTTTTTTTTTTTTTTTTTTTTTGAATCGACAACATGATTAGATATTTTGGATCCAAGCGCATGCTTCTTGTCAGCAGATTACATGATAATTCCCGTGGATCCTGCATTCCACGCTTGTTTAGGCGACGGAGACAGGGAGAACACACACATATTGCTATCCAAGTGTCTTTCTTTTTTCTTTTTTTTTTCAATTTTTTCATATTTCATTTCTTTTTTCTCATATATATACTCCGATTGGTCTAATTGGTCTGGTTTTTTTTTTTAGTAACTCAATCACTCTATTTCGTCCTAGCAGTAATAACAATTCGATGTTAGTGACCCACCAAATCACTTGGAGAAGCAAAAAGTTTGCAAAAATAAAAACAGAAGGTGATATGGTGACGATTCCTAGATATGGTAACAACTATCATATAATTTCTAACACCTGAGATCTGTTTTTTTTTTAGTTAATGGGTTCCTCAACTCCTGCAATCAAGATGGTTCCATCCACTTATATTGTCCAGTGTCATCCTGAAAGCACAAGTTTCTAGATTTTGAAGTTTATCATGCAAAAAATATTATTTTTTTATTTGAATAGAGCTTATGTGTTTGTCACTAGGAATAGCCTATCTCATAGAACTTAATGCATTTGTTTAAGTCACACCTAGAGAGCGTACTTCTAGGAAACTTGGCAAGTAGAATCCGGTAGTCGAGCGCTTCCGTGTCCGGTGAATTTGAGATTGCGGAATATTTGAGCGTACTAAATATTCTAGGGTTATTAGTAATGGGTACTTTGCAGAAACATAGCTATGTCAATAAGATTCATGTTTTGTGACCGAGAAAGAGTCTTTGATCATTTTCATCCTCATATTTGCATTATTCTTATTCAGAAATTGAATTGGAAACTTAGACTCAACTCTCCCTTGGGAACAAACCTGCTTGTCATTGTACTACTAGTTAGTGTTAAGAAAAGTAAGGGATTTATTTTTGCGAGTTCGACACCTCGTCAAAATTGGCGCCGCTGCCGGGGAGCAGTCGGTAGTTTGAGTTGTTATTTAATTTTCTATTTTTGCATTTAGTTTCATTCTTTGCATTTACTAATTTATCTTTTTAGAATCTTGTTTTCAGGTACAAGAAATCACTTGTTTTGCGTGTGCACAATTGGGAAGAAGAGGTAAGTCTCTAAACGAGTTGTGTGCATAATTTTCAAGATGTATCCTTTTGGGAACAACATATATGGTTCAAAAGACCGTGCATATAATGGTAATAATTCTGATTTTCAGTCTCACTCTTACAATAGCTTTCAACCATATGTGGGATATAATCAAAACCAATCTTTTGGCTATGATGACTATTCGAAAAGACCTTGTGATTATTCTCATACATCGCAACCTTTTGGTAGTTATGTAAGTGAAAAATCACAAGGATGGGGGGATAGTTATACTTCTCATACGTTCCAATCTATTTTCTTACAGATGCCTAATGAATTCATGGATTTGCGACGTACATGGAACCAGATTAACTCAACTCCCAATGTGCCGAGTTTCGTACCACGTGAAACCTATGATAGTGTATTTAGACCTGTTCCGGATCGTACTTATGATCCTTCACCCATTTAAAGGGAAGATACATGGTCTAGAGAACCTATTGTGAATAGTAACGGAAAACGTGTTAACATAAAGAAACTCTTTAAACAATATGAGCAGTTGGAAGAAGAGGGAGCAACAGAAGAGACTCTTCAAGCAATTTCTAGGGCCATACATATGGAGTTTAACCGCCATGTTGATAATGGAGAAGAGCCCCAAGAAGAAGATTCTGAGGATGATGAACCTTTGGAAAATGTTGATAATGATGGTGATAGTAGCTCAACTCAAGATCATTCTCCTATTCAAAAGGAAGAAGTTGAGTCTAGCAACACTACAGTTATTGATGATAAGACTTATGTTGTGTATAAAAGCGATGATGATTATGACTTCTTTGTGCACCGTACCCCAAATCCAGAGATAGTCGATACTTTGAATGAGAAGTCAACTTGTGATGAAGAACGTAAGGATTATGATAATTTGCTTATGGAAGATTCTGATTTCTTTTCCGATGAGGAGGACTTGGTTATAAAAGAAACCAGTGAATGTATTAATAAGAGTTCGAGTGAGAGATGATACTTGTGATGTGAGAATGGAAGTGTCCAGCAGTACCAAGGATCCCGAAATACTAGAGATTTCGCAAGGTTTGTCTAACCCTTTATATGACTCTCTATCTAATGATGATCCTCCCAAACTTGAAGTAGTTTGTCATAGAGTTGTTAATCCATCTTTTAGGAAAATACCTCATTTGGGGTTGGAATTATGTGCTTCTAAAGTTCTTTCCGAATTTCTTGCTACTAAGTATCCACCATATGTGTTTGAGTCTAACACCATGCAGGTTTGCCAAGAGGAACGAATAGAAGTACCTTCCACTTATGTTTTGTATGCACTTCTGAGTGTAGAAAATACTAAGTGTGGGGGTAACTCTCGTGGGTTGATAATTTCCATTTTCCCACCATTTGCTAACATTCTTGTGAAGGTTTTGCTATATATGCAGATTGTTTTGTGGGTGGATCCTCAAATTTTCAGATTGTTGATATATGGGGAGTCTATTTTGAATGTTTCTCGTATGCGTCAATCAGGTGAACAATTCAAATTCTTACTTCCTTGTCTTTTTCAAGTATTCCTCTTATTCTTTTTGCAATGGTTTGAAACATTGAGGACAATGTTTGATTGAAGTGTGGGGGTAGGGTATAATAAGAAAAAAATTGACGTATACAAAACTCCAACTTTTAGAGATTTTTGAACAATTTAGAATAAACATTAGCCTTTCTAAGTAGATGGCATTTTTTTCTTGACGATGAGGTATATATTGGTTGAGTCGGGATTAGATGCCAACTAAATAGCTTGTTTAGTGTTTATCCTCTATTGTTCAGAAATAACTATGAGTTGGAGTATCAGTTTATGTAATTTGTAGAGTTTGATACCTTTAGTTAAAAAAATAAAAAAATATTTTTTTTTTGCATGATAAACTTCAAAATCTAGAAACTTGTGCTTTCAGGATGACACTAGACGAGGTGTCCAACTCGCAAAAATAAATTCCTTACTTCTCTTAACACTAACTAGTAGTACAATGACAAGCAGGTTCATTCCTAAGGGAGAGTTGAGTCTAAGTTGCCAATTCAATTTCTGAATAAGAATAATGCAAATATGAGGATGAAAATGATCAAAGACTCTTTCTCGGTCACAAAACATGAATCTTATTGACATAGCTATGTTTCTGCAAAGTACCCATTACTAATAACCCTAGAATATTTAGTAGCTCAAATATTCCGCAATCTCAAATTCACCGGACACGGAAGCGCTCGACTACCGGATTCTACTTGCCAAGTTTCCGAGAAGTAAGCTCTCTAGGTGTGACTTAAACAAATGTATTAAGTTCTATGAGATAGGCTATTCCTAGTGACAAAAACATAAGCTCGATTCATCTACTAGTGTCATTCAATACACATGGATGTTTAACAAAATCCCATCGCCAATAACCACATATTACTACTTGTACTCGGAACATCTAGACAATTATGGGTCGAAGAGTTCTCGAATTAGCAATCGAATCATCCATAAACCAATTTAATTTGCAACTTAAGCGATTCAAGAATAATTCATAAACACTTTTGGCACGGTAGAGAATAAGCAATAATAAGATAGATTGGAAGAAAATATGCAGTTTAAATATTAATTTGAGTTCATGTTCGGACGTCAAAATCGTCCCAAATCAGGAATGCTTAGCTACTGGAGTTCATGGCAATAACAATAAAAACTAAACAGAAAACAAGAATACAAAACCAAGCAGCTGCAGGTGATGGTTGTGGTGGAATGATGTGAACTGGTAGTGGTGAACTCCGTGGTCTTGTAACAGCGGAATGGTGGATGCAAAGTGAAACTGCTGCTGATGTAGTTGCATGTAGTCTGCTGCCTTGTTGTTGCGGCGAGGTGAGATGCAGGTGGTGGATGGAAGGTGCTGTTGTAAATGGAGGATGGAACTGAACTCCAGCTGTTATTGGTGATGTATGCAGGTGGTACTGGGAACTGGTGGTATGCAAGGATGGTGATGAATATGAAATTGTGTAAGCTGGTGGAGATGCAGATGGTGTATGTTATGCTAGTGGTGATATGCTATGCTGGTGGTGACGAATGGATGATGGTAGGATGGCGTTGTATGCAGATGGAGATGCAGGTGGGAGATGCAGGTGAGTGAATGGAGCTGGTGATGATTGGAGAGGATCAGAGAGCTCCTCTCTGTTGGTGGTGGTGATAGCAGTCGTGAGCAGGGGGTATGAGATGATTTTGTTGTAGATTTTAGGTCTTCTTTTATAGCTTCATTATCGCTGCGAACTTACATCCCATGCAAACATACTTTCCTGACTTATCTCAGCTTCTAAAACATGTCTTCAATCTACTCCGTTTATCTCAATGGAAATAAGCTTCAATTCCAGACCTAACTTATCGGCATACGTGACCAATCCTAACCAAATATTTGCTGTAAAGTCGCATCCATCACAAACCTAGCGTTCTCTCTTTCCTTGGCTTCAAAATCCTGTTCCAAACCTTGGAAAATCCTGTTACAAAACCGGGGGCAGCACCTGTCGTGACTGAAGTTGCATTTATCACTCGGGTCTTCTCGAGCACCTGATGTGCGTTTTCTGGTGGTGAAAGGGATGAGTTTGCTGTGGTGATTTTAGCCGCTCCTATGCATCAGTCCTCCCTAAATCAACCCTAATCTCTATCCATTTCCTCCTTGTTCTTTCTCCATCAACGAATCCAGCTCAACCCTGTAAAATAATCCACACAAATTCGGCTGAAACTGAGCTCAGTACTTGACCCCTAGACTCTCCTAAACTCGAGCACAACCACCTAACAAACTGGTACCAATTGCTCCATATTCTTCTCATCTGAAAATCACCTTAAAGCTTGTTCATCTCCTCGATTCAGTACCACTATCAATCGACAGTAATCTGAACTCTTTCTTCCCTGCATTTCCCGGCTTGAAACTATCCCAAATCCTTGACAATACATACCAATTTCTTCTCTGTCTTGAACTCGTATAAGCTTCTTAAATTCACGAGCCACAATAATTAGTCGGCGTTGAGGACTTGGGGCAGAAAGAGAGAGAACTAGGTGCAGAGAACTAGCACTTCTATAAGAACCTGGTCGTGAACTGTGAACTGATGATAGCAGCTAGGTATAGAGAATAACCAGGGGGCTCAGGAATTTCGACGAACAACTGGTATGCGCCCTGCGAAGTGGAGACAGGTAGAGCTCTGTTGGATTTGTAACCTTCCACAGCTCCTTCCCTGCAAACCCAATTTCATACACAATAGACCCATACATTCAAATCATTTCAGAACTCAATCAACTCTGAATTTCCATCACACATTCATGAACAATGGAAATAGCTTGGGTTTCTTTCTTCTGCGTATTTTAGGGATTAAACTCAACTCGAACATCTCTGACACTCATTACTGCTCCCTGATGTTTTCAGCTTCAAATTACTCATTTAATCGGTATCAATCTTCTCCCTTCGTGGCTACAAATCGATGGCAGCAGTTCAATCTCATTGGTTGTTTCTAGGCATCACTCTGGTCACACACCAGCAAACTCGAGTAACTAATCCTTTCCTTATTGTATTTCGGCTTTGAACACTGACCAATCCCTTGGCGCGCAATAACAAACTTATGGTTTGGCAGGAACCTTGGATGAAGTGAGAATTAACATCTCTTCAGGGACACGGAGTGCAGGAACTGGTCGTGAAACACACTGCTCAATCTAGTCTTCAGCTGCTAGGTCATAAGGTATAGAAGATGGTAGTCCTAGGTACAGACCCAGGTGCTCTTGTACGTTCCCAGCTATAGGTTTAGTGACTGTGCTTCAGTAATTCTTCTTTGGACTTGTTAAATGATCGTTGTCGTATGCGTCAAAAATAAATTACTTTCTCACTACTCAAAATATAAAATATAGCAAGGGCAAGAAAGGATCGTTCCCACAGAGAGGTCTTGGGTTTTCAATATGTTTCGGTTTCCTATATAAAGCAAGGGTGTTTTTCTAATTTTTATATACTAAAATAAAATAAAGGCAAATAATAAAATAAATACGCAAATCAAGGTAGTGAAATATTTGATAAAGGTTTCATCTTCAATTTAAACAAGTTTTTGAATGTATGAATAGAATTCGTATTTAATCTCGCTATCATCAAAAGCCCTAGAATACCTTATTGCAAGAATACTCCATAAATTTCCAAAGTTCATCAACACAAATATTAGAGCTGCGTATGTGAATTCTACCTAAAGAAATAACCTAACGCCTTGCGCTAATTAAGTTCAATTCCGAGGAGCATTAAGTTTCATAAATAGGCTAATCAGTGCAATTGAAATACATTGCACAAACAATTCGAACAAAGGTCAATTTCTACATATGATTACAAGGATGTATCACTACAAACCATAATCATATCATACTACTCGTATTCAAGGTTATCGCTCAATGATGAACCCTAAAATAGCTATAGATATGGATGTGAGTTCAATCAATTCTAGACTTAACTAAACAAACATTCAATCATGTTGCAATACGTCAATCATGCAATTGTAATAAGCAGTAGAAATCAAACGATAATATTGAGAGAAAACTAATTCATAAAAATCATAACTTGTTTTCAAAATCCAACTACATCTTTAACCAATAACAAAATCAATTACTTGTGTTTTTGGAAATCATCATCATAGAAAGCAAAGAAGAACCATCATGTGAAACCCTAGAAAACAAGTAGAAGCCTCCCTAATGGAGATATATCTTTTTAGAATTGAGAGAGGTTCCTTTTATATCTTTTTCTTTCTCCACCGATTTGTTGTATTTAGGTCACGCCCAAAAATCAGTCTCTGGCATAGCCCATGAGTAAATCCCAGTCAGACAGGTCCAAGTTAATTCTCTGTCAACTCGGTCTAACTCACCGAGTCAACTCAGCAGCTACCGATTCCAGCCGAGTTCTGTCTATTTCTGGGCGATTCCGGCCGATTCCAGGCCATTACAATCCTCTCCTGTAATGTTTCCTACACATTCATCTAACATTCCCATTCATTCAATTGTTCTTTTCCTGTACTCAGCTGCAAACACCACCAATTCAACTGCATCATTACCCGTGGCTGCATTCCAACTTCATTCATTCGTTTCAGCTCAATTTCACCTTGCTGCCAAACTCAAATCCCTGCAATTCACTGCCACCAGCCAACAACAATCCATGGCTTAGCCTGCAATTCAAATCTCAAACCTACCAGCAGCTTAACTCTTTACACAATGACTTCAATTCAGTTCATCCTTCCAATCCAGTTCAAGTACCACCAGTTCCTGCAATGGACTTGTTTTCCACACTGTCATGACCAGCACCAGTCCCATAACCTTGTTAACCTCCATTCTGCTCTTCCATTAGCACCGTGCATCAGTGGCAACAACTTAGCTTTGGGAACTCAAAACAGCACCAACTCCCATTGCAACTCTCGGATTCATCTCTGCCGAAACACTAACAGTATCGACTCGTCAATGGCTTCACCTATTTAACTCAAACCCAACATCTTTCAAATTTACTCGAGTTCTTCCCTGCACTGCCAATTCAACCATTGCATTCATTTTCTTACTGACATAACCAGCAAGACCATTATCAACCATCTGAGACTACACAGCCTCAACTCCACAACTGCAGCTTCAGATTCCTTAACTTGTTGGCAATATCGAACACCAAACTACGAGCAGCATCTGCATCACCAGCACTCCTTCAATCTCAACACTAGAATTGCATTCCAGACCTGCACTCCAGCTGCAACCATCCTGTCGCAACACTTTCCAACAGTTCCAGTGCTTTCAATTCCATCTCTAACCTATTAGACTCGCACTGCCTAGCCATTTCAGCTTATCTTGACTGCAATCAACTTGGCACAAACCCTTTAAGCACTAGCAACAAGACCAACAACTTCTCACTGCCTGTTCACTATTGCCACATGACCACCATTACTCCATCTCAGATCAAGATCACAGTTCACTACTCTTCCTTGCTGCTCAATAACAGCTTCAGATCCATAGAAGCACACAAACCCTGAACTGCAATCTCAATACCACCAGTACATTCTCATCCGTGTACCAACAGCTCAACTTGAATTCAACCACTCTGAGCTTACAGCTTGAGCTACAACCACCACCATTTCCAGCTCAATACCATTATCTGTAAACCTCAATGCCACAACTGAACCCTTTCCTGCAACATCAACACCACCATTTCCTGGCAAACAACAGTAGATCCTTCTCTTCATTCCTGCACAATTCAAGTTCACCACCTCAATCATTCAACAACACCATCACTTAGTTCGAACCCCATCTCAATTTCATACCCTGCCAACACTACCAGAACTCGAAATCACTCAAACCCATCTCAGTAAACAATCTAGTTCTTCTCGATTCAGTTTCTGAAATCATCAAAACCCTTTATCAATTCCTCCGCCAACAACAGCTCTCTATCTGCAGTTTCAGCTCAATCTCAGACCTCTCTCAATCTCACCCATCAACAGCAGCTGCTCCTCTTATTCTCGATGCAAACAAAACCCAATCTTCCATTGTTTTCATCTCAGTTCATCTACAACTTCCAACTTCAAACATCACCAAACCCTAATTCCTGATTTCAAGCTTCAATCTAACCCATTTTCTCATACATAATTTCTCCATCAGCAAAACCCTAGTTTCGCCGCCCCACTACTTCCAGACTCAAATTCCATCTGTGATTCCTTGTTAATTTCACATCTGTGAATAAATCTCTCAATCTCCTCACTCCCATGAAGAACAACAAAGAAAGTAACAGATAAATGGATTCTTCTCGACCTGATGTGTGGTTAACAAATTGGGATTGATATTGGCACCTGCCACTTTGATGAGGGCTGCCACAGTTAGTATGTGGCCGGTCAGTTTCACAAAATTGACAAGCATATTCTCTTTCTTGCTCAACTGTCAGTTATGGGGAACTGACAGTTCATTTTTTACCTCCTTTGTTGCATAACCTTCGTTGGTTCCAAGTATCATTCTCCTGTGAATTGACTTTTTTTCCCTTTACGCTCCAAGTGGACGTTTTCTTCTTCTTTCGCTTGGAATGACTCCAAAGTACCTAAATAACTCAAAAGCAAACATAACATACATAATTCACAAGAAAGATAGCAAAGAAAGCATAAACAATAGATATAAATCTAGGTATTTATCACACCTATCAAATTCCCCCACACTTAGACTTTGCTAGTCCTCGAGAAAATCAAACGAAATAATTCTAAAACATTCATACAACTCCGTGTCGTCGAGGCTACGGTCACACTTAGCACGTATAACAAGCCTTTAAACCCCTAGGTGTCCCTAGTGGACGAGTTATAGTCTCGTGAGGGTTTACTAGAGATATACCCACAAAACCTACTTTTCCAACTTACTAGTTCTCCGAATTGATAGCATCCAACGCGCTAAGAAGACATAGAGATTCTGCACACTATTTATATGAAGTTAGACACATAAATGAACACAATCTCATCCTTAAAAGTTGATAGAGAAATAACCATCCCTTATCGAAAGAAATTCGGGTTCGGAGTGATCAAAAGTCTCGACTCTGCCTCACAAGAAAGGGTTTTATGAAGTTGCTCTCAATAATAAACAACTTTTTTATGGGTCACACATGTGTCCAGGTAGGAGTGAAGAGAGAAATCCTGCGACACGTTGAATGGTAGGAGGCAAAAACCTTCCGAATTGTTTTGAAAACCCACATCTTTTATTGATTTTGAAAACCCATTTTTCTGACGATCTCTACGAAAGGAAATCAACCACTTAACGAATGTGAGAATATGCTTACTTACCTCGTTATCTGTTCGACGTGCATCTAGCACCACTCTCACAGCATCCATAGAAACGTCTTCGGTCTTCAATCGGTGTCTTCATCTTCGTCTTCGGCCTTCAACTCTTGAACTTTGTACAATCTTGACAATGTAATTCTTTCCTCTAATTCCTTGTTGCTTGAAACTTCATTATAAATATTCCTTCTTTCCATTGGTGAACAAAACTAAAAACAAACCAAAATATGATAAAATGGATTTTTTTTTTTTTTTTTTTTAATTTTCAATTTTTTTAAGAAAAGTAAAACAAATACAAAATGAAAACAAAACAAAACAAAATAATAAAACTAATAATGAACCTAACAAAATTTTCTCTTGTCTCTTTTTTTTAATGAGACGAGAGAAATAAACACGAACTGAAAATAAAAATAAAATAAATACAAATGGCCATGGTGTAAGTACTTTACCACTTTGTTCTTCACAACTTGTATGTCTTGATTAAACTTCTTGAAATCTCATCTTGATAATATTCACTCTTGTACAATAGTCTTCAACTTATAAAAATTCTGCTCCTTGTCTTGTTGCTATACTTGAATCTGGAATCTGCTCATTTCTGTACTGTTGCTTGTAAACCTTGAACGTCTTCAACTTTCCTTCGAATTTGTGATGCTCCTCTTATTGATGATGATGGTGTTTCTATGGACCTGTTGGTGTAGAGAGAGATAAAGTGGATGGTGCTAACTGCGAACAAGATCACAAGTGGTATGTAAGTTAGCAATTCGATGTCACCATCATGATTGATAAAATAACACTCAAGAGATCAAAATAGTGCTTCTATTGGTGGGATGTTGGGTAGCTCACCATTCTACCCGGAGTTTACGTACGGTGACACACACTCTAAAAGCACAAATTTAGACATGTACAAAGAAGTGAAGGTCGGTGCCTCTCATGATGTAACATGGGTAGTCTCCACTATAGGGGACCACAACTCTAATACCGAATTCAGTCTGCACCTTATTTGCCACTGGCATGGTTAAATCCAACTTTAACTCTCATACAAGTGAGAAACCCGATCACGTTCTCTGTCATCTCTAAGTTCAGTCACTCTTGTGAGAATCTCGATGTAATCTTAGCGACATGTATACTATGTGACTCTAAACTAACTACAAGTTGGAGTTTTTTTATTCACTATTTCATACAAAAGTTGGAAATTTTGAAAATTTTACAATGCAAATGATTAACCACTCCCCCACACTTAAACTTTACATTGTCCTCAATGTAAATTGAATCATCCAAAGAAAGTCAAGGTGGGAAATTTATAATAATATGCAATAAGAAAAAGTAAATACAAGACAAGAAAAATAATAGATAAGAGATACGAAACCTATGGGTTGCCTCCCATGTGGCGCTTGGTTTAAAGTCGTCAGCCCGACTATATCCTTGCAAGATTCATTCCCCATATACCAACAATCTGAAAAGTTGGGGATCCTTCCATAGAACCTGTTTTGCAAACACTAGCTTCACACAAATATTAGTAATGTAAAACAGAAACGAAGCTATTGACCGATAAAAGCTTCCCCCACACTTATTCTTGTCCACACTTGGAAGTGTATAAAGAATATAAAAGTCGGGTACTTCCACGGTTTCTTGTTCCAAAACCTGCATAGTTTGAGAATCAAGTATCTCTAATGGCGGAAATCGAGAAACAAAGTCATTCAACAATATTATCGAAGCACATACATTCAAACCAATAAGAGGTAAAGGAGAAGAATCAATATGCAATGGGTTATACAAACCTTGCACAATCTCTTGTATCACGGAATCCTCTTCATCCTTGAAAAATTCAAGTGAACAACTCACCTCTTTTATATCATGGTCCTCTATCAAACCTGCAACCATTCTTCGTCCGTTTCT
This sequence comes from Papaver armeniacum, assembly GCA_023531295.1. Lineage (NCBI taxonomy): Eukaryota > Viridiplantae > Streptophyta > Magnoliopsida > Ranunculales > Papaveraceae > Papaver > Papaver armeniacum. The sequence goes on along the minus strand of JAJJWW010008606.1, from coordinate 118,689 downwards.
GCCTTAACCAAAGTTTCGACATTAACATCATCATTACAATCATATGCAAGCTCAATTGGGTCTTCCACAATATTGGTCATAACGGTCACATTCTCAACACACTCCTCTTTGTTGTAAGGCACATACTCCACTGCGGATTCAAGTCTCACCATAAGGAACTTTTTTAGAACATTCATTGCATCATCCTCAAGCTCTACCTTTTGAATAGGTTCTTGATCGTTATAAATATCAATGCTTGAGTAAGATACACTAGTGTCATCATATTCCTTTTCAACTTCACCTTGATTGCAAAAAGACTCCATTGTACACTCCTCGGGGATGTCACCATAAATTGGTTCAAGCGATGTATTTTCATAATAATCATCACTATCATAGTTGACATAATCTTGTTCGTCGCTGAATTTAGTGTTGCTTGATAGGTGTAGAATACACCGTATTTACTATCTAGTAGTTTATGCTTTCTTTGCTATTTTTCGTGTAAATTATGTATTTTACGCTTGTTTTGAGTTTTATAGCTACTATGGAGTCGCACGGAGGAAAAGAAGAAGAAATCACCCAATTTAAGTCAAAAGGGCAAAAAGGTCATTTTACGGGCAAACACTATCCTGAGCCCAAGTAGTGGTTAAGGGGCTCTCATTCAGGGTACCCCTTATCACTCAGCGGTGGGTATTATTAACACTGGGTAGCCCTTATCCGAGAGGATGGTTATCTTTGGGTAGCATCCAATTGGGTCATCTATCCATGGCTTATATCCGGATCCAAACCCGACCCGGATCCGTGTAATTAAAACTAAAACCTGAAATCGAGAGAACCATCTCTCAAATTATTTCACCTGAACCTGAAATTGAGAAACCAGCAGTTGATGTTTCTGAGATCGAGAAGAAGAATGATTTGTCAGCAAAATCAATTTAAGAAGAGGGGAAAATCGGTCTTCTTCTTGTGGTTTTTGTGGGTGATTTTAGGTTTCGATTCATGCTCGAAATGGAAGAAATCGAGAGGATGTTGATGCCTCGGAAGAGATGGAGTAGTAAAGTTTGAGAAGTTGAGTCATGTTGATTGGAGAACAGAGACGGATATGGTTCTTGAGAATGAAGAGCTAGGGTTTGTAGGTTCATTATTGAGCTGAGATGAAGATGAAAATGGGTTTTAGTAGGTGCCATGAATTGAAGAAATCTGGTGGATTGAGAAGCTAAGAAAGATGATAATAAAGATTGGGTTCTGTTTTTTGTTGCTCAAATTACAAGATAGAGATGGGGTTGTGGTTATGAATCGATGATGGAAATTACGTAACTGGAGAAGTGTATGTTTGATGAGTTGATGGTGGATTGCAATGGCAGTGATAAGAGGAAGAATTGTTGGGTCGATTGCGGGGAGATTGAGAAAGAGATGGTGACGATTTGTTGAGTTCTGAGGGTGTTGAATCTTGGCAGAGCTGGGCATTGTTGCCTGGAGTTGTAGTAGAGGCATTGCAGAGCTATTGCAAGCCATGATTTTAAGTTGTAGGAGCAGTGAGTGTTGGTAGTTAGCTGTGGATGGAGTTCAGAGTGATTATGAGGTTGAGCTGGTGCTGGCCTAGGATTGAAGCTGCAGCTACTGGCATTGGAGAATGAGGAGTTGCAGCTGCAATGTAGGAGTGTCACAGCAGGGGATGGCTTCATGGGTTTGAGGTGCTATGGCTTATTCACTGTGGGAGTTAAAAGAGCAGTAGTGCTTGCAAGTGCAAGGTGGTGTTAGCTCAAGGTGCTGTTGTTAAGGGTCTGGTGCTCAGGTTATGCTTGTGGAAGGAGGGATGGCTTGCTGCCAGTGACATCACAGGGAAAGATGAATGCAGGCTCAGGTGGTTTTGGCTTGAGAAGAGCAATCAGCTGCAGTTGCAGGTGGAACTGAAATCTATAGAGTAGCTGTGATGCTGTGTTGCGGTGGCTGGTGCGGATACTTAGAATTGGTGGTGCTGGTGGATTGCAGTAATGAGGAATAGCAGGGGAATGGTGATGTATGGCATTACAGGTTTGAATGGCTGTTTAAGTTGCAGTGTTCAAATGAGGCAGATCTGTAACAGCTGTTGGCATTGAGTTTGTTGGCCTCTGCAACAGCCTGAGGTTGCAGCTCACATGGAATTCCAGGGAAGAATTGGAGATATGATACTGGGAGAGTGTTTTGGTACTCTCAGTTGCAGGTGTGATAAGTGAAATGGCTAGAGGGGGGTCTGCTGGTGGTTGTGGAATGAATGAGGTGGAAACTTAGATGTATGCTAGGTACAGGGATTGTGCAGCTGAGCTAAGGGATTGAGTCTGGGAATGCAGTTGGAGAATGGCAGTTGTTGGTGGTAATAGTACAGGCACAGAGCTGATGAGTTTGAGCAGTCTGAGTTGAAGCCCTGGTGGTTATGAAACTGAAGCTGCACAGCCATGATGGCTGAGGCGTGAAGCACTATCCTGGTGCAACACACAGCTCTGGCCAGAGCAATGGCTTATGCCATGGCAACTTAGCCGAGTCAGCCCAGTTAGCTGGACTCAGATGCTGACTCGGTTCTGACTCAGTGACTCACTCCTTGACCCGTTGACTAACTGAAGACCTCGTTTGACCGTTAGTCCTAACGGAGGACTGACGGAATATTCCATCGAATATTCTCCGACGGACAGAAATTTTCAGGCGGCCGGCGGCGACAATTCCGGCCGAATTCCGGCCACAATCCCAGTTTTCCGGCGAGCAAAAATTCCAGAATTTTCTATGGACTTCTCTCATGGGTGTGAAGACTTGGGATAGGAATTGGATGGAGAATTGGACTCAAATTTGGAAAGAGAAGGTGGAAGAGTTGAGAAAAGCTTGGAATTGGAAATTGAATTGCAAAAGGAAAAGGATTCTATTCCTTAGAAGATATGGAGAATATTGAAGCTTATAAATAGAGAAGTTTTCTACAACTTCTACACATCTTTTTCTCTACACACCTCTCTACATACACACATCTCTACACACACAATTCTTTTCTTTTCTTATTCTTTGTGTGAACTCTTTAACATGAGTAGTTAATTTATTGATTGAGGATGAATTCCTAGTTCTTAATATGATTTGATTTTTTGTTTTAATTCTACCTTGAGGTTTTTCACATAATTATCGTTTGTTTTTACTAATAGGAGTGATCTTAAAGACATTCATGATTGATTGATAGATTGTTTAGAATGCATGCTAAATTGATTTGTTAATTTGATCTAAAGCTAGTGAAAGTTAGGGGATAAGTAATCGTTTCTTGACTCTTTACATAAGTAGCAAACACGAGACCTTGCGGAGGGATTCCGTGGAGCAATTGTGTGTAGAAACAACGTTAGCAAGTGGACCTTGAGCTAAGAGTCTAACTACTAATATCAACCTAAGAAATTCACAAAACTTAATGCATGAGCCAAGTTACATCTAGGTTGAGCTAATTCTAGGTGGTTTGGTGAATAGAATCCGGTAGTCGAGAACTTCCGTGTCTGCGGTGATACAAGGGATTTAGGGGTTTAGCACCGAGCTAGTCGCTTTACCTACGGTTGGTGATAATCTGTGACTAATAACAAGTAGAAAAGAACATAACTTGATTCATTGTTTCGTAACGAAGAAGGATTCCTTGATCTTGTCTCTCTTATTGCTTTCAACTTTATCTTTTAATTGTTTTGTTTATTTTCTTTTGCTTTTTACACCCCCTTTCGTGACAATTTTTACAACTAGAATCTCGTGCTCCTCGTGGGATCGACCTTGACTACCCTATATTACTTGTTAATTAGGTAGTAAAGTATTAATTAATTTGTTGTGGTTACGACACGCATCAAATTTTGGCGCCGTTGCCGGGGAGCAGCGGATGATTTTAGTTGTTTTTATTTTTCTTTTTGCTTTATTTTTGCTTTGTTGGATTCTATTCCGTATCTAACTTGGTTTTTGAATCTTATTTTAGGTGCCGGTTTTCCATGTACGGTGGACAAAAGCAAGCATATTACAACAATCAATACGGTTTTCAACCTCAACATTATGACAACTTCCAACCATCCTTAGGATACAATCAAAACCAATCTTTTGGCTATGATCAATTTCCTACAGAACCTTATGGATATTCTCATACATATCAACAACCTTATGACGGGTATGTAAGTGGACAAACACACGGATGGAAGGATAGTTATGCATCTAACAATTTGTTTTCTAGTAATGTGCAGACAGAGAATTTGGAATAGACTCCTCTTCATCGTGTTTTTCCTTCACTTTTTCCAAAAGAGGAGATACAGTCTAGAAACTCTATCAACGGTGGTAAGCGTGTGAACGTCAGGAAACTTGCACAGAAATTATACAAATTGGAAGATGATGGAGACTCGGAAGAGCTTGTCGCAGAAATTAGTAGGACTATTCATATGGAACTTAAACGACGTCGGGACAAAGGTTATGAAACCGATGAAGATTCTTATTATGGTGAGTCCGAAAATGAAGATGATTGTGTTGAAAAGGACCAACCTTTGGATACTTTTGATGACGATAGTGTAGCTTACTCAAGCCTTGATCTTAATAATGATCAATCACCTATTCAAAAGGAAGAGCTTGAGGAAGATGCATTTATTGCTTGGAAAAAATTTCTTAGGGAAAGATGGGAGTCCGCGGAAGTGTATGAATGTTCCGACAATGAGGAAGTTATTCCAACTCCGGATCATAATAACGATCCTTCACCTATTCAAAAGGAGGAGATTGGGTGTGACTTACCTATTGTTATAAACGAAGTAACACCCGCACAAGAAGATCTTACAATCTATACCGATGAAAATCATTTTAGTGAATGGCCCGATTCCGATGATGAGAATGTTAAAGAGATGATACTAGAGGATGAAACCACATTCATTGATTTTGTGGAAGACCCAATTGAACTTGCCAATGATTTTAATGATACCGAGACTTTGGTTAAGGTAGAAAACGACGAAGAATGGTTGCAAGGTTTAATAGAGGACCACGATATACAAGAGGTAAGTGATTCACTTGAATTTTTTAAGGATGAAGAGGATTCTATAATACAAGAGATTGTGCAAGGTTTGTCTAACCCTTTGCCTATTGATTCTTCTCCTTTACCTCTTATTGGTTTGAATGTATGTGCTTCGAAAGTATTTTTGGATGATTTTGTTTCTAAATACCCACCATTGGAAACACTTGATGCTAACACTATGCAGGTTTGCCAAGAGGAATACATGGAAGTTCCCGAATTCTATGTTCTTTATACACTTCCGAGTGTGGACGAGAATAAGTGTGGGGGAAATTTCTATCGAACGATAATTTCATTATTATTTTCTTGTGCTAATATTTGTATGGAGTTATTGTTTGTAAAACAGGTATTATGGGTGGATCCTCAAATTTTCAGATTGTTAGTATATGGGGAATGAATCTTACAAGAGCCAAGTCGGGCCGTCGACTTTAAAACAAGCGCTTAATGGGAGGCAACCCATCGGTTTTGTATTTCTTATCCTTTTGCTTTTTGTTATTTCTTTTTCTTGTTTCTTTTCATGTTAAAATTTCCCACCTTGACTTTACTAGGAGGATTCAATTACATTGAGGACAATGTAAGGTTTAAGTGTGGGGGAGTGGTTAAGCATGTTTTTAAAACAAAAATTACAAAAAAATTAAAAAAAATTTGAAAAAAAAAAAAAGTTTTACCTAAAACTTCAACTTTTAAAGATTTTAGAGTCACTAGCATACTTCTAGGTATGTTTACATAGAGATTTTGACCGACATAATTGAACTTGGAAATGTTAGAGAACTACATTCGGATTTCTTGTTTGTTTGAGTGTTAAATAATGGATTTAATCATGCCGGTGATGCGAATTTGGTGCAGGGAGAAAGGTGTTATTAGAGTTGCTGATCAATCATTAGTGGAGACTACCCGTATTCATATCATGAGAGGCACCGACCAGAAATTTCCCATCTACTAAAGAGCGTCTTTTGAGTGTGTGTCACCATACGTTAATTCCGGGTAGAATGGTGAGCTACCCAACCTCCCACCAATAGAAGCACTACTCTTTGATCTCTTGAGTGCTAATTTTGTCAATCATGAGGGTGACGTCCATGGATGAAAGCTTCCTTCTTGTAGTTCGATTTTGCAGTTAGCACCATTCTCTCTCGCGACAACAACGGATCCATAGAAACACTCTCATCATCAACAAGGAGCGACACCAAAATCTACAAGGAAAGTTGGAAAAGTTTAAGGTTTACAAGCAACGGAACGAGAAAAAGAGCAAATTTCAAATACAAGTAAAGCAACATACAAAGAGTGGATTTTTACATATATGTTGAAGACTTACAATACAATGAGGTAATTTTATATCCAAGTATGAAGACTCATGAAAGCGAAGAAAATTAAAAGGTGAGAATTTTTGAAAGTTTATGATTTCAAAGACGATACAAGTTGTGAAGAATCAAGCGGTAAAATACTTCTTCCACGGCCATGGTTTATTTTGTATTTAATTTCTTTTGTTTTAAAAAAAAAAAAAATTTAAAAAAAAAAAAGAAGAGAAAAACACAAGAGAAATATTTGTTCTTATTTGTATTTAATGAGCCGTGGGGAAGGAAAATATATAAGGAAGTTTCAAGCGACAAGGATTTCAAGGTAAAGAGTTATAAAATGTCAAGGATTTATGAAATTCGAGGGTTTATCATCAATAGTTGAAACCGAAACGAGGACCATGAAGATCAAGATGAGGAGCGGAAGACGTTTCTATTGGATACCGTGAGAGTGGTGTTATCATAATTGGCGATCGGATGTGAAGGTAAGTAAGTAATCTCATCCTCGATAATATGGTTGATTTCCTTTTTTAGAGATCGTCAGAAAAATGGTTTTTCAAAATATTAAAAGATGTGGGTTTTTAAAAATATTTCGGAAGTTGTCCTTCCCACCATTCAACGTGTTGCAGGAATTCTTTCTTCATTCCTACCTGCACACAAGTGAGAACCATAAAAAAGCTGTCTTTTTGAGTGCAATTATCATAAAATCTTTTGGTGAGGCGAAGTCGAGGCGAAATGCTTATTGATCGTTTCTCAAACACGCGTTCTCTCATTATGGTGTGGTTATTTCTCACTCAACATTTAAGAATGAGAATATGTTCTTTAGTATTTCTAACTTCTTATTACTAGCATGCAGAAACTCTATGTCCTCATAACTCTTTGGATGCTTGTGACGCTTGAACGCTTTGAAGATGTGAGTTTTTAGTTTGATTTGCTCGAGGACTAGCAAAGTCTAAGTGTGGGGGAATTTGATAGGTGTAGAATACACCGTATTTACTATCTAGTAGTTTATGTTTTCTTTGCTATTTTTCGTGTAAATTATGTATTTTACGCTTGTTTTGAGTTTTATAGCTACTATGGAGTCGCACGGAGGAAAAGAAGAAGAAATCACCCAATTTAAGTCAAAAGGGCAAAAAGGTCATTTTACGGGCAAACACTATCCGGAGCCCAGTAGTGGTTAAGGGGCTCTCATTCAGGGTACCCCTTATCACTCAGCAGTGGGTATTATTAACACTGGGTAGCCCTTATCCAGAGGATGGTTATGCTGGGTAGCATCCAATTGGGTCAGTCCTATCCATGGCTTATATCCGGATCCAAACCCGACCCGGATCCGTGTAATTAAAACTAAAACCTGAAATCGAGAGAACCATCTCTCAAATTATTTCACCTGAACCTGAAATTGAGAAACCAGCAGCTGATGTTTCTGAGATCGAGAAGAAGAATGATTTGCTGCTGTTGAATCTGAATTTAAGAAGAGGGGAAAATCGGTCTTGCTGCTGTGGTTTTTGTGGGTGATTTTAGGGTTTCGATTCATGCTCGAAATGGAAGAAATCAGAGAGGATGTTGATGCCTCAGAAGAGATGGAGTAGTAAAGTTTGAGAAGTTGAGCTGCTGTTGATTGGAGAACAGAGACGGATATGGTTCTTGAGAATGAAGAGCTAGGGTTTGTAGGTTCATTATTGAGCTGAGATGAAGATGAAAATGGGTTTTAGTAGGTGCCATGAATTGAAGAAATCTGGTGGATTGAGAAGCTAAGAAAGATGATAATGAAGATTGGGTTCTGTTTTTTGTTGCTCAAATTACAAGATAGAGATGGGGTTGTGGTTATGAATCGATGATGGAAATTACAGGCCGGAGAAGTGTATGCTTGATGAGTTGATGGTGGATTGCAATGGCAGCAAGAAGAGGAAGAATTGTTGGGTCGATTGCGGGAGATTGAGAAAGAGATAGTGACGATTTGTTGAGTTCTCGAGGGTGTTGAATCTTGGCGAGCTGGGCATTGTTGCACGGAGTTGTAGTAGAGGCATTGCGAGCTATTGCAAGCCATGATTTTAAGTTGCGGGAGCAAATGAGTGTTGGTAGTTAGGCTCTGTGGATGGAGTTCAGAGTGATTATGAGGTTGAGCTGGTGTCGGGCCTAGGATTGAAGTCTGCAGGCTCACGGCAATGGAGAATGAGGAGTTGCAGCTGTAATGTAGGAGTGTCACAGCAGGGGGATGGCTTCATGGGTTTGAGGTGCTATGGCTTATTCACTGTGGGAGTTAAAAGAGCAGTAGTGCTTGCAAGTGCAAGGTGGTGTTAGCTCAAGGTGCTGTTGTTAAGGGTCTGGTGCTCAGGTTATGCTTGTGGAAGGAGGGATGGCTTGCTGCCAGTGACATCACAGGGAAAGATGAATGCAGGCTCAGGTGGTTTTGGCTTGAGAAGAGCAATCAGCTGCAGTTGCAGGTGGAACTGAAATCTATAGAGTAGCTGTGATGCTGTGTTGCGGTGGCTGGTGCGGATACTTAGAATTGGTGGTGCTGGTGGATTGCAGTAATGAGGAATAGCAAGGGAATGGTGATGTATGGCATTACAGGTTTGAATGGCTGTTTAAGTTGCAGTGTTCAAATGAGGCAGATCTGTAACAGCTGTTGGCATTGAGTTTGTTGGCCTCTGCAACAGCCTGAGGTTGCAGCTCACATGGAATTTCAGGGAAGAATTGGAGATATGATACTGGGAGAGTGTTTTGGTACTCTCAGTTGCAGGTGTGATAAGTGAAATGGCTAGAGGGGGGGTCTGCTGGTGGTTGTGGAATGAATGAGGTGGAAACTTAGATGTATGCTAGGTACAGGGATTGTGCAGCTGAGCTAAGGGATTGAGTCTGGGAATGCAGTTGGAGAATGGCAGTTGTTGGTGGTAATAGTACAGCACGTGAGTCGATGAGTTTGAGCGATCCGAGTTGAAGCCACGGTGGTTATGAAATCGAAGCCGCACAGCCCATGATGGCCGGGGCGTGAAACACTTATCCTGGTGCAACACACGGCTCGCAGAGCAATGGCTTATGCCATGGCAACTTAGCCGAGTCAGCCCAGTTAGCTGGACTCAGATGCTGACTCGGTTCTGACTCAGTGACTCACTCCTTGACCCGTTGACTAACTGAAGACCTCGTTTGACCGTTAGTCCTAACGGAGGACTGACGGAATATTCCATCGAATATTCTCCGACGGACAGAAATTTTCAGGCGGCCGACGGCGACAATTCCGGCCGATTTCCGGCCACAATCCCAGTTTTCCGGCGAGCAAAAATTCCAGAATTTTCTATGGACTTCTCTCATGGGTGTGAAGACTTGGGCTAGGAATTGGATGGAGAATTGGACTCAAATTTGGAAAGAGAAGGTGGAAGAGTTGAGAAAAGCTTGGAATTGGAAATTGAATTGCAAAAGGAAAAGGATTCTATTCCTTAGAAGATATGGAGAATATTGAAGCTTATAAATAGAGAAGTTTTCTACAACTTCTACACATCTTTTACACACCTCTCTACATACACACATCTCTACACACACAATTCTTTTCTTTTCTTATTCTTTGTGTGAACTCTTTAACATGAGTAGTTAATTTATTGATTGAGGATGAATTCCTAGTTCTTAATATGATTTGAGTTTTTGTTTTAATTCTATCTTGAGGTTTTTCACATAATTATCGTTTGTTTTTACTAATAAGAGTGATCTTAAAGACATTCATGATTGATTGATAGATTGTTTAGAATGCATGCTAAATTGATTTGTTAATTTGATCTAAAGCTAGTGAAAGTTAGGGGATAAGTAATCGTTTCTTGACTCTTTACATAAGTAGCAAACACGAGACCTTGCGGAGGGATTCCGTGGAGCAATTGTGTGTAGAAACAACGTTAGCAAGTGGACCTTGAGCTAAGAGTCTAACTACTAATATCAACCTAAGAAATTCACAAAACTTAATGCATGAGCCAAGTTACATCTAGGTTGAGCTAATTCTAGGTGGTTTGGTGAATAGAATCCGGTAGTCGAGAACTTCCGTGTCTGGTGATACAAGGGATTTAGGGGTTTAGCACTGAGCTAGCTGCTTTACCTACGGTTGGTGATAATCTGTGACTAATAACAAGTAGAAAAGAACATAACTTGATTCATTGTTTCGTAACGAAGAAGGATTCCTTGATCTTGTCTCTCTTATTGCTTTCAACTTTATCTTTTAATTGTTTTGTTTATTTTCTTTTGCTTTTTACACCCCCTTTCGTGACAATTTTTACAACTAGAATCTCGTGCTCCTCGTGGGATCGACCTTGACTACCCTATATTACTTGTTAATTAGGTAGTAAAGTATTAATTAATTTGTTGTGGTTACGACACGCATCATTGCTAATCTCTAACTCATCCTTTTGAATAGGTGAACGATCATTATTAAGATCAAGAGTTGAGTTCATTACACAATTATCAACGAAAGTCCCCAACGGTTCGCCTTTTTCAACAGAATTATTCATTTCCTCTTTGTATTCATCAATGCCCTTTCTTACGTCGGAAACACCTCTTTGAAGCTCTTGGAGTGATACATCCAAATTCTGGATATAGTGTTCCATTTTTTTTTGTAAAGCTCATTCGACAAGGCTAAAGTAGAATTACTTACTTCAATATTGCTAGGACAATTATCTTCTCTTTGAATGGGTGAATGATCATAACTACGATCAGAAATTGGGCCAAACATACTTTGAGCACATTCGGTCGATGAAACTGGTTCCAACGTTGGATGTCTACGAACTGACTCCATGATGACCATAAATTGTTGCATTTCATCTACCAAACTAGAGGAAAAATTAATAGGAGCACAAGTACCATCCCCTCTTTGTGGTTGCTCACTTACATACCCACCGTAAGAAGGTTGGAATGTATGAGAATAACTAAAAGGGTACGTGGAGTATTGATCATAACCAAATGATTGATTTTGATTGTACTCCCCGTAAGGTTGATAGTTGTAATGTTGTTGAGGTTGAAAACCGTATTGATTCTTGTAGTATGCTCCTTCCATGGAAATTGGTACCTGAAACGAGATTCTCAAAACTCGGTTAAAAACCAAAAATAAGAAAAACTAAAACAAATATTGTGAAATCATGATTCATCTTATCATATATTGAGCGGATCATAACCGATCTAATCTTCATTATCATTATCTTACATGTTAATCATATAGATCTAAGTTGAAAAATTAATCATATATCTGTTAAGCATAATAACTTTATTTGTCATAACTTTAACCAACATAACTTTGATGAATATTCCGGATCTAGAAGTTTCTTACTAGCAAGAATCTTCCTAAAAGATGGTATTCAAAGTTTCTATAAAAACAACATATCTTTCCGTTTGACTCTGGCGGAATATCAATTATCTGAACTCAAAAGCATAAAATATGAATGATTCGTTGATATGAACAAGATTCATTCGTGATTCTTTCTTATTTGGGAAAGAAAAAAATAATAATCTTAGATTTACATGATCGATCATTAACTGTCAGATCTGAAACCTCACGTGTTGTTTGTCATCTTGTGTAGAACAAGAAAATACGACAACTCCAACACCAAGAAGAGTTTTACCACCTCAACCTGGAGTAAATTCACCATGTCGAGCAACTACCTCCACATCTCCTATTGTCCAAGAGGTGAAAACTCAAGGTACGAAAAAATCTCCAACAGGTCGAGTGAAGTTTCCAGCTCGACCTCGACCTGAGAGAAGAACACCTCGAGGTGAAACACCTGTTCCACCATCAACCATCTTAGGACCAGATTGTAATCCAGTTGTTGTTTTGGTTGGGCCTCTGGTACTGCAACAAGAGAGATTAAATCTTCGGTGAGCTCCACCGATCACAACACCACCAATTATGAAAATGACGCGCGATATGTTTCAAGGGCTGTTAAAGTCGATCTTATCTCTGACTGAGAGAGTCAATCAAATGACTCCACCGGCACCGACTACAGAAGCTCCAGCTATTATTATAACTCAACCTTCTTCATCATAAAACATATCTCAGTAACCATTTACATCTTCACTAAATAGCCAGCAAGAGCAACTGAGATAATAATCCAGAAACTACAGATCGATGGCCAATTAGTACTTATATACTTCCAGAGATGAAGTCTCGGAGCTAAGTCAAATTGTTCCTCTAAACACAATCCAGGAGTCAGTCGACTCAAAAATAGAGAAGGTGTTTAAGGAACAAGAAGACAAATTCAAATTGTTGATCAACAGACCAAAGTCTGATCACGCTTATACCTTTAAAGATGGCCCAATCTCAAAACAAGTGAGAGAGTGTAAGCTGCTAGAAAAGTTTCACCTGCCTAATTTCAAAATGCTTCAAAGGAGATATTGATCCTAACAAGCATGTGTTCCACTATGAACAACAGTTGGGTATGTACCTCGAGAACACTCTCATCATGGCACGCTTCTTCCGGGCAGTCTAGCGAATGATGCCTTAACTTGGTTTGGATGTTTGTCATTGAACTTAGTACAAACGTTTTAGAACATCAAAGAATTGTTCATACAAATTATTCTTGCAGGTGATGTTCAAACGAGCTGATGTGCTTGAAGGTGTTTTCAGAGTGACCCAACATGAAGATGAAAGATTCACAGATTTTCTCATAAGGTTTAGCTACAGCAGCATCTGTTTGGAATGCCCAAGAGAAATTCCTTTGTATTCTTTAAAAAAATGCTCTGTTACAGGAAAAATTATGGATTCCTTCACTGGCTCAATTATGTCTTGTTTTGAAAAGGTTTACAACAAAGCAAAAATACGAGACCATCTGAAATACCTACAATGACTCATGAAGTCGAGAACTGAAGATTATGTGCAACTATAATAATAAAATCCTTGCACCAGCTGAAATACAACACAATGTGCTAACTCCTTGACCATTCGTGCGTGATATCATGGGACCGTTTACAAAGTTAAAACATCTATGTTCACAGACTGAGAAAAACTAATAAATCTTATTTGCTAGAAAAAGCAACACTTGGAAATATGGTTGCACAAGGAACTGCTTACAACGACAAGACTGTCCGAAACCGGCTCAATCGTGACCAATCGGTCCACGCTTCGGTGGCAGTTAACACTTTATATCCGACTGACCAAACCAAAACCGATTGTTGGATTATAAGTGAATATTAACCTTAGTATATAAAGGATAATTTTTAGGGTTTCTTTTATATCCCCTTCCTTACATATCTCTCCTTCTCCTCCTCTCTGAATCTGGATCTAAAGAAATTAATCTTGGCATCATGTATACGTAAAATAACTAGAAGTTGCAGTTGCATTCAAGATGGTATACAACAGTTTTAGATATTGTGATGTTGCATTTTCAAGGTAGTAGTCTCAATAATAATTTTTTTTACTATGGTCATGATTGCGGTGTCACTGATGATTATGATAAGAGTAGATTACTACCTCCTACCGTTTTAGTTCGTATGATCTTTCGATTTGGTAAATGGTTATGTATTATCGGTATTATTTTAATTTTATTATTTTTTTCTTTTTTAGGTTTTTCCTTATTAACTTTTTTTTTTTTAATTCTAATGATTTTTTATTGGGTGGATTTTCATGTTTTGGTTTTTAGGGATGCTTTTCATATGAAAAGACGAAGGTACCCAAATTAACCTCAATCTAAAACTTTTCCACCTATAAGTCCTTTCTCCGAAAGTGATTGTCTATGGACTGAGTCGAGACAATACAACTAATCGGTACACACTTCGTGTGATCGTCTATGGACACTAGATCGAGATAATACGACAACAAGATAACTTGCGTGATTGACTATGGATACAAGATCGAAACAATACAACAACGAAGTATGATTACTTGATAATAGGTTCGGACTTAACCAAACACAATAGAATTGCTATAGTAAGTAGGTTTTAACGTTTGTGTATTTTACTTCTAATTATAATAAAACAATTATAATTGCGGAAATAGAAAAGTAAAAGACACGGCAAGATTTTGTTAACAAGGAAACCACAAATGCAGAAAAACCCCGGGACCTTGTCCAGAATTGAATACTCTCAGGATTAAGCCACTATACAAAATCTAAACCAACTTCGTATAGTTGAGACCAAGCAACTAAACCTATAGTTCACCTAGTTACGTCTCGTATCCCCTGCGCCTCCAACTTGTAATAAGTCACGCACTTGGAACAATTCCTTTGGTTCGTATTCCAAACAAGAAAAGGAACAACAAATCTGTTTCTAAGAACAACTCTTTTCAAACAACGTGATATGAGTTTGACAAAAGGCTCTTCCGTTTATCCCAATAAACTCCTTTGTCAGGTTCTTAGATCAATCTATCAACAACTACCAAAGTAATTATCTAGAATATGCAATCAATACTTTGAATCACAAAGAATTTTATTGATGCCGATCTACTCAACTAATCAATCAAGGTTATCACAAAGATAAACCGATTATAGTTGGATCCCCAGCCGATCAAGTTTTGTGCACACCAAAGATTATGAACTCAAATAAGAAATCTTCTTTGTCTTCAAATATTCTTAGATCTTCAATAAGCACCTGCACACAATTAACTTGAATCTCTTGTGATCAATCACACACAGAACGGAGTCTGTTAACGATGAATTATCACAAGACGTCTTTAGAACTACAACAGTCTAAACATCCCCGTCGAAACTTCGATCTAGTTTGAGTGAATCTTATATCAGAAGAGAAGATTCTCAAGCATAAACAAACTAGGTGCAATCAAAGTTCAACAACCGTTAGTCAATCAAACTAATCGAAAACTAATAATAAACTGCAATTATCTAGTTTCCCACCAACGGTACTCGTAGAGCTTCCCAATCCCAAAGAAGTCTTTAAAACGAGCGGTCGTAAGAGATTTCGTTTAATTAGGGTACTTTCTCTTCGAATAGACGGCTCCACCAGTAACAACACAACAAGATAGTTTTGCTGGCTCTGAGGATTAGTTTACTAGAAATGTAAACTTCAATATTTATAGACCAAGGAAGTTTGGACACCAAAGAATTTCCAAAACCGAATATTCTCAAAGATATGCAATAAATACCAAATCGGTTTTCATAATTCCTGGAAATGCTCTGTCCAAATATTGACCGAAATCTCAGTAGAAAATCTCCAATTAGTAAATGCACATTACCAATTTTTATTATCTAAAGATATGCATTTAATTGCTGGAAATTAAAAGCATATAAAACTAAAAACCTTAATTAAAAGATTCTCAATTTATTTCGATCCGGGATTTTCCTTTAGCTATTAAGGAATATCTTTGAACAATAATAGATAAGAATTACTGCACGTGTTCAAAGTATGTCGACATCTTTACTTTGTAAATCTTTTTTTATATTTACAATCTTGGAACCGATTTGCCACACTTCCAAATGAGTTTAGAATTGGTTCATCTGACTTCCAAGAACTATGTGATTGATTATCCTATCAAATCACCATTAATAGGTTTCACGGTTCTACCAAAACACAAGGCTTCGGTTCTACCTCCATGTGGGTACTAGGATCGGTCACACTAGCTTTCCAAAAATTGGTTGAGTAGGTACTAGGATCGGTTACCACAAAATTATAGTATTTAACTTGTAATCGGTTGCACAAATCATAGGATCGGTTACCAATTACTAAGACTTGTTGTACCTCTTACAAGGATCGATTCCACATGCTTGTGATCGGTTGCACCTCTTACTAGGATCGGTTCCCCAATGTCTAGAGTTGGTCATACCAATTACAACATATCGATCATACCGTCTCAGGTGATTAGTTAAGATCGGTTTCACTAATAAAAGTCATACCAATACAAAAGTCAGGCATTGTGAATAGTTTTACCAAGATACATAAACAAGTTATGAGCGGTTATACTAAACACACATATTGGTAATCCAAAGATTTTCAATGAATAACAATACCAATAAGCCTAGTGATTTCCCTTTCGATTCACAAAACAAGTTTATGAATTGTACTTCCTTTAAACGAATGTAAAACATTGTTTCCTAGGAAAAAATCTTCACCCATACCCATATACATAATCACAATAGCATTCATACGATTATGTCGATGTCTTATATACGAAGTTCAAAAGATAGACGTTATACTTCGTATTATAATTCCTTAATACTATGTCTAACTAGAGTATAATCATTCACAGCTTCGCAATTATGTTTTCAATATGCACCACTTGAAAGATACGTCAGGAATGAAACAGTTCAAGTCAAATATTACTAACCTCAAGAGGAAGGATGATGTCGTCGATGTAGCTCTTTACTTCTTTCAAGTCTTTACGTAATACTTGTAAGTCTCATATCCTAGTAACTTTCTAGCTAGCCTAAACGAAGTTGACTCTAGTAAATAATCAAGCGAATCTTAAATGAGTTTTGATTCACTAAAATATGACAACCAAACTTAACATACCAACGATTGGTGGGTTCAACCGAGCAATGCTCTAACAATCTCCCCCTTTGTCAATTTTAGTGACAAAACTCTTATATCATATGGATAAACAAATTACAAGAATTCATTACACAAACGCTCGATTCCAAATTTCAACAGCACAATAACCTGTATACATTCAATCCACAAATGCCGATGTTGACATTATAATAACAAATCTAATACTCCCCCTAAAGGTAATATAGGTAGATTTTCAATCCGCACGTCTTTGTTATTCCCTTTGTAGTCCATGTAAATACAAATATCAATATGATATGTTACTTCCCCTTAGTCTATGCTTTACTCTTTCGTTAGATATAATGTTTAAGCACCATTGTCCTTTCCTTAGTGATACCAAATCACTTGTTTACTCCATATATTTCTCCCCCTTTTTGTCAAAAAATGACAAAGGTACGAGAAAATAAAGAACAAACCGAAAGGATCTTACTAATCTCAAAAGACTTGCAACCTATAAGAGTTAAGCACGAGGGTTCCACACACAATTTTAGATAACCAATATCAAAACCGAACCTACAAAGTAATTTTGTTTTGATATGTTACCAAGGAAATAATTGCCCAAAGAAATTTTCCCTAATAGTTTAGCAAATCAAAAATCGACTAAGCACCTTAGTTCCTTTGCTAAACCGATTGTACAAATACAATCGCTTGTTCGATAAGACCAAAATAAAGATCAGAATTAACTCTATTTTTCTCATCAGGTTCTAATTATTCAAATAATAACTTAGACCTTTCACTTTTAAACAAGACAAGTACTAGGTTAGTTAACTAGTATTTCTTGTTAAGGCATTTTATTAGACTTAAATAACTGAAACCTCCACTTTGATAAGTCTAACTAAGATCAGAATTAACTTAGTTTCTCTTATCCGGAATCGAATTGGACTAAAAAATTCATCCCAAAAACCTTTTTTTAATCCATAAATAATTCATACAAACCAAATAAATCAACTTGCATAATTATTTACCTCAACCGGAAGCAATTGAAACAAACATAGACATTAAAGTACCGCAATTGCACCGAAATTTCGTAAGCCTCAAGTTCCGCATCCTCTTCACCCCTGAAACATATATCATTAAGCGCAAGTTCAACTTAGAACTCTCCCCCGTTAATATTGTTATCCTCTCGCATGAACAAAAGAACAGCAACAACAACCTTTACCAGAGAAAGGTTGTATCGGTTTTAACTAATGCGAAAAGCAAAAGTTGAAAACCCGAAACACATATGCTTTTATGCTAAACCAAAAACGATTCAACACATTGTCACTTTTTCACACATGAGTTTCAATCGGAACCCCTTATGATCCTTTGATAAATCCTACCAACATGGGATAGAACTTAATCTCGCTAAACCAAAAAGTCACTCAAACCATAAGGGTTCACACCATATGAAATCGAATATTAAGGTAATGAAACCGAAATCAAACATCCCATAAATCCAATTTGCAATACACCCTAAATATTCAACATAAAATAACGTATTGCTATTACCTCAATCTTGTAGGGAATTGAATTACGAAACCAATGCAAAAAGAATGAGGTCAATCCAAGTTCGGACGAAGAAGTTATAGGTAAAACAGATTTACACTTCTTCGTATGAACCAATCACTAGGACCGGTTATCGTACCAGGTCATGATACCAACTAGGTTATGATACCAGGTACCAATTAGGTTATGATATCAATTAGGTTACGATACCAGGTTATACCAATCACCATGACAAGTTACAACATGAATCCATACACGAAACCTTTTTAGACATAACTTTTGCATACGATGTCCGAATTCAGTGATTTTTGGCTCGTTTTAACCATGTAAACAAGATCTACACATATATGATCAGTAGATATCCACATCATAAAGTCCAAATTACAGTTTCTATCAAAAGTTCAAATATAGATAGAGAAGGTATGAGTATAGAAGAAAAGAAATCTCCCTAAAGATGTTAATTAGTCATATAATAACCGAGAGATCATGTGCTCAGTTTTATGTGCTTCCTCACCTTTCATAAGATTGAGCACAAAGGTGAGCATGCACATTCCAACACAACTAGGTTGTGTTGAGTTGATCCTTGTCTTGTTCGTCACGAGTGACTAAGATAGAATCATCATTCTTGACCTCTTGCTTGGTTTGTTTTCTCTTGTTCCATCTCTTGTTTTTCTTCTTTGACTTGTGATGAAGAGTGTCAATATCACAACGTTCACTAGTACAAGAGATTTCAGACATGATGTCTTTCTTTAGTCTTTCAAGAAAACTCTTGTAATTATTGTCACCAACAATTAACAGCTGCGAGCCATCCTTGTGACTAACTTTTGGTCCCTTCTTGACTATAAAGGAATTCGGGACCCATTTAGAGTTGAGTTTCGCAGGAGCATCTTTCTCCTTCATACCATTAGGACGATTGTCCTTTGGAATACTATGCGAAACAACTGTTCTCCAATTTGGAACATCAGTTATTGTCTTAGCCTTTACAAAGTCATATCTCTTTCTATATTCGGGTTTTTTATAAGATGACCTTGTCGAGCGATAGGAAAAATTTGAACTATCATTATAATAATTCTTTTGCCTAAACTTTGGACAATATCGATCTGAGTTCCTTTGGGGAGCAATCTTAGCCAATTTGTTTGATACAAAAGAAAGTGTATCTTTTATCTTACGGATATTGCATCCCCATTCCAAATGCCCTTTATTACCACAATAATAACAATTCTTAGTAACATAAGGAGTATGAGTTTTAATGTTACCTTTTTGTGGATCCTCTTGTATTGGAGCTCGACGAGTTTTCTGCTTCTTCTTCTTATCTTTGTTCAACGTTGTTGCTTTCTTGACATTACCAGAAGTGCTTTCTTTGATTGCTGCTGGTTGAACACAATTCTTAAGCTTGACATGCTTTACTTCTTTACAAGAAATATCAGCATCTTTGACATCAGTGGAAGCCTCTGGTTGAGAAGAATTTGTAGCTTTCACAAATTTTACCTCTTTGCTAATATTTGAAGCATCTATTCCCATATAGTCCAATCCTCGTGTATCACGATGATTTATATTTGCTTCTAACATTGAGGTTAAATTGTTTGAGCTAACATTGAACTTTTTAAGGTCCAAATTTTCTTCTTCCAATGTCTTGATTTTATCAAGAGCACCAGCAAGATCAGCCTCAAGGCGTTTTTCTCGTGAGAGATATTCTCCTTCTTTCTCTTCAAAGTTCTTTTGTTGAGAGTTAATCCTTGCATCAGATTCAACAAGTTTCTCTTCCAACAAATGTACTTTTTCAAGAGCCGCATCCCGATCTTTCTCAAAAAATTCTGCTTGAGAAAATCTAGTACATACTTTGTCTTTAAGACTCTGTATTTGTTGTGAGAATTTTTCTTTCTGCAAGTTATGCTCTTCATCGAGATTTTCAAACTTTAAAGTTGAATCTCATTCTCTTTCAAGTGCTGAAAGAAGTTCATTAAAACAAATAAGAAATTGTTTGCTCAATTCCTTTAGTTCAGATATTTTTACACTTGATCTTTCATATGAAATCTCAAGTATAGAAGTCAAAGATATCTCATTAGAGACATCATCAATTGAGCAACCTGGAATAGAAAAACTATCTCCTTTTGAGCACATATCTTGTGACACGTTAACCGAGTCTTTCTTTAGTTTTCGCTCTTGCTTAACTCTACTTTGACTCATGTCTTATAGGTTGGATCGCATCAAACACAGATTGTTAGATCTTTTCGTGTTTGCCTGCTCTGATACCAATTGAAAAGACGAGGGTACCCAAATATACCTCAATCTAAAACTTTTCCACCTATAAGTCCTTTCTCCGAAAGTGATTGTCTATGGACTGAGTCGAGACAATACAACTAATCGGTAAACACTTCGTGTGATCGTCTATGGATACTAGATCGGGACAATATGACAACAAGATAACTTGCGTGATTGACTATGGATACAAGATCGAGACAATACAACAACAAAGTATGATTACTTGATAATAGGTTCGGACTTAACCAAACACAATAGGATTGCTATCAAGTAATTAGGAATTAACGTTTGTGTATTTTACTTCTAATTATAATAAAATAATTATAATTGCGGAAATAGAAAAGTAAAAGACACAACAAGATTTTGTTAACGAGGAAACCGAAAATGCAGAAAAACCCCGGGACCTTGTCCAGAATTGAATACTCTCAGGATTAAGCCGCTATACAAAATCTAAACCAACTTCGTATAGTTGAGACCAAGCAACTAAACCTATAGTTCACCTAGTTTCGTCTGTATCCCTGCGCCTCCAACTTGTAATAAATCACGCACTTGGAACAATTCCTTTGGTTCGTATTCCAAACAGTAAAAGAACAACAAATTTTTTCTGTAACAACTCTTTTCAAACAACGTGATATGAGTTTGACAAAAGGCTCTTCCGTTTATCCCAATAACCTCCTTTGTCGGGTTCTTAGATCAATCTATCAACAACTACCAAAGTAATTGTCTAGACTATGCAATCAATACTTTGAATAAAAAAGAATTGTATTGATGCCGATCTACTCAACTAATCAATCAAGGTTATCACAAAGATAAACCGATTATAGTTGGATCCCCAACCGATCAAGTTTTGTGCACACCAAAGATTATAAACTCAAATAAGAAATCTTTTTTGTATTCAAATCTTCTTAGATCTTCAATAAGCACCTGCACACAATCAACTTGAATTTCTTATGATCAATCACACACAGAACGGAGTCTATTAACGATGGATTATCACAAGACGTCTTTAGAACTACAACAGTCTAAAGATCCCCGTCGAAACTTCGATCTAGTATGAGTGAATCTTATATCAGAAGAGAAGATTCTCAAGCATAAACCAACTAGGTGCAATCAAAGTTCAACAACCGTTAGTCAATCAAACCAATCGAAAACTAATAATAAACTTCAATTATCTAGTTTCCCACCAACGGTACTCGTAGAGCTTCCCAATCCCAAAGAAGTCTTCAAAACGAACGGTCGTAAGAGATTTCACCTAATTAGGGTACTTTCCTCTCCGAATAGACGGCTCCACCAGTAACAACACAACAAGGAAGTTTTGTTGGCTCTGAGGATTAGTTTGCTAGAAATGCAAACTTCAATATTTATAACCAATGAAGTTTGGACACCAAGGAATTTCCAAAACCGAATATTCTCAAAGATATGCAATAAATACCAAATCGGTTTTCATAATTCCTGGAAATGCTCTGTCCAAATAT
The DNA here is from genome assembly GCA_023531295.1 of Papaver armeniacum. Taxonomy (NCBI): domain Eukaryota; kingdom Viridiplantae; phylum Streptophyta; class Magnoliopsida; order Ranunculales; family Papaveraceae; genus Papaver; species Papaver armeniacum. Next base: position 96,721 of record JAJJWW010008606.1, on the reverse strand, counting down.
TGACCGAAATATCAGTAGAAAATCTCCAATTAGTAAATGCAAATTACCAATTTTTATTTTCTAAAGATATGCATTTAATTGCTGGAAATTAAAAGCATATAAAACTAAAAACCTTAATTAAAAGATTCTCAATTTATTTCGATCCGGGATTCTCCTTTAGCTATTAAGGAATATCTTTGAACAATAATAGATAAGAATTACCGCACGTGTTCAAAGTATGTCGACATCTTTACTTTGTAAATTCTTTTTCATATTTACAATCTTGGAACCGATTTTCCACACTTCCAAATGAGTTTAGAATTGGTTCATCTGACTTCCAAGAACTATGTGATTGATTATCCTATCAAATCATCATTAATGGGTTTCACGGTTCTACCAAAACACAAGGCTTCGGTTCTACCTCCATGTGGGTACTAGGATCGGTCACACTAGCTTTCCAAAAATTGGTTGACTAGGTACTAGGATCGGTTACCATATAATTATGGTATTTAACTTGTAATCGGTTGCACAAGTCATAGGATTGGTTACCAATTACTAAGACTTGTTTACCTCTTACAAGTATCAATTCCACATTCTTGTGATCGGTTGCACCTCTTACTAGGATCGGTTCCCCAATGTCTAGAGTTGGTCATACCAATTACAATATATCGATCATACCATCTCAGGTGATTACTTAAGATCGGTTTTACTAATAAAAATCATACCAATACAAAAGTCAGGCATTGTGAATAGTTTTACCAAGATACATAAACAAGTTATGAGCGGTTATACTAAACACACATATTGGTAATCCAAAGATTTGCAATGAATAACAATACCAATAAGCCTAGCGATTTCCCTTTCGATTCACAAAACAAGTTTATGAATTGTACTTCCTTTAAACGAATGTAAAACATTGTTTCCTAGGACGAAATCTTCACCCATACCCATACACATAATCACAATAACATTCATACGATTATGTCGATGTCTTATATACGAAGTTCAAAAGATAGACGTTATACTTCATATTATAATTCCTTAATACTATGTCTAACTAGAGCATAATCATTCACAGCTTCGCAGTTATGTTTTCAATATGCACGACTTGAAAGATACGTTAGGAATGAAACAGTTCAATTCAAATATTACTAACCTCAAGAGGAAGGATGATGTCGTCGGTGTAGCTCTTTACTTCTTTCAAGTCTTCACGTAATACTTGTAAGTCTCATATCCTAGTAACTTTCTAGCTAGCCTATACGAAGTTGACTCTAGTAAATAATCAAGCGATTCTTTAAATGAGTTTTGATTCACTAAAATATGACAACCAAACTTGACATATCAACACTTGGTGGGTTCAACCGAGCTATGCTTTAACATCATACCATTTATTTATTTGCGAATCCAGTCAGTTTAATGATGTTTTTCATACCATTTCTTTATTTGCAGATCCAATCAATTAAGGCTATGGAAATTTGCAATTCAGGTTACAATTGATTGAAGATATATGATACATGATTGAAAGTCCAGTAGTAAGGCTAGAGTTTCTTGTTGTAATCAAAGATTTGGGATATGACATGTTCCTGTTGTAAATGTTGTTGTGTTTATAATGGTGAAACAATATATGATTTTATTTAATGTTTAGTAAAATCAAATTGATTTTAATTGAATTTGGAAATTATGATTTGTTTTTCATTATTTACAACCATTTTTTATTTTATCCCCAAAACCGATAGAAACCGGCAGGCCAACTGAACCTTGTACGTTCAGTTTTATACAGACCGATTTAGTAGCAGTTTGATGGCAGTTTCCATATTGCCAAAACCGACTCTAGCAGTTAGATGGTCGGTACTGGAAAAAACCGCCACCGACCGATCGATGTGCAGCCTTACCTGGAAACTAACTCACCTGAATAAAACATGCTAGGGCGGAAGAAGATTCATGTTAGTGGCTACTGATTATTTTTCAAAGTGGGTTGAAGCAAAAGTTGTAGTAGCAACCACTGAAAAAGATGTCAGAAATTTTATCTAGGAACGCATTATATTTACAGATTTGGTATGTCAATGGCATTGGTAGCAGACAGTGGGCCAAAATTTAAGTCCAAAGACATGGATATATTTTTTGTAGAAGAGAAAATATACAAAAGAAATATATTTATGAACTTTATCTCCAAATATTATATCTCTAAGCTCATATCTTGAACTTCAAACTCTGAAGATCAAATCTCTAAAATCATATCTTTTAACTTTAAAAATCAAAAAGGTCAATCTCTGAAATTTATCTTTACTGTGAACTCTATAAGACAGTAACTAAAAATGATGTCTGATGATAAATCAGATTCAACACACCTTACTATCCACAAGTGAATGATCAAGCAGATATCTCCAATAAAACTCTTTTGGAAAACATCAGGAAAAAGTTGAATGCACCAAAAGTAGAGCTGTCAATTTTCAACCCGGCTTGCGGGTTGGACCTAGCTTGGCTTGTTTCAACCCGGCTCGGCTTGTCCCGTTGGCTAAACAAGCCGGGCTAGGGTTAGCATATCTAGCCCTAGTAGAAAACAAGCCAAGCTAGGGTCAACCCGCGGGTTACCCGTCAACCCGTGAGTATATGCTCATATAGTCGCTCATATAGTCATATGTATGATTTTTTGGTTGATGTGAGACACAAAAAAAATTTCCCGTGATATCATTTTATATTTTTTCAATAATGTGAAATTTATATCTTATTTACAATTGAATAACAACCAATAACTTGAAATTTACATTCAATAGAACCAAAGAAGCCTACACCTAAGAAATAAAAACACATTTTACGTTTATTATATACATATTAACGAATAACAATTAGTAATTAAATCCTTTTTATTATTTTAGATCATCAATCCCTTCACATTCCATATCAATAAAATAGAGATATCAAATCCAAAATAAATTGATTCATTAGCACCAAAAAAATAAAATTATTTTTAAATAGAAATACTTGAATTTTGTGTGGCTTAGTAAAACAAGCCAACCCGTGAACCCACCAAGCCAACCCGTCTAGGGCTAGGGTTTGGGCTTGTAGATGAATAATACTAGGCTTAGGGTTGACCCATGTGGGATACCCATGCAATGTTTCACACCTCACTATACGAAGTACTCGGATACCCATACAATGTTTCTCATCTTAAGAAATACTATCACTAAGTTTGTAACTGCAATATGCAGAAAAACAAAAAATTGAAAGTTTGTTATCTGTACGCAGAGTTTTCATCTAAATACAATCTGAAATGCTAATCTCAACACTTTTTTATCTGCAACTTTATATCTTAAGCTTTGAACTGACAATGTTGGGAAATCTGGTGAAGTGACTAACACTCGCTGAAACTTTTATCTACAATCTTATATCTGTAACTTTGAACTGACAATGTCAGAAGAACTTGTGAAGTGAAAGACACTCACTATAGATTTAACTTAAAGCTTTACATCTGCAACTTTGAAACTGAAAATGTTAGGAAATCGGTGATGTGACTAATATTAATTATAGCTCTATCTGAAAATTTAAAATCATAACTCAAACTGACAATATCAGGATATCTGGAAAAGTAGTTAAATGTTCACTAAATTGCTATGGAATCTTTATTCTCGAAATGTTGATTTTAAAGGATATCTGGTCGTAGTCGTATGGATAAAGGAAGCAAAGGACGTTCTATAAAGAACAAAAGAGTAAAAGACCAATACCGGTGGAGAGGATGTTGACATTAAGACCAACTATTAATATCCAGACCAGTATCTAGTCAGCAGGAATGGTAGCCCTGGCCAGGTGCTATGAAATAAGACCTAACAAGCACCCTTATAGTGATGCAACCTCATCACCAGTGGTTAGATAATTAACTCATAATACCCATTATCTTAACAACGATAAGAGAAATGAAGATAAGCGAACTCAATGAACTCCGAGCAATCTGAGTTATTTCAAGCAACCTAAGCTAATTCATCCATATAAGTTATATTTCAGCTATGTAAGCTATATGAACTATCGAACTTACTGGAAATACCCAGCTTCGAGGATCTAATCTAAAGGTTAGATCTAAGACTATGAGCAAAGCTCGACCTAAGAAATTATTCAGGTCGATAAAATATTTAATTATCAAAAGATAAAAATAATAGACTAAGTCAAACATCACATGCCGAAAGACTAAAGTCCAACTTTAACAGGTCGAAAGATTAAGGGTAAGTAACCTTGATCGAGAGACTAAAAATTCAAATAGCATAGACTGAATGACTAAATATCTATAGGTCAAAAGAGACCAAAGTCATACTCAAAAATTCAAGTAACTAACTTATATCTCGACAAATTAAAGGAATTATAGATCGAGTTGACTTACGTTATCACGGGTCGAGCATTTAAACTAAAAGCTATTAGCTAAGACCAAAAATTCAACCAAGGCATTAATTCTCAATAAGGAAAATTGCCAAAAGCTGAAAAATTATTGGCAGAAATTTTATATAATTCTGAACTGATTTTTAAATCAGAATCTTAAACTCTGAAATTTCTGTAAGTTAAAATGAGGGGGAGGTAGCAAAAAGAGTGTCAATATCAATACAAAATAAGCGTCACAACTCCATAAATATAAAGGTTTCATTTTAAAAAATTAAAAAAATAAATTCCCTAGTCGGGATAATGATAAACTACGACAGGTTTAACACCAGGAACAAGACTAGGCAAAGTTTCAAAAGTTGGAATTGAAGGTGGGGTGGTTCGGAGACTGGAAGATCGAATCCGATCTAATGCCAAAGATTCATTAGCAACAACAATGAGATTTTCTAAAGTCTCATTTTCAGAATTAATCTTGGTTGGCTCAGTCTTTGAATCCTCCAACTCTTTTTCCAATATCACCTTGTTAATTGAATTTGAAGAAGATAGAGGTGACAAGATACCAGTTAAGAATTTACTCTCAGTTTCCAAAAATAATATCGGAGAATCCTTAACTGCAACAGCTTTTTCATGATCAATTTTCATAAGATAAACATCAGTCTTAATTTTCAATAGCTTGGCTTCAAGATCCATTAATTAAATCCTGGTGTTTGAGGGTGAAAACGGTTTCTGCTGATTTCGGTAATTTCGCGTGAGTGGGTGAGAAACTGAGTCTAAACCCTAAACATTGTACTGCAAGGGAATACTTTAGATTCGAGAGATTAATCTGTACAAATCCGGCCTAAACCAAGAAATGGCCATTCCAGACTTGCTTCGGTCACAAAGTGAAAGAGAAGGGTTGGTTTTAGGGAGGGAAGCGAAGAAAGTGTTGAGACCAGAATAGTTGATTCTGGAAGAGTAGTTATTTGACTAGTATCAGAAAGTGAAAGCTAACAGATAGGAAAGCTAGCAAGTGATTTCTGAGTGTTGTATGCTCCTGACCAAAACTTGTTGTTTGGTGGAAATAGGTAAGACCTATTTATACAAGTCGTAACATAACGTACTCTGGTCTCGTAGAAAATGGAAACGGCTGAAATTGTAAAAGCCAAAATTGATGGTGGATTTCCATTTTAGGCTAAAATTGTAAAAGCCAAAATTATGCGCTAACATCTTGCAAAAGATAAAGCCATTAATAAGTGATGAATACTTCTTCACTTTACTAATTCACCTAGAGTAAAGCATGCAGCAACAATCCTATATACCCTGTGAATTTACAACATTATTAATTAATGCATATCCAGCCTTGTATTTCCTGTACTGATTACCGGTGCGGCATGACGACTGAGTGTTGTTCTCAGCAGAGCAACACGAACCTCCAAGCATTAGTAGTAAAACATGTATGAAATACCCTTAGAGGCTACAACTCTCGGCGTGTTATACTAGCCCTATTGAGCATACAACTCTCGGTGTGTTATACTAGCCGGATTGAGCGTATTTGAATCTGGACCGACCGTATGAGTCTCAGAAATGATCACGACCATCCAACTTCACCAGCATGATTGGATGGCTTAGATTAAATCCATGACCCCAAGCAGGTATTGGAATATACACCACCGACCCAACGCGGGCCCCGCATGGTCGACCTCCCCAAGGGGTGGCATAGCTTGCCAAACCGTCCAAGCCAAAGCAGTATAGACGGAAAACCCTAAATTAGGGTTTTGCGGCACATTACATGTATCGCAAAACAGTCTCAACCATCCATCTTCGCAGGCATAGATGGAGGGTGTAGATGTAGATTCAAAGGGCCCAGAGCATGTCAACACAAACACCGTGGGCCCGCCTACATACTCCGATCGATCGGTCGGGACCAACTATGGTTGGTCGTCTTGATTTGTGCGCCCCAAACCGGGTATGACACACGGCCGGCAAACCCTAATTAGGGTTTGAACAATCACGAGCGTCCATTTTCTCTGCGCGAATGAAGGGTCCATGAATAGACTAAGCGGAGTCCTAGTAAGTATCAACATGATCACTGCGGGCCTACCTATCTCCACACCCGATCGGCCAAGACCAAACTTGGCTGCACAACTTGATTCGTGCGCCCAAGCTAGGCGTGGTCACACTTCCCAACCACAAACTGATCTCGACCGCTCAAGTTTACCGGACAAATTGAGTGACTTAGATCACGTTTCTATGGGACGGTGAAGTACAGGTATATACACCATCCCACCGTATGCACACGGGGCTGATCGGCCAAGACCGACCAAGCTTGGTCGTCTTGGAACGCACGCCCAAAACTGACATGATGCGCAGCTTCTGCGGTACCAAATTTCTGTTGCAAATTGATCTCGACCACTCAACTTCGCCGGACAAATTGAGTGGCCCAGATCACACTTTCACGAGACAATGAGATATGGGCGCCTACACCGTCATATCGTTTACACACATGCACGATCGGCCCTGTCAAAATTGTATCCCAAGCTTGGATTCGACCAAGCTGAAGAGTGATGCTTGCGCACCTCTTCAAAAACCCTAATTCCATCAACGGTCGCAGATGAGTGTCTCAAAGATCATCTCGTCCGTCCAACTTCACCGGCTTGGTTATACAACCCTGGTCAGGAGTTAATTGGTCAATGAGGCGTAATGGTGATCACCACCCATCACTTTACCACACCATGATGCAGTACCTGCATAGAATACACATGATACTTCACAAGTATCGACCTCCTAAATAACTTAGTTATTTAGTCTAGCATTACATGCTACTTTCTGTGGGTCCCACGATCCACACACTCGAGACATCAGCCATGTCACAAACTGGGGGATACATACTGGGGTATTGGTCTGGCTGTTTACAGCGTGCAGCGTGCAACACGCCATCACAAGAACGTGTCAGGAAGTCATGTACGGTTAGAGATGACAGGAGAAGTGGGCAAGACTGGTCGTGTAACACCAACACACAACTCCACTACTCCATCACTCCACTTCCTCCACTTCCCACGAGAGACGTGAATAAGGCTCAAATGACTTGTATAAATAGGTTCTCCTTCCTATTTCCAAAACAACAGAAGAACAAGTCCAGACAACAGAAGCAAGTGTTGATACCATCGTATTCAAACACCGGAACTGATAGCTTACATCCTGCAAGCCAGTCCAGCTTCCTGATACAAGTCATACATAGCCAACACCTTCACAATCTCAACACCTTCTTCGCTTCCCTCCCTAAGATCAACCCCATCTCCTTCACTTTGTGACCGAAACAAGTTTGGAACGACCATTTCTTAGTTTAGGCCGGATTTGCATAGATTGATTTCTCGAATCTACAAGCACTCACGTGCAGTGCATTTGTTTAAGGTTTAGAATCATTTCTCATCCGCACACCCCAAATTACCAAAACCGGCAGAGATAGTTTTCACCCATAACCAATTGGCGACCACAGCGGGAGGTTAATCTCTCGGTTGTAAAGTCAATTTCTTCGAAATCCGATTCAATTTCATCAATTTCATCAATTTCAAAAAAGGGTAGATCTTAGAACCAATTCAATCAACAATTCATTTCAAGATGGTAGAACTCAGGTCTGGATCAGCAATCAATCCTGATGGAGCTAGTACGGATGACACTCCCTGTCGATGTACCTGCCAGTGGAGCTACCGTGGTCAATACATCTCGTGGAGCCGTCACTTCTATCCCCAATGCTAGCGGAGCAGGAGACATTCCAGTAGGTGTAACGCCTCCCATCACTCACGAGCCGGAGCGGCAAACGCGAATCCTGGCATCTTCTCAAGTGTAACGCCTCCAGTGATCACCAGAGCAACAACTTTCACTCCTTCATCAGGACGAGGAGCCGGAGGGACGAGAGGAGGACCACCGCCCATTACCATTGCAGATTTGATGGAGAAGCATGAGATTCTTGCTAAGACTCAAACGGATATGGACGCAACTCAGAAAGAGGTACTCACTTTCCTTAAAACTTTAACCGAACGATTGCCGCAAGATTCACGGCAACCCTTGGAGCCAACAACGGATGCCTTCAATACACCCGGAGCAGGCATTTCCACTCAGACCCACATGAGTGAAGAAGCTCGTGTTGCTCCTGAACGCCCAAGAGAGAGGGACCAGCCATCCAACTTCATCACACGTGAGGACCTGGAACGACCTCTCCAAAACCGAGGCAAAGGAAATCTTATGGATGCACACCAACATCAGCCTCCGTACCCTCAAGATATGCAACGAATCCCTCTTCCAAGAGGATACACCTCTCCTCAGTTCTCCCTCTACGATGGTACTGGTAACGCTCGTGAACACGTTTCTCGATTTTTGGAATCCTTGGGGGAGCATGAGTACAATCATGTTCTCCGCTTTGAAAGAATTCTCGAAATCACTTACGGGAAGAGCGTACACTGTATAACAACATAGCACCCGACAAAGATATCCAATTGGGGGAGATGGTCGGTGCTTTCTACAGGAAGTATTTCTTCGTATCCGAGAAGATCACCTTTTCAGATCTAGGGAGAGTCTCTTAGCGGAACAACGAGCATCCGAATGACTTCGTTAAGAGGTTCAGAACTCAAGCACTAGATTTTCATGATCTGAACATCACTGAACGCCAATTGGTGGAGCTATGCATCAACGGGATGATACCCATATACCGCGCTTTACTAGAGAATTTGGGCTTTCAGACATTCTCTGAACTCCATGAAGCTTCCAAACGGTCAGCCACAACCGCCCCAGCATTACTAGAGAGAACCAGGGTTGTTCGAAATGAAGATCCATGTGAGAGTCGAGGAAGCAGGCGTCTCACAAACAAACAATACAACACTGGTCCTTCTGTGAGCGTGGTTGGCGAAGGAGGAAAAAGGAAAGCTTCAGCAACACAACAACAACCCAAGCGTGCGGCTCCAGCACACATGACTTCTTCTCAAAAGGGAGCGGGCAAGACTCCTGCACAAGACACCGAAGATACAGGTTTCCCGTTACCCATGAATGAAGTAGTGGAACTCTTGGAGGCGTGGATTCAAGACGACGCCATCAAGCTGCCTCCTATCAGACGTCCACCAAATGAGAAAGATATGGCGGATCCTAAGTACTGTCTCTACCATAGGTTCGTTCACCATCCAACCAAAGACTGCAACAGGCTGAAACAGATCTTCAGAGAAAAGATAGTTACATGAGAACTCCAGCTTGGAAACGAAGGTGTTCGTAGAGACCCTCTTCCTGTCATGAACTGCATGATTTCTGGGGATTCCGTTCGCAAGACTGTACAATCTATGATGGAATATTTATGCGAGATCTTGTACTTCTCCAAAGCACAAAGCGTCGGGACATATTTGACCCTCAACCGTGTTGTCTCGTGCAAACGCTTGTATCTCGAAGAGGAAGTGAAACCTCGGTCCTTGCTTTGGAAGATGCAAGCAAGGGAAATTGGGGACTCTTAACCGTTGCCCGTTTGAAGGATATCGAGTTCGATAATACATTGATCGATACGGCCTCGAATTCAACATCATCACTCTCCAGGACCTTAAAAGCAGCAAAGATTTCAAAACAGGAGGCTACTCGCAACCCAATTGGGATTAAGACTCCAGAAGGAGAACTCAGAGATGCATATGGATACATCGATCTTGAAGTAAAATTTGGCGAATCCTCGACACAGGAAAAGTTATACATAGTCAGAGAGCATCCGAATTACGACATGATCCTAGGACGCTCTTGGGTACACGACAACAAGACAACACTGGGAGTTTGCCCTCTACCGGTTACAACACCTGAAAGGATCTCCAACAAGCCATCTCGAACTCGAAGGCTGTCCGTTGCCGCACTCCGCAGCTTGCCAATGTGAGACAACTTCCTGGAGAGAGCCCATCAAAGATACATTAAGAGGTTCCGAGCTCAAGTAAGTCTCATCACGCAACCCTTCTTGCAACCAATCACTCCTCACTCTGATAAGTCCTAGGGACTGGCTCCGACCAACAAACCAACCCCGGCTAAGAGATGTGAATGGGAAGCCGGCCCCTTCAAACTTTTTATCAAGAGCGTAAAGGCTGTCTTGGTCAAGGACGATAAGGCCAAGGTCCGGATATCTGCACGCCCAAACCCATTTGGAATTGGAGATCTGGTGACGAAGACGACAACATTCAAGGTTGGGAGCATGACGGTAAAAATGACCACTCCACCTGACTCACCCACCGAAAGAGAAGATGAACCGTACCTGGTAGCAGATGTTATCCTAGGCGGCTACTGCAAGCTCATCAACGCTGATAAACTAGAAGGCATAACAATTCACTCACAATGGCTCAAACCCTACCGAACTTAAGACGTTGTGCTACCACTTTCCAGCGTCCTCCAACTTTAAAACGCTGTGCTATTTCCTCCAGCGTGTTCCCTTTTACAATTTCATGTCATATTTGTAATTCCTCCAGAAAATGATTGCAATACTTGCATTCATAGTTAGGGTTTCAATTTTCAATTTTCAATTTAATTGAAGCGTTATTTCCATCTGAGAACCTCTCTACCCCTAAAAACACAAAGTCCTGAGTCAGCCTAAATCGACCCACTAGAGCAAGGAAGGGAACCCTAAGCAAGCATCTCATGGGAAGAAGGAAATAGAATGTGTGCACAAAAAGAAAGTGATTTGAGCCATCTAGAGCAAGGAAGGGAACCCTAAGCAAGCATCTCATGGGAAGAAGGAAATAGACCAAAGAGATCTCACGTCACGTCACACATACGAGATGCAATCTTAACGAGGGGTTATGACATAAACCTTTATTCAATGGTAAGCAAACAGAAGAAAAGATCTTGAACTCAGCCACCACTGAGTACAAGAAAGAGGTTCAAAAATTACGGGAATACACTTGAAAAGAGAAAAAGAAGCAAAGAGGTTTAGCCATCAAGAAGAATAACCGCGCCTGCACCATTGCCGGGTCCTGCTTCAACGCCATCACCTGCTACCGCTTCTCCCTTCAGAGCCTCAGCTTTCGCTTTAGATGTTTCCGCAGCAGCGTTCTCCGTCCTAACATCATCGGCTGGAACAACTTCCAAGTCTTCCTCAAAGCCTACAGCAACATCAGGGTTTGCGCTGATTGCCTTCGAACACTCAGGTCCATCTGTGTCAGAATCAAGGATTATCACACCATCCTGGATTGGATAATCACGCCTATCTTCATCCGGAGGCCGTTTATGCTCCACTCTCCGCCTCTTTAACCACAACCGCAAATCTTTCTGCCCTTGCGCTTACTGGTGCTCGCAACGCTTCCTCATGCCTCCACCGTTCTTCCATGTCGATCGCAGCTGAAAGGGAACATATGCTTCCCCTAGCAATACGCAGGTGCAGAATGGACATCCCCTGTATGGCACGACCGACTTCGCGAAGTGGGAGGTCAATTTTAGCCATTACCTCTTCGTGCGCATTAATTTTGGGTTTGTCAACTTCGAAACTTTTTTCTGGGGAAGTTACAGAATGATCATCGTCGGCTGCTTCCATGATAAGCTGCAAAGAAGAAGAAGTTATGAACACACAAAAATATGTGTATCATCATCATCAGTCAGAAGATCAGATGAGTACGGAGCAATACCTGAGATACAAAAGGAACGACTACGTGATGAGAAGAATCCTTAGAATTTTTCTTTATAATCTAGCAAGTCAACAGAATCCCAGGAGAAAAGGAGTCTCTACTTGCCACCTATAAAAGCTACCGATTCAAGATAACGATCAATGATGCTTATCGGATATATTTGAGGAAAGGTGTCGTGTAACGAAGGGGAGTGAACCTAGTCCAAGAAATGGGCCAAGCTCTGTCCAGATAGTGCATAGGGAACCAAAGTGGCTCGCTAGATCAAGCCCTGCTCCTTCCACCATCCTAATCAGGACCGACCAGTTCTGGGACAACATCTGACGATATCGACCTACGCGGTAAATGTATATTCACCTTAGATTGGTCATTTCTGTATACAAACTTGTCACCATCTTATGCCTACCCCACAATAGCGTAACCATTATGTGCTAGGCAGGGGACTTAATGTTGATGGTGGATTTTCATTTTGGGCTAAAATTGTAAAAGCCAAAATTATGCGCTAACATCTTGCAAAAGATAAATCCATTAATAAGTGATGAATACTTCTTCACTTTACTAATTCACCTAGAGTAGAGCATGCAGCAAAAATCCCATATACCCTGTGAATTTACAGCATTATTAATTAATGCATATCCAGCCTTGTATTTCCTGTACTCATTACCTAATGCGGCATGATGACGACCGAGTGTTGTTCTCAGCAGAGCAACACGAACCTCCAAGCATTAGTAGTAAAACATGTACGAAATACCCTTACAGGCTACAACTCTCGGCGTGTTATACTAGCCCTATTGAGCATACAACTCTCGGTGTGTTATACTAGCCGGATTGAGCGTATTTGAATCTGGACCGACCGTATCAGTCTCAGAAATGATCACGACCATCCAACTTCACCAGCATGATTGGATGGCTTAGATTAAATCCATGACCCCAAGCAGGTATTGGAATATACACCACCGACCCAACACGGGCCCCGTATGGTCGGCCTCCCCAAGGGGTGGCATAGCTTGCCAAACCGTCCAAGCCAAAGCAGTATAGACGGAAAACCCTAAATTAGGGTTTGCGGCACATTACATGTATCGCAAAACAGTCTCAACCATCCATCTTCGCAGGCATAGATGGAGGGTGTAGATGTAGATTCAAAGGGCCCAGAGCATGTCAACACAAACACCGTGGGCCCGCCTACATACCTGACTGATCGGTCAGGACCAACTATGGTTGGTCGTCTTGATTTGTGCGCCCCAAACTGGGTATGACACACGGCCGGCAAACCCTAATTAGGGTTTGAACAATCACGAGCGTCCATTTTCTCCTGCGCGAATGAAGGGTCCATGAATAGACTAAGCAGGTCCGGTAAGTATCAACATGATCACTGCGGGCCTACCTATCTCCACACCCGATCGGCCAAGACCAAACTTGGCTGCACACCTTGATTCGTGCGCCCAAGCTAGGCGTGGTCACACTTCCCAACCACAAACTGATCTCGACCGCTCGAGTTTACCGGACAAATTGAGTGACTTAGATCACGTTTATATGGGACGGTGAAGTACATGTATATACACCATCCCACCGTATGTACACGGGGCTGATCGGCCAAGACCGACCAAGCTTGGTCGTCTTGGAACGCACGCCCAAAACTGACATGATGCGCGGCTTCTGCGGTACCAAATTTCTGTTGCAAATTGATCTCGACCACTCAACTTCGCCGGACAAATTGAGTGGCCCAAATCACACTTTCACGAGACAATGAGATATGGGCGCCTACACCGTCATGTCGTCTACACACATGCACGATCGGCCCTATCAAAATTGTATCCCAAGCTTGGATTCGACCAAGCTGAAGAGTGATGCTTGCGCACCTCTTCAAAAACCCTAATTCCATCAACGGTCGCGGATGAGTGTCTCAAAGATCATCTCGTCCGTCCAACTTCACCGGCTTGGTTATACAACCATGGTCAGGAGTTAATTGGTCAATGAGGCGTCATGGTGATCACCACCCGTCACTTTACCACATCATGATGCGATTCTTTGCATAGAATACACACGATACTTCACAAGTATCGACTTCCTAAATAAATTAGTTATTTAGTCTAGCATTACATGCTACTTTCGTGGGTCCCACGATCCACACACTCGAGACATCGGTTATGTCACAAATCGGGGATACATACTTTGGGGTATTGGTCTGGCGGTTTACAACGTGCAGCGTGCAACGCGCCATCACAATAACGTGTCAGGAAGTCATGGACGGTTAGAGATGACAGGAGAAGTGGGCAAGACTGGTCGTGTAACACCAACACACAACTCCACTTCCTCCACTTCCCACGAGAGACGTGAATAAGGCTCAAATGACTTGTATAAATAGGTTCTCCTCCCTATTTCCAAAACAACAGAAGAACAAGTCTAGACAACAGAAGCAAGTGTTGATACCATCGTATTCAAACACCGGAACTGATAGCTTACATCCTGCAAGCCAGTCCAGCTTCCTGATACAAGTCATACATAGCCAACACCTTCACAATCTCAACACCTTCTTCGCTTCCCTCCCTAAGATCAACCCCATCTCCTTCACTTTGTGACCGAAACAAGTCTGGAATGGCCATTTCTTGGTTTAGGCCGGATTTGCACAGATTGATTTCTCGAATCTACAAGCACTCCCGTGCAGTGCATTTGTTTAAGGTTTAGACTCATTTCTCATCCACACACCCCAAATTACCAAAACCGACAGAGATAGTTTTCACCCATAAACACTTCTGAAACGCCTCCTGTTGTAGTGCGGTCCAGACAAAGTTCGCTCCTTTCTTCAGCAAGGGGGTAAACGAAGCAACGAGTTGAGCCAACCCCGGTATAAAGAGGCGAATGTAGTTTATTTTACCCTTGAAACTCTGGAGTTCTTTCACAGCCTGCGGAGGTGGCATTGTGAGGATGGCTTGGTTTTTGATTGGGTCAACTTGGATCCCCTCGGCGGTCACCTGGAAACCTAGGAATTTTCCCGAAGAGACACCAAAAGCACATTTAAATGGGTTTATCTTTAATTTGTACTCGCGACATCTTTCAAACACCTGCCGCATAATCTCCGCATGGGTCATCCGAGTTCTTGATTTAACGACTATGTCGTCTACGTAATCTTCGACTTGCTTGTGCATCATGTCGTGAAAAATGGTGGTCATGGCGCGTTGGTATGTGGCGTCGGCGTTCTTCAGACCGAAGGGCATTACAATGTAGTAAAAGTTTCCGAGAGGGGTTCGAAAAGCCGTCTTACTTACATCGTGTTCGTACATCTTTATTTGATTGTAGTCGCTGTATCCGTCCATGAAAGAGAACATACCGTGTCCACTGGTGGAGTCTACCAGCATGTCAATGTTAGGAAGTGGAAAGTCATCCTTAGGGCAACATTTGTTCAAATCTCTAAAATCAACACAACACCTGATCTGGCCGTTCTTGTTTTTCACCGGAACTATGTTGGCTAACCAAGTAGGGCGGTGAATCGGTTTGATGAAACCAGCCGCCAGTAGTTTTTGAACCTCTATCTTAATTTGTTCTTCCACATCGTGCATGAACTACCTCGGGATTTGTTTGACCGGTTTGGATCCAGGTATTACGTGTAGATGGTGAGTGACCAGCTTCTCGTCCAAGCCAGGCATCTCCTCGTATGTCCACGCCAATACATCTTGATATTCCTTGAGAAGGTCTACTAGCTTTTCACGTTCGTCTGTGCGCAGAGTCGAGCTGATCGAGATGGGTCGTGGAGATTCCTCACTCCCGATATTAACAACCTCAAGTTCGTCCATGGTAGAGTTGGTTCCGTCTTGTAGCTGTCGTGGTGCATCAGGTACTTCCTCTTGCGGCTCGTAACCGTGTTCACATCTCTTTGGGCGGAGAGACTGTGTGGTAGTCTTTCATGTTAATTTCTAACAGCGACGCTGATATACGGTCTTCCCCTTTTCGTCATGGCTCATGATAAAAGTCCGTTCTCGCTTGGTGCGGGTGTGATCCAAGCTCCGACATGGCGGGTAGAGACCGGTGTCTCTCTCTTCCGATAGGGCAGGGTAAGACCGAGTTTCTCCGTGAAATGGCGCAGGCTCATGGCTTTCTGCAATTGACGCCCATTTTGGTAATGGGGTGTGGCGAGGTTTTTCGGATGTGGCCTGTGGGCTTTTTCTGGGCTCAAATGTCTCCGTGCTGCATATCGGCGCATAGGGAGATAATGATGCAGCGATGCGGATGACTTCTCCGTGTAGCATGGTTTTCAGGCACTGGTGGTATGACGAAGGAATGATTCTATTATCATGGAGCCACGGCCTTCCCAATATCATGTGGTAATCTGGCTCCTTTTCGATTACTTCGAACCTCACCATTGACTGGACTGGTCCCACTGATAGATTCAGGTTGATGTATCCATACGTGTTAGTCTGGTTGCCTTCGAAATCGGTCATCATAGTGGGCTTTCGCACGACTTCGTTTGGTCGCACCCTGGCTGTTATGAGCGTCCTGAGTGTAATGACGTTGGAGGATGCTCCTGTGTCGATGAGAGCCCTCTTGAATTCTACATCCTTGATACGAGCTGTGATGTGTAGGGCCCGGTTATGTCCTTCTTCTGCCATCATATCGTCGTCAGTAAATGTGACATTGTTGATGGACATCTGTGGTATCCTCGAGGTCTCCGATCGTGAAGGAACCAGGGACACGTTTAATGCTATTCGATTGATGGCGGTGAACGTCTCCATCCGTTGATCCTTTGAAAGATGCAAGAGTTCACACAAACTCTCCACCAGCGAGGCCGCTTCCTGGTCTACTGGTTTCTGATTGGTAGTGAAGTTGTTGACTTGGGAGTGACCGCCCAGGACGCGAGTCCCCGTAACTGGAGTTTCCGAGGTAGGCGGGTCGCTCAATTCTGACGTTAGGCTGATAAGGAAGTCGAATATGATGTTAATCGCCTCTTTCATCAGATCCATATTCTTGGTATGGATCTCCTGAGCCCGCGCCAAGTCGATCAGTCTCGGGACTTCTCCGTCGATTGCGTTGTTGGATGCTGCGCTAGGAGAGGAAACATTGCCATTCATCTGAGTGGAGTTTGGGGGCACAGATTCAGCCCTAAAACCGACCATCTTCCTAAATTGGAGTTATGAAGCGTAATTTGAAATTGGTATTGCAACCGGGAGATTAATCCTCCCGCCGTGGTCGCCAATTGTTTGAGGGTGAAAACGGTTTCTGCTGATTTCGATAATTTTGCGTGAGTGGGTGAGAAACTGAGTCTAAACCCTAAATAATATACTGCAAGGGATTACTTTAGATTCGAGAGATCAATCTGTACAAATCCGTCCTAAACCAAGAAATGGCCGTTCCAGACTTGCTTCGGTCACAAAGTGAAGGAGAAGGGTTGGTTTTAGGGAGGGAAGCGAAGAAAGTGTTGAGACCTGAATAGTTGATTCTGGAAGAGTAGTTATTTTACTTGTATCAGAAAGTGAAAGCTAACATATGGGAAAGCTAGCAAGTGATTTCTGAGTGTTGTATGCTCCTGACCAAAACTTGTTGTTTGGTGGAAATAGGTAAGACCTATTTATACAAGTCGTAACATAACGTACTCTGGTCTCGTAGAAAATGGAAACGACTGAGTAAAGTGGAAGGAGGTGATAAATGGGTAACGCCTGGAATTGATGTTCCATAATGAAAGGAGTGTTTCACCATTATTCCTTGTATTTACTAACCGACTCATTCTTATGACACTTTCATGTAACGGGCGTAGTGTACGCGACACGTTGTAAACCGCCAAACCAATACCCTTTATGAGCATCCCCCAGTTTGTGACATGTGTTATATGTCTCGAGTGTTTTTATGGGAAAACGTGTAGCAAGGTGTTACGTGTGGCATGGTGGCATGGTGGCATGCCAGTGGCCATGGTAGAGTCGACATGGCTTTGCCAAAGAATAGGCGCGACCAAATTTTGGATTTAGATGCAAACCGTGATGTTTTGGCTTAGGGCCGTAAGTTAGGTGGCGAACTTGAATGGTCGAGATCCGCATCTCAGAGGGAAGGATAGCTCGTTGATTATTTCAACCCTCTGTTTTAGCATCCAACGTTGAGCATGGCTTTGCCATAGAGTGGGCGCGGCCAAATTAGGGTTTAGGTGCAAACCGTGTGTTTTGGCTTTGGGCCGCAAGTTGCCATGCGTCAGGTGATGAACTTGTGTGGTCGAGATATGCATCTCAAAGAGAAGGATAGTCGTTGATTATTGCAACCCTTCGTTTTAGCAGCCAGCGTTAAGCATGGCTTTGTCATAGAGTAGGCGCGGCCAAATTAGGGTTTAGGTGCAAACCGTGTGTTTTGGCTTTGGGTCGCAAGTTGCCATGCGTCAGGTGGTGAACTTGTGTGGTAGATATCTGCATCTCAAAGAGAAGGGTAGCCGTTGATTATTGCAACCCTTCGTTTGTAGTAGCCAGCGTTGAGTCACGGCCTTGTCAAAGAGTAGGTGCGGCCAATTAGGGTTTAGGTGCAAACCATGTGTTTTGGCTTTGGGTCGCAGGTTGCCATGCGTCATGTAGTGACTTTGGACGGCTAAGATCTGCATCTTAGATGGAAGGGTGGCCGTTGATCGTTGCAACCCTTCGTTTTGGTAGCCAATGACGTGAAGGAGAGGCTGGCATGGTATAGGCGCGGCCAAAACTAGGGTTTGGTGCAAACCGTGGTGTTTGGCCTTGGGACGCAAGTTGCCGTGCGTTAGGTGGCGAACTTGGATGGTCGATATCTGTATCTCGAAGAGAAGGGTAGCCTTTGATTATTGCAACCCTTCGTTTTGGCATGGAGAAGTAGCTGGCATGGTTTGCCATTGGCACGGTGGAGCGGCGGGCATGGTTGGCATGCCTTGGCGCAGAGACGTGGCTGGCATGGTTGGCATGCCTTGGCGCAGAGACGTGGCTGGCATGGTTTGCCATTGGCACGGTGGTGCGGCTGGCATGGTTGGCATGCCTTGGCGCAGAGACGTGGCTGGCATGGTTTGCCATTGGCACGCTGGTGAGGATGGCATGGTTGGCATGCCTTGGCGCAGAGACTTGGCTGGCATGGTGGTGCGGCTGGCATGGTTGACATGCCTTGGCGCAGAGACGTGGCTGGCATGGTTTGCCATTGGCACGGTGGGAGAATTAGGGTTAGGTGTATACAGAGGTGATGTCAGTTAATACTAAGGGTTCTATCGTGGAACATGACACATGCATAAAAAAAAGGTGCCCTGGTAATTCTTACGTAAATACGCTGATTGTTTCAATAAATGCGCTATTGGTCATAGTGACGTCATGCCAGATGTACGGTTTTACGATTTTATCCCTAAGCTAAAAACCACCATCAACACCTGGCTTTCAAAAGTCTCAGATCTTAAACTTTTAATATCTTCCTACATAAATCTAAGCTCATTATCCATCACTTGGCTACGAAGCATCATGTTGGAAAGAGAATCGATCATCTGCAAGCAAGAAGAA
The DNA here is from genome assembly GCA_023531295.1 of Papaver armeniacum. Classification (NCBI taxonomy): domain Eukaryota; kingdom Viridiplantae; phylum Streptophyta; class Magnoliopsida; order Ranunculales; family Papaveraceae; genus Papaver; species Papaver armeniacum. The sequence continues at coordinate 77,307 of JAJJWW010008606.1, read as the reverse complement.
GTTGTTATATAAAAAAACAAACGGAATAATATTTCAGCTGATACATATAAAATCTCAGCTTACCTTGACATAAACCTTTATAACTAGGTTTATGGTATCTTGAAGAGTTAAATCCTTGTCTTTCAGAATCTCATTGATTTGAGAAATGTTAATCAAAGCTTTGAAAGGGAGATCATCCTTGAATACTGAGTTTGCTAAGTTAAACTTGGAGAAAACTATCCATGTAACTTACTTAACTCAACTTTATTAAGAGAGGCTTGCTCCATAACAAAATCTTGAAACTCCTACAGGAAGTTATTTGAGTAATCACCAGATTCAGCTTCAACAAGAATCTCTTGCACACCGAGCCATGTTAGATCATTGCTCGGTTGAACCCATTAGCGTCATAATGCCAAGTTAGTTGTCAAATATACATGACAAAATGCATTATTGGTTTAGTCACTAAAGTCAGTTTCAGACTAGATTAGGTTTAAGAAGTAGAATATAGAATCAAAGTTATCCATAAAGATTGGAGATTTAAGACTACACGAAGACATGTTGGAGAACTTCATTAGGTTAGTAACAAACTCTTGATTCTCTTGTTTACTCTACCTCTCTATCTATCGAAACAAGTGCTCACTCTATGGAACAATTCCTATGACGGTGAATACACACTCGAGGATATTTGAGCCCAAGTATTTTGTGAGAATGACTTTTTTCTTGGAAAGGTCCTCATGTTGTATTTAATGAGAATACGAATTCAACGAGCCAAGAACCACTCAATCCCGAGTTATAACGAAAAAGTTATGAGTGATTTATTAAAGAAACACTTGTTATGTGTTTCCACGACAATTCGTGAATAGACATTTTGCAACAGTTCGCGAAATTAAACAGAAAATACGTGACTAAAGGGCCTTTTTAGTCAAATACTTGGTATTTCCTTTCCTAGACATGGTAGCTTTGTTTCCAAGCAACCTAGCCTTGATCATTCACTATAAATAGAGGTTTCATGTAACCACACAAACTATCCCTTGGAAAATTGTGTATGTGTTGCATAAGGTTGTTTTACATATCTTTGTTCTTCAAGAACAAGAGTGAGATTTCAAAAGATTTTACTCGGGGATCGTAAAGCACATAAAACTATGTTCTTTGATGGTTCTAGGTGTTTTCATAAACCCTATATTTGATAGATCAAGATATATATAGATTATTTCTGGGTGATCTTGTGAGGAAGAATCAATTAGGTTAAGGAACGGCTAATCCTAAATGTTTGAGTAGCATCTTCTAAAGAGAATTAACGTTCTACTTGAAGATTTTTAAGAGTATTTTAAAGAGAAATTGGTATTCTGATAGAAGGTTTACAAGAGGAATTCTTAAAGAGAATCGGTGTTCTGCTAGGAGTTCTACATGTACACGAATACAACTGAAGCATGTATTACATCTAGTCCAAAATATGGTGGTAGGTAATTGGTGTAACATCTTAAATTGGTGTGTTTAATCTGGACTAGGTCCCATGGTTTTTCTACAAGATTGTTGTTTTCCGCATTAACAGAAATCTCTGGTGTCTGTGTTATTTTTTTTCCGCATTATATTGTTTTATCTTTATAATTGAAATATCACAGGTTATATGTATCTCAACATAGATAGTATTAACTCAAATGTAGAGAACCTATAAAATGGTTCTTTTTGGAATTCGGTTCGTGAACATTTCCGGTATATACTAGGTTTACCTTGTTAAAATAATCTTAAATACAGTTTTATAACCAAACGTCTAGATTGTACAAGGATTGTCCATAGAGTTTCCTGAACAAAAAAGTTGATGGTGTACTAGTTGCCTTCTTGTTTTCAAGCCAAAAACCATTAAACATGGATCTTGATCCTTTACAAGAAGGTATGTTCACATCAGAAGATCTGGCCACAACTTTTACTTTATCAATGACAGATGGAATAGCTTGAGAAGCAGTAAAGTGATTCCTTAATTGGTTGACCAAAGCTTACGTAATAATCAACAAAATTACCTTTGTGACGAGATAATGGTACATTATCTTCAAGATCTTATGGGATATCAAGACTAGAAATCAAGATATATTTTTTTGCATCCAGCATTGACAACAAGCTTGAGATAGTAAAACTTGCGATTTCGACTGAGCAGTGCTCTAACAATCCCCCCCCCCTTGTCAATTATAGAGACTAAACTATCGATACATATGGATTCAAAATAACTAGATCTTTCAGCTCAAAATCCATCATACTTGATTTCCTTGGTTCTTCAACATCTTCTTGAATTCTTCGTTCTTCAAGTTCTTCTATGGTTCTGCATATGATGATCTCAGCTCCGTTGTTGTTGAAGATCCATAGCGATAGCAGTTTATGAGAATGCTCGACTAAAGCTTTTCTAGAATGATAAAATCGCTCAACTCAATGGTTGTTATACCAAAATATTGGTATTGTTACCTTCCTCAAAGTTCAATTACACCACAACTTTGAAGCAATACTACAATGGTATGCTCTCCCCCTTAGTCATTACTTACTTCTTTTGCATAATAGGTAAAACCTGTAGATTATAATCCTCCCCCCCTTACATAATGCTGCGAAAAGCCATATGATGTAGTAGAATGCTACTAAATAATTCTCCTCCTTTTTGTCAACAATATTGACAAAGGCGAAGACAGATATCATAATGAATTCAAACAAAAGAGTATTAAGACTGGAGAATACATACCAGCTTTTATTCAGACGATATTATTAAGTAAACTTAGCGTCTTCATAAAGGATATATATAGGTACGAGCATCTCATACCGTTCCACAACCGCACTCCCCATAAATATATGACAACTAACCACAAGTTCAAATTGAACTCTCCCCAACTTGATATCATTTCCAAAAGAACAATATGAGCGAACTTTCTCTAATCACAAGAGAAGGATTTTCTTACACATTAACAAATTTACTTGCCAGTTACGAACAAAGTAGATTTGTATCCCAATATTTTTCTCTTTTCTCGCCAGTTAATGTTAGAGGCACCAAGATACATTACTTTCGTGAGAAAAATAATCTTCGACAAAAAATATTCTCCATGCCCGTTACGAACAAAGAGGAAAATTTATGCGATATGACTCAACATAAGAATTATATCTTCTTCTTATTTCCTGGCAGTTACGTATTCAAGGAGGAAAGACGACAACTAAAGCCATCTTAAGGAGTTCATGCAATATATTTATAAAATTTTAATCGTTGCAAGATCAATTTTGTAATTCTCAAAATACTTTACTCCTCTTTTAGCTATTGACGAACACAAAAAGTTCAGAACTTAACCTATGACAACATATAAGATATCCATTCTAATCACCAGAAACATGATAGCAAAGAACAAATTTCACAAAATAAGCAATACATATATATAATCAATAAATATTAGGTATTGCGAGTCATCTCCAAAACAATATTTAAATAAATAAACTTTAATCATTGCAAGATGATAGTATTTGGAATAGCTAATGTAACCATATAAACGCTACTTCAAAAACTAGTGTTCCTCCTTAAAACAATAATAATATAATTCCTACAAGGAGTTAACTAGTAAATATACCCTTATTCCTGAACTCGTTATCAGCAACCGGCATTGGAACATACGGTTTATGAATAAGAGAATTTATTCCCTCAAACCTATTAGGCTATTTTTTTGACAAGTGCTTCTTGAATCTCAAGTGATTTTCGCAGAATGTCTTGAAGTCCCCACGCTTCCATCTAAAGGGTTGCTAACCTTTGTTGGTTGGAGCTATTAGCTCTAGGCTTCTTCATATTCTTCTTCCTCATTTTAAAGAATAAATATTTCTCCTTAGGGTGGGACTTCTCATCTTCCATCATGATTGTGCGATTATCAACAACCATAAGAATACATGTCTTACTAGAAGAGATCTTGCTTGGAGGCTGGATAATTCTTACGAATATGAGTTTGTATTTGCAAGAGCAAAAATATATAACACTCCACAAGTAATTTTTGGAAGAGTTCCAAAAATAGTGTGAGACTTAGAAAATGAAGAATGACTAGCCGTATGGGTTTCATAACCAAACGGATTCCGTTCACGAACTAGAACTCAAACTAGAATGGTGAAATTCAATTTTATCCTTCATTCAAGTTTGTACAAGGGTAAGTCTTTTCAATACCATTACTTGAAAAATAGTGAAAGATGATGATCATCATTAATAAAAATAAGTATGTGTCTCAAGAATATGAAAAGTTTGTTAATTCATGCCAGAATTTTAAATTTAACATATCAATTTGTATGATTAAATATTATTCTAAGAGCATATATAAAATCTTAGGCAGTTAAGTAAGAATTCACATGGATCTTGTTCTCATCTCTTGCTTCGGAGTCAGATAAGCAGGGAGAATCTTGTACTGAGAGCATAAGATTTATTGATACCCATGTCGGGTCATTACATTTTGGACTCTCTATATTGTGATGTGGTAGCATCAGGTCATACACTTATTAGAAGATGCACTGAGAATAAATTTTGGCGTTCCAGTAAGGTAACTGGGTCAAAAACCAGATGGATATTGTATTCTGGACTTGTTTCAATGGAGCAAGGCTCAACATGAAATTTCGTTGATCTTTGTTTGATTAATGGCTGCAATTGACAAAGAATGTCATAAAACTAGAGTCCCCACACTATTTCAATAAACATTAAGTGGTGGAAATTCAAGTAATAATATTTAAGATAAAACCTAAATATAGTTTGACCCAAAGCCCTTATTATGCACAGTTCTTGTCTCTTTTGAGGGAACATGAGACAAGAATGCACTTTTCTACACAATCAGGTTATGTTGAGGTGAGCATCAATGAGATCACCACTAGGTATCTGCACATGTTTGTCAACATCTATTTTCATTGGTTGTTTTGATCTAGAACTCTTCTTTCCTTTAGGTTTATCCTTTCCCTTAGGATCATTCAAGCTTTTAGGATAAGAAGGAACAACCTTACATAATTTGGATAGATTTGAATTTTGGAAAAGTTGAAGCACATTTGTCAAGCGACTAGCCCTTGATTTTAGCTTGTTGATATACCTTGCCTTTTGTTTGTACTTGAAACACTGTTTGAGTTTCTGACCTTCAGTGATACAGTAACGACATGTTAGGTTGGAGAGGGATTCTGGAGCATCACCAGTTTCTCCAGACAGACATAATTGAGATGATCCTGAAATTTTGACAACAAAATTTTCATTAGTAAGTAAAAAAATTATTATATCCTCTAAAAAATTTGATAAAGGAAGTTGCCAAGATTGACATGAGTATTGCTACATTCATCAAAATTGACTACTTTAGCCAAGAAAGCTATCCTTGTAACATATTCCTTCAGAATCATAATGATCATCAACAAGATATTTCTCAGAAGTACCAACACTTTCACTTTTATCAAGCACTTCAGTGTTTTTAGATGCTCTGAAGGCAGTATCTTTTCCAGCTTTAGTTTGTTGTTCATGATCAAAGATCTTTAACTTTCTAACGGGAGTGCTTTTGTAAAGTATTGTAATATCGTTTCCCTTATTGATGGCATGTTTCTCAGACTCGTATCGAGCTGGTAATGATCTCGGAATGTTCATTACAATATCCCTCTCGGAAATAGTCCTACCTAACATATAAGAGGCATTCACTATCTAAGATAATTTTTGAATAAATTCCTCAAACAAATCTTTGTCATCCATACGAAGGTTTCCCTAGTAAGAAGTTAGGTTTTGAAGCCTTGCTTCTATCTCTGAGGTATTCCCTTCAAATACGGATTCTAAGATATCCCAAGCTTGCTTAGACGTAGTGCACGTAGATGCATGATGTTGAAGGTATTGGCTTATGGCATGGATAATAGCATTTAATCCATCAGAATTATGCTTTGCAGTAGTGTTTTCAGATTCGCTATACGTAGCAATTTCTTTCGCAATAGTTCTTTCGCCTTCTATCACTGTAGGCGGATCATACCCCTTCATAACAAGTATCCATGTCTGAAAATCGTGGGCGTGTAAGAAGGAACACATAGCTATTTCCTACCATAAGTAATTGGTACCATCGAAGGCTAGTGGTACGTTAATAGAGATTGCACTCTTGTCCATAGATTCAGATCGCCACAAACACAAACTTGTTAGGTCTGAAGGTGTTTGCCTGCTCTGATACCAATTGAAAATGAGAGGGTACCAAGTACACCACTAAATTTTTTGTTTAGAAACTTGTATGGGAAAAACCTAATACAATCGCAAGTAGATCTACTTAAAGATCCTTGAAATAAAGAGGATTCAAATCACTTTCTTTTCATAATTAGAAAGTCAAGACAATAAAGTTTGTGAACCTGATTGTATAGAAGAGTACTTGGACGATCTTAAAAATCAATATCCAATATAAATCTAGTCATCTCCAAATAAAGAGGATTCGAATATGCCAGGTAAGAAACTATTTATCAATCTTTCAAGATACGAATTCTACAAGAACGAGTCTCGTAATAGATCACAATTAGTATGGACTTATCTACTAAGATTTATTACAAACTACTTGTGCTAATCCTATTACAAAGATAAAACAATATAATAGGTAAAAGAAAAAAACAAGACACCCGAAGTTTTATTAACGAGGAAAACTTCACATGCAGAAAAACCCCGGGACCTCTTCCAGATTTAATCACTGAATTGTGTTAAGCGCTATAGATATTAGCCTACTATCATATTTTGGACTAGAATTTAGTTGAGACCAAATTCACCCTCCAAGGAATTCAGCTACAGTCGCGCTCCTTATGTCTCTTGAACCTCACAAGGATCTACACAATTGATTCCCTCAGCTAACGTCCTTTATAGCTTAAGAGTTGCATCAACCTAACTGAAGAAATTTGATACCAATCTTTATCTAATAGATAAGCTTATCTAATTTCCCTTTAGATAGAATGGGTCGGGGCTTGGAAATATGTTTGCAAAGACAAAGCTAGAAAACCTCACAAATCCGGAACAATTACACTTAGTTAGCTGAGAATCCTGGATTATTAACCACCTCTCAAGAACAATCTTAAACTGATTATTAAAGAAGAGTTTTAGATATCTATCTTGAGGAATCACAAATATGAGATGAAGAGAACTTTGTGATTCTATCTATCTCGTTCCTCAAAAATACTACGAAAACCTCGATAACAGATAAAACAAGATCAAGATACACGAACTATCAAGGTAAAGATAGTCGGACTTGGCTTCACGAATTTGTAAGTGAAATCTTTAACTCGTTAACATAATTATTTTAGAGGTAACCTAAGTTAATAGAGGACGACTTTAGTATACAAATAGGATACTTAAGTGTCTAGGATTGAAATTCCTAGTTGTTTGATTCTCTCTATTTATAGAATTTCAAGCTTAGGGTTTCTTAGAATTCAAGATATGATAACTTGAGATTCAAGCAAACTGTTTCTCTATTTAGATGAAACTCTTGTTAGGAGTTCATGTAAGCATGTGAGAAGTTTGTCTTGAATTTCATAGAAGAATATACATTATGGTCTAGAGTACCAAAACCCTGTATAATGATAGTTCATGGCAAGTATGCATTAAGAACTAGTAGGCAATATCGTGTTCATTTAAACACTTAAGACTTGAACCACGATGCACATACAAAGGTGTTTTAGTGATCAAAGATGTCTTAGAGGTGTTCATGAGAGTTATAGAAATGCTAAACATATTTGTGAAAATATTTCATGAGCATTTGTTTAATTTGTACTGGGTAGGTATGTGAAAGGGTACGCTCACCTATGAACCAGTTCGTGAATTCAGATGGCCAAGGTACGCGTACTGGGTATGCGTACACTTAGGCTATTCACAAACTCATGCCCTTGAGGTACACGTATTGGTATGCGTACCTCTCACCATTCACGGATTCAGAACACCATGGTAGGCATACTGGGTATGCGTATCTACCTATGTTTCGGAACTTCAGATATCCATGGTACGCATACTAGGTAAGCATACCTACCCTGAGTCCAGATAGCGGTAGTTCTGAAAACTCTATTTTGATGTTTTGAATTATTCCCAACCGCCATAGATATAAATATCATTGCTTGAGCGATTTCCAAATGATCCACAAACATAGTTCTTAAACAATAAATTGTTTCGAACTAAGATCGCTAAGGACCTATGAACATCCATTGCTTGAATCATATTTCGAGATTTTAAAAAAAAATAAGCTTAACTCGAAACTTCTTCTTTGAAATATTAAATCTACTAGAAGTCATACGACATAGTCTCATATAGATATAATTGTAATACTTGTGAGTAAATAGAATGGTTCAGTCTTCACATACCTCATTGTTTATGAAGTTTTCCAAATGTCTTCATTTGATCTTCAATCTTCAATTTCGAGGGTTATTCGGTGATGTCTGATACTCAACTACCAAACTCTAATCCTAATCCGAGACTTAACTTAAATAGACTAGAAATAAAGATATAGTTTTTTCCATCTAACATTGACAAAAAACTTGCGAGTTTGACCGAGCAGTGCTCTAACAGAAATATAAAATCATGTCACCATGTGATGAAACGCCCTTGCTGAAATACTTGAAACGTCTATTGCAATTTAATGAAATGCCTTTAAGGTTATAAGTTATGGTTTTGCAGCATCTAATAAGCATATGGAAGCCATTATTGTAAAAAGCAGACGGAAAATAAAAAGAGATGAGTTTTTTTTTGTTAAGCATTAAAAGTCGCGTATATTAGTGAAAGTTTTATTCAATATAAATCTAATAATAATTGTAACCAAATTCGTCAAGGGATCCGACAACATATTTGGATTATCATGGAAGAAAAACAACCAAGATTTAGGGATCCCGAAGAGAAAGTGGTTGGTTATGTCCATAAACCAGTTATAGTTTAACAGTAGTTTAACTTAACCTTGTGTACTTAGACTTCGCGTAAGATGTTATTTGACCTAACTTTATCTTATTTTCTTAGTTCACATATTAAAATATAAAAAACAAGATAAGCATATTTATTTAACAACGCTATCTTTCCTATTAACACACTACTAGAGTTACTTGTTGTTTTGTTCCCAAGTTTCCTCCAAAATCCAAAAGTTAACTTGAGTTAACTTCCAACTTAAAGTTTAATACATGAGATCACTTTGTTGTTTGGTATCATTTACCACGATAAATTATCCGATAACAGAAAAAATATCACTATTTATTATCAAAAACCCAATTCTCAATTCCAATAAACAGTAGAATTTCAATCAATATATGTCGTTATTAGCAGAACGAACAATGAGATATATGAAATTATACGAAAATATTACGAACCAAAGGATATGGATGTTGATTTTTAATCTTATACAGACCTGGTCCAAACTGATAAAAAAAAATCCAAAAGTTATGAAACATCGTAAAAAAATAAAAAAAAAATGATATGGGTTGATTTTGGTTTCCTTCTCTAAAGGAACTAAAAAATCAAAAAGAAATTAACATACAAAAAAAATAAAAATGTAATGTAACACCAAAAAGCCTGGAAAAATTGAAACATAATTTGTGACCTTCATAATATAATAGATATGTACACCCAATTGTAAAGAATCCATTAATATCTTCAGTGAATAGTGGATACCGAAAATAAAGAAACCCGAAACAATATGGTTAACATGTGAATCTTATATAAAAACAAAGATAACTCATAGTTAATTGGCGATGGTTCAGTTTGATTTTGGTTTTATATAATTCTTGGGTCTAATACCAACGTTGTTGACTGGGTAGGATATGGAAACTAAAATTAACACCAACTATTAAAATTTTAAGCTGAAAATCGACGATATTCTAAATATTGATACAAAATGTAGGCTATATAATGATGGAGAAGAATCATTAATACATCTTTTCCTCAGGTATAATTTTGCAATTCAGGTATGGATACACCTGAACTTTGATATGAATTATGTGGTTGGTAATTGTAATACTTTTCATGATTTGTTAAATTTATGGTTCAATGATAAAAACCAAGGAGACTATATAATAAATTGGCCAGAATTTTATAGCATAATTATCTGGCATATACGGGAAGCTAGATGCGATGCTATTTTTAAAAAACACAGTGGAAGAGTGCAAGTACGGCAAAATGATGATGAGATTTATAAATATCGTCATGTTTGTAAACATACCAAGCTACAATACAGTGCAAACACTCTATTACAATCTAATGCAGGATGAAGCTCTGGATATTATGGACAGGAAACCTAAAAAGGAAACAAGCTATATGAATCTAAAAATAACATTTGTTTTATCAATGCCAAATCGCATTAACACCTCTGGGATTGAACTAAATTTAGAAAAAAGCTATTAAAGCAAAGGGATCATATGCAGATTGTCCAACAAGAAAGTAACTAGAAGAAAAATGAGGTGAAGCTGCCTTCTGATGGACAACTGAATGGAGTGGCCATAATGTCATTTTCCAAAATGACTCAAAACCGAATCTTACGCTACTGATAGGAAATTATGCCAAAACTTAAGAGCATAAATATAATATTATTATAGACTTTGAGATTTTGACAAACACTTTTATCAATTTTAACGTTATTGTCTTTGTATTAAAATCAAGATTCAACACTATTAAGACATCAAACATATCCACCTTTTGTAATCATAACGAAGTTGAAAATATTTGGAAAACAGATAGTTTCTTAGCCCTTTTTGAATGATTTTTATATTAGAAACCGTATTAATTTTGTAGTAACTAATGACTTACAATTTAGGGAGAACAGAAATCATCAATCATTTCTTTTTATCGTTAAAGAAGAATGCATTGATAAAAAAAAAAAAGGGAGGGTATAACAGGATTATACCACCCTACAAAAGTTACAAGAAAAGAAAAAAGAAAAGGGATAAGATGGTAACCGACTACCAAGACTTATCAAGGATCAAAATAAATAGTACACCAGTTTTTCATCACTTCTGTAGACTCAATGTTTTCAAAGTCTTTTATAGCCAAATCCCAAGTGAACAAGCAATAAATTGCTTTATTCTTAACAACAGTAACATTGAAGATCTTGTTAGAGAAAGCTCTAGCATTCCTTTCCTTCCAAATGCTACACAAAACACCTGCAGGTACCGAATTCCAGGCTGCATTCCTAGCTATATTGCTTTGTAAGAGACCCCAAGCATGTAATAAGGCAATGATATCAGCAGGCATAGAAAAATAACAGTTCATTTGACTCAAAACTTTCTCCCAAACTTGCCTTGCAAAAGCACAGTGCAGTAAAAGATGAGAGCAAGTCTCAATCTCATTACGAAACAGACAAGTATTTGGCACATCAATTCTTCTTCTTCTAAGTAAGTCTCTGGTAGGAAGTCTTATATGAGAAATTAACCAAAGAAAGAACCCAATCTTATGAGGGATTTCAAGTTCCAAATAAGAGAAAAAATGGAGTCAGTTGGAGTGGCATCTTCTTCTAGAATTAAGCTGTCATACATGGAACTAACATAAAAGAGATTATTTTTATTAAGAGACCATTGCAGCTCATCTTTTGTACCAATGTTGAACCTGAAATCATTTAAATCAGTAGTGAGAAGTGCAAGTTCAGCTCTTACAGCTACATTTAACCTTCTTGGAATGTGTAATTCCCAAACCACTGAATTACCAAGAGCATTACCCATTTCTGCAACAGTAAACTACTTAGATCTTGAAAGAGCATAAAGATTTGGATAATAGGTCTTTAAAGGAGTACTGTATATCCAGTTATCATCCCAAAACCTACACAGAGTTCCATTATTGATTTTAAATCTGATATGCTTCAAAAAGAAAAAATGATGCTTCATGATGGCTCTCCAAACTGATTTTCCATAAGCACAAGTGTTGATGGGAGAAAACGATTTACTAGTTTTTTAGGAAGTGGAGAGATGACCGTGCGGAGGAAACTCCTCGAACCGAGCAAATTGCTTTAACCTTTTGCAAATAGATGCACTGCAAGGGAGTGCTTGAATGCGAGAGATCAATCTGTAAGACTCCGGCCTAAACCAAGACAATGGCCATTCCAGAGTCAATTCGGTCACAAGAGAGGATGAGTCGATCTGTAGGAGGGAAGCTGAGAAGTGTCTGAGATCAATGATGATCAAGGATTGTGAATGTGTTGTGTATTTTGCGTGAGGAAAATAAGTTCTGATGATTGAATTCACTCTGTTGAGAGTGATTACTCAGACGATGAGTTCTTGTGTGATGAGAATTCTTTTTGTTCAAACGAGTGCTTTTGTTCTCTATTGTTGTTCAATCTCAGAGACTTATTTATATTGTTAGAATCGTAGACACCTTGGTCCCATGAAGTGTGACAGTTGCTGGAGTCAAAGAGTTGAAAAGTGGGAAATCATGTTAAAACCAGTTGCTCATCGTGCGGAGACTTGGTTGATTGTCCACCCACTACTTTGCTAACTCCTCTAACTGCTTACACGACTTGCTCACATTCTCATCGTGGATGGACATACGTGTCGTAGACCACCATACCAAAACCCTAGTTGATATCCCCCATGTGACACGATTGATGTCTCGTTATTATGGATTATGCAAGGCAGACATATATTTAGTTAGTCAGTTGTTGACTTGATGAGACGACGCGTGTTTGTATTGCTGAGTCGAACATGATTTACGAATGTTCAAGGATTCATGAATTGAACATGTCTGTTGAGACATATGTATAATTGTCGAATGAATGTTGATAGTTAAAGTGAGCAAATATTGCTCGTCTGAGCAAATATTTCTCGTTTGATGAATTATTGAATATTGATAGTCAAACTAATATTCCTAGTCTGAGCAAATATTGCTCGCGTGAGCAAATATTGCTCATTTGATGAATTATTGGTAGCGGGAACAAATAAAATATTTATTTAAGATACTGGCAACTGGACCGAGTATAATCAATTAAAATGTTGATTGCGGGATCAACGTAAAATATTAGTGTTTGAATCTGCTTAGAATTATGCTTTGCGGAGCCTTGGATTCGAAACCTTAATTTTGATCAATTGCTGATCAATTGATGATTTATTGAAAATCAACCTCGGAGTGAGAGAGGGACCGGCTACGTGGGATAATGGGCCGACCATGTAGTGCCCAGTTACTCGAGTGAGCCAGCACCAAAGTCTCCTCAAGACCAGTTGGTGAAAGGATGATTAAATGCTGATTTAATCATTTATTGAAAATAGTGCTTGTTTGAGCATTAGGTGATAAAACCTAATTATGGAGAAGTGAGGGACCAACCAAGGGGTCATGGAACCGGACCTGGTGGTCATGGGACCGACTGACAATCGTTTGATGAAAGTCCAAGTTGTTTGGAAGAGTTTGAACCTAATACGAACAAATTAGGTCAAACTATGAAAATATGTGGGACCGGAATCTTGCAAGCCAAAGGGTCGCCCCTAGTCGGCCAAGGTAACATGCCCATGTCACCATAGTGTCCGTGTCTCAATCTTGAGAATTTTGATATTTTCTGGTGCGCGTTTGAGCAACATTTGAGAAAATATGAAGAAATCAGGGTTTTGATCAGACTGAGGAACTTCATAAGATGAAGGAAATAATAATAATAATAAAATAAGGGATTACAAGGTGTGGGACCGGCCACAGATAGGGCATGGCCGGCCAGCAAAAAAGCACAGTCCCGTGACACCTTTCCTAATTTTATATTATTTCCATGATTTGAAGGAAAATATGAAAGAAACTGAGAGTTTGTTGAAACGAAGGAGTTTTCTCAAATGAAGAAATTTTCATGAGATCAAGGAAATAATAATAATAATAATAATAAAATAAGAGATTACAAGGTGTGGGACCGGCCACGGATAGGGCATGGCCGGCCGGCCTGTAGGCCCGGTTGATAGACACATTTTTGTGTCTGATGTAATCTCAATTGTATATATTGTTAGTGCTCGATTTTGTATTTATTATGGCTTTTTATGTTTTTGTAGGTGTTTTTGGAGAAATAAGCTTTTGCGGTGAAATTGGTTCGAAAAGTGGTATTTGCGCTCGTGGGAGAAAATTACTATACGGACCCCCATTTTGGATAAGGGGTACCTCAATTACTAAGGGGTACCTCAATTACTAAGGGGCACCCAGTTGATAAGGGCTATCCTCTTTACTACTCACCATCACTTGCTATTCGCACTTCAGTTCAGGATAGGGGGACACCTCTTCTTCACGGCTTAAAAATGTTTTGGCGGGAAAGTAGCTTTTGTTCCTGTGAGATTTTCAGGCGAGATTTTCATAGAGATTTAGTTGGAGACTTTCTTGGGATAGACTTGGGATTAGCTGATGGAGATAAAACAGGGATTGTACGCTTCCCAGATTCGTAAAAATAGGAGTGAACCACCGAGTTTGGACAAAACAGGGGACGAGAGGTGAAGAACATTATGGGAAGCTATCGGAAGTTTTGTCGATTATTTGGAAGATTTTGTACGAGTTTTCACGTGCAGATTGGACTGGTATTGAGTGCTTATGCTTAAACAGGGAAGGTATCGATCTTAGAAACGTAAGAAAGGAAGTTTTCATCGAATCTCAACTAAACAGGGTATTGAAATAATCTTAGATTCTGTTGATTTTATTTGAGGAAGTTACGAGTAAAAACGGGAAAGATATTCTGCCTATTATCTCATTCTATATTCGCATGGGTCTGTAAAAACTCAGCATTTGTGATTGACGCGTAAAGAAGAAATAAAAATGGAAACCATATCGTGACTTGCCGTGGAGGAGAAGAAGAGATTTTCTTGGTATTTTTCACCCCTGTTTGATATAAATAGGGTGGTAGGAGTACCAGAGAGGGGAGAGTTTTGGGGTCGATTGGAGGCTGCAGAATCAGAGAAGAAAAGTTGCAGGAAGAATACGCAGCAGCAGGTGAAGAAGACGAAGAATCGACGCTTGAATCGTCGTTCTCAAGAACACGAAGAACGGACTAACAAAGGCGCAGTCTTATTTAAACAAAGACAAATGTAAGTATCGTTGTTCAACGGTAGAACCTTAGTATCGTTTAAGAGGCGAGACTTATTCTTACGAATGAATACCGTTTGTAACGCCTTTTCGGCGTTGCAAACTGCCTGAGTTATTAGCTTTCTCTTGTTTTTCACACTATTTGAGCTATGAACAATTATTTTGAGCACGTGAATAACATGAGGAGCTAAACCCCAACACTGGGATGACGGAGGAAGCCATATTTCATGCGTGTGGTAATTATATTTAATTCTTTCCTGACTTTTTGCATGGATTGTTAATTGTTTTATGGTTTTTATTGAATGGTTGTGATTTCAATTGATGGGTTATACTTAGGTTAAGTCTTTTGATATCACATGCTTTAGATATACAGTCGTTGCTTTTCAAAAATCTACCTTGGCAAAAGATAGAGTCAATATTTTATTATTATTTGAGCTATAACTGTCTAGAATAAATATATGAATCGCATGAATGAATTTTATGGTGGAATCCTGAGTCCTAGTACCTCTCGATATTTGTGACAAACCTGTGAATATATTTTCTTTGTTTTTAGTATTTTCTTGAATCAAACCTTTACAAGCCCGAGTTGAACGAACTTTTACTACCACTTTTCTACAACAATATAAAACCACATCAATTTTTGGCGCCGCTGCCGGGGATGGCACTAACCAATCTACGTGGATGGAAGCATTTTGGTTGTAGGAGTTGAGGAACCAATCTGATTAGATGGAAACATCTAAAGAGTCTATTCATAAAAGCACAGAGCTCAGGTGTTAGAATTAAAGAAAAAACATGGTAGTTTCGCCATATCTCGTTGAATCCTTTTCACTTCTATTTTAATTTTGTTTTCTTTAAAATATGTTTCTCTAAGTGATTAGGTGGGGCTCACGATTCAAGTTGTTACCACTGCTAGAGTGAAATAGAGTGATTGAGATACAAAAAAAAAAAAAAAAAAAAAAAGTGAAAAAAAAAAAAAAAAAAAAAAAATAAAAAGAAATGAAAATTGAGACCAGACCATTAGACCAACCTGAATAAATTCAATAAATTCGACCACTGGAACCCTTGTATATGCCAGTTGTGTTGACCTAGAGTTAGGATTATCGACCATTGGTTCCCTTGTATATGCCAGTGTGTTGATATTAGTCTAGACCAGTATCTCACCATTAGGATAGGTTCGTTTTGGCGGTGGCCTTCGAGACGAGATATGAGAAACACCGTTCATCTTAGTCAAAGATCAAAACCATCTATGTTTTTCTATATCCATCTTCTTAATCTATCCATGTGATTGGTTGACTCCAGTTATGATGTCCAGAAACTATCTGAGTAGAGCTTTGTGACTTATATATGAATTTTTTAGTATGCTTGAGTGCAAACTCGTGTACAACAATTGGAGGGTACTTCCTCCTGTAATCAGTAAGTATGCCAACCAAGGAGATTCTTTAGTGCCTTCCAAGGTTCTGCGTAGATAGATAGGGTCTGGAGTGTAAAGGTTTTGTGGGTACACCTCTGGTAAACCCTCCCGAGACTATAACTCGGCCACTAGGGCCACCTAGGGGTTTAAAGTCTTATTGCATATGCTAAATGCAATCGACAATGCCTGCGACAGTGAGTTAGGATTTTTTTTTCTAGATTTGATTTGCTCGAGAACTAGCAAATAATAAGTTTGGGGGTATTTGATAGACACATTTTTGTGTCTGATGTAATCTCAATTGTATATATTGTTAGTGCTCGATTTTGTATTTATTATGGCTTTTTATGTTTTTGTAGGTGTTTTTGGAGAAATAAGCTTTTGCGGCGAAATTGGTTCAAAAAGTGGTATTTGCGCTCGTGGGAGAAAATTACTATACGGACCCCCATTTTGGATAAGGGGTACCTCAATTACTAAGGGGTACCTCAATTACTAAGTGGCGCCCAGTTGATAAGGGCTATCCTCTTTACTACTCACCACCACTTGCTATTCGCACTTCAGTTCAGGATAGGGGGACACCTCTTCTTCACGGCTTAAAAATGTTTTGGCGGGAAAGTAGCTTTTGTTCCTATGAGATTTTCAGGCGAGATTTTCATAGAGATTTAGTTGAAGACTTTCTTGGGATAGACTTGGGATTAGCTGATGGAGATAAAACAGGGATTGTACGCTTCCCAGATTCGTAAAAATAGGAGTGAACCACCGAGTTTGGACAAAACAGGGGACGAGAGGTGAAGAACATTATGGGAAGCTATCGGAAGTTTTGTCGATTATTTGGAAGATTTTGTACGAGTTTTCACGTGCAGATTGGACTGGTATTGAGTGCTTATGCTTAAACAGGGAAGGTATCGATCTTAGAAACGTAAGAAAGGAAGTTTTCATCGAATCTCAACTAAACAGGGGTATTGAAATAATCTTAGATTCTGTTGATTTTATTTGAGGAAGTTACGAGTAAAAACGGGAAAGATATTCTGCCTATTATCTCATTCTATATTCGCATGGGTCTGTAAAAACTCAGCATCTGTGATTGACGCGTAAAGAAGAAATAAAAATGGAAACCATATCGTGACTTGCCGTGGAGGAGAAGAAGAGATTTTCTTGGTATTTTTCACCCCTGTTTGATATAAATAGGGTGGTAGGAGTACCAGAGAGGGGAGTCAAGACTTTAGGGGAGTTTTGGGGTCGATTGGAGGCTGCAGAATCAGAGCAGAAAAGTTGCAGGAAGAATACGCAGCAGCAGGTGAAGAAGACGAAGAACTGACGCTTCAGAACTGTCGTTCTCAAGAACACGAAGAACGGACTAACAAAGGCGAGTCTTATTTAAACAAAGACAATGAAGTATCGCTGTTCAACAGCTGAACCTTAGTATCATTTAAGAGGCAGACTTATTCTTCTGCAACAGTCTGTTTGTAACGCCTTTTCAGCGTTGCAAACTGCCTGAGTTATTAGCTTTCTCTTGTTTTTCACACTATTTGAGCTATGAACAATTATTTTGAGCACGTGAATACCATGAGGAGCTAAACCCCAACACTGGGATGATGGAGGAAGCCATATTTCATGCGTGTGGTAATTATATTTAATTCTTTCATGACTTTTTGCATGGATTGTTAATTGTTTTATGGTTTTTATTGAATGGTTGTGATTTCAATTGATGGGTTATACTTAGGTTAAGTCTTTTGATATCCCATGCTTTAGATATACAGTCGTTGCTTTTCAAAAATCTACCTTGGCAAAAGATAGAGTCAATATTTTATTATTATTTGAGCTATAATTGTCTAGAATAAATATATGAATCGCATGAATGAATTTTATGGTGGAATCCTGAGTCCTAGTACCTCTCGATATTTGTGACAAACCTGTGAATATATTTTCTTTGTTTCTAGTATTTTCTTGAATCAAACCTTTACAAACCCGAGTTGAACGAACTTTTACTACCACTTTTCTACAACAATATAAAACCACATCACCGGTCCCGTGACACCTTTCCTAATTTTATATTATTTCCATGATATGAAGTAAATATCATGAAACTGAGGAGTTTTCATGAGATGAAGGTAATAATCATAATAATAAAATAAGGGATTATAAGGTATGGGACCGGCCACGGCTAGGGCATGGCCGGCTGACTAGTAGGCCCGGTCCCGTGACACCTTTCCTAATTTTATATTATTTCCATGATGTAAAGGAAATATCATGAAACTGGGGAGATTTGCTCAAACGAAGGAGTTTGCTCAAATGAAAGAGTTTTCATGAGATTAAGGAAAATAATAAAATAAGATAAAATAAAGGAAGAGGCGTGGGACCGGCCACGTCGGCATGTCCGGCCGGCCGATGGGCCCGGTCCCCTAGGCGCCTTAATTAATATTTTATTATTATTATTTTCTTCCCTATTTTGCATAGGTTCCTCGTTCCTTCGTATTTTTGAATGCTCGTTCGTGCATTCAGGTGCTCGTTAGTGCATTATTGCTTTGTACACTTGCACCATTTCCTCGGGGCTTACTCGATGGTGGCTTAGATGCTCGTACGTTGAATATTTATTACTAACCTATAGAATTCTACTGGGAAAAGCCATGAATTGAAGTAATCGGAATATTATAAAGAATGTAGAATGTTTTCTAGGAATTCAATTGATGAATCTAGCGACTAGAAATAATTAATTGATGGCTCTATACTAGCACGTTGTCTAGAAGTATTAATTATTCGAGAATTGAGCGATATGAGCTAGTTGAAGCGTCATATTTATTACTTATAGTCAGGGAAAACATTGTTGCATCCTAAAGACGTTATCGCTCTATACTAGCAGGCAAGCTGTCTAGGAGCCGTCCAATCATTAAGATTCTATACACATGTCTTTTATATAGTCAGGGAAAACATTGTTACATCCTGAAGACGTTATCGCTCTATACTAGCAGGCAAGCTGTCTAGGAGCCGTCCAATCATTAAGATTTTATACAGATGTCTTTTATATAGTCAGGGAAAATATTGTTACATCCTGAAGACGTTATCGCTCTATACTAGCAAGCAAGCTATCTAGGAGACGTCCAATCGTTCGATTATATATAAAAGTGATTACTGAAATTGTTCAGTATTAATGAAATATGTCGTGGTCTCAATTGAGAGATTGCATATTCATGTATGCTCTGAGAGGCAATACGACAATACACTCAATCAGAGGCTCTTATGGATTATCTGAGAGGAAATACACTCAATCAGAGATCATCGTGGCATGAGTTTTCATGCTTAAACGAGAGACATGAGTATCAATATTCGTCTGATTACTGGATCAGGAATATGCAAGGTTATGACTTTACGATTTTAGCCTTTGTCAAAAATCCACCATCAAAAACAAGTTGGAACTTCAGGAATCAAACAACATCTCTAGGCCCATACTTCTCGGCAACAATAGACCTCCATAAAACTTGATCCTCTCATGCATATCTCCAACAACATTTAATAAGCAGAGCTTGATTAACTTTCTTCAAATTTTTAATACCTAAACCTCCTGATTTTCTCCTTCTACTTAATGCAGTCCACTTCACCAAATGCAACTTCTTTTTTTCTTTGTTGTCATGCCAAAGGAAGTCTTTCATGATTATTTCAATCTTCTTCAGAACTGAGCTTGGCATTTCAAAAAGAGACATATAATAAATAGGAAGGCTTGCTAAAACACTGTTTATCAAGGTGATTTTACCTTCTCTTGACAACAAAGTCTTTTTCCATCCAGCTAGCTTAATGATGAACTTCTCTATGATCTTGTCCCATTTTGCAACACCACCACATTTATCCCCCAATGGCAATCCCAAGTATGTAGTAGGAGGAGTTCCACTGTAACAACCCAAGATTAAAGAAAATGCAGAAATATCACCATCAAAACCAACTCCATAAATTTGACTTTTAGCAAAGTTAATCTTTAGGCCAGTGAGCATTTTGAAAGAAAGAAGAATCAATCTCAGATTTTTAACTTGTTCAACATCTGCATCAAGGAAAATGAGAGTGCCATCGGCAAACTGCAAATGACTAATGCTCAAGCCATCAGGCTTAACTTGAAAACCAGAAATAAAGCCTTGCTCTTGAGCTTTTTTTATCATGAAACTAAGAGCCTCTCCAACCAACAAAAAGAGAAAATAAGAAATCAGTCATATGAGGTTATGCCCTCGCTTACAAGAAGAAGAAAAAAAAAAAGTAAAACACCATGTGTGCCCCAAACCTTTCCAGGAAACTAATGTACCAATTTATATACTCCCTCTGTCTCAAAAAGACTGTCCTATTTTCCATTTCCGTCTGTTTCAAAATTGTATCCAGCTTCTGTCTAAAGTCGTATTTTTCCAACGAACTCTCTAATATAACCTTAAATTTTTTATATCCATAAATTCATTTTAATTGGACTCAATCTAAAATATTAAAGAAATTTATATAATTAAGGAAACAAATATATCATTCATTCCTTTTAAAAGACATTCCTTCAAAAGTTAAATTCCTTGTAGAGTTTATACTCCATAAATTTGATATCTTTTAATTTTCCTTTTTTATTTTCTATTCACAATCCTCCTAAAAAAAATTTAGGCAGTTTTTAATACTTTCATTTTTATTAAAATAAAATAGGTAAATAATTAGGGGTAATCAAGTAAAATACTATGGTCTCCTTAATATTTTGACAAAGTCAAAGCGGACAGTCTTTTTTGAAAGGGAGGGAGTAAAACAAAACAATTCTGACAACCACTCGGGAACTTCTGGACTGCTACGCCTGAAAGTTTGGTATTATAGCGTGTTTAGATACAAATCTGCTTCTGACTTCTGAAGTAGAAGTCAGAAACCAGGATATTTTGCTTCACAAAAAGTTAACTTTTTTGCTTCTAGAAGTCGTTTTTAAAATTCTACACCCAAACTGACTTCTTGCTTTTGACTTCTAGAAGTCCAATATTATTTCTGGATGTGTATCCAAGCGCGCTATTAAACTGTGACTTATTGGTCACTTCAATCCGACTTTTATTCTCATTTCAAATACTGCTTTCTTCCTTCTATTAAACTACCATGCTCATGTCGGGGGCGGGTGCTCAGAAAATAGCTGGTTCCTTTGTGGGTCTCACGCGTTTAACTATGATGTGCATGATGATTTCTTTGCTTTTAGTGTCTGATCAGATCTCACTCATGAATGAGGCCCTGCTGTTTTCCTCAAATTTGACAGAAAGTTTTCATAATGGGAATCCTCAAATGATTTTTGAGTTTTTCATTTTAAATGGCGTTTTTCGCTCTTTAAAAGTTACTTCCATTTGGGACGTCTTAGTAAAAATGTTATTTCAAACTTGGAGAATTTGGTGTTACATATGTCAATAGATTAGACGTTTAAACTCAATGACAAACATTTGAAAGCAAAAGCATGTTGTAGTGAAATATGAGGAATCTTTGTATATGAGATTTTCGATTTATTTTTTTGACGATATATGTATATATATATATTACAAAATTGGTTAAAAAGACCAAAATCAATAATTCTTTTGTGAAAAAAACATTTTTATTTTGATACTGTTTAAATGGAAAAAAATAGCCAAGATGTAACACGTTTCATCCTACCCATTTTCAAATTCTTTTTCTTATTTTTAATTTACATCGGGATGCATCCAGTTTCATCCTCGCTATTTTTTAAGTTTAAGCCAGGATGAATCCAGTTTCATCCTTGCTATTTTTTTGTGTCCATTTCACCCAAAATAATTTTTACTCGTCCATTTGAACCATGTTTTAAAAAATTTTGGACGACCTATTTTCCGTGTATATATATATATATATATATGGGATGAGCGAACTGTGAAGAACACTTTTGTTTTTTTTGAAAGGTTAGCAATTATATTAATCAAAATAGTACAAATTTTTGGTCATTTTTTTTTTTTTTAGGAGAGAGTCTCCGGCGATCTCAGGCGACTGAAAGCTGGAGATCCGCTCTCTCCCTCTTTGTTTGCATTCCTCCCTTGGTTTTTTCTTTCGTTTTGCATTCTCCTGCACCTCCCTGCATCTCGTTTCCTTTCCATTTGTTTTTCGTGCATCCTTTCTTTAGGGTTTTTCCACGGATAGTCTTTTTCTTTTCTTTTTCATTTTTAGGTTTCTTCTTTGCATCTCCCCTTCGTTTTCAGCTACACCCTTCAGCCAGTTTTCCCTTTTCCTTTTCACCGTGTTCTTCTTTTTGCTGAGGGCTTCACCTGTTCTAGGGTTATGTCGAGAACTAGAACTATCCCATCTTCCCAATATTCTGAAGGTGTCTTCCTTCAATGCCCTTTCAAAGCATTTGATGGGTGCCGAAATGGTGTTGTTGGAAGAGGGTTTTGTAGAGGCTCTTTGATCAAGCACATTAATGATAGACACTTGAAAACTATGGAGAGCAAAGTTGTTTGCAGAGATAGAATTACCCAAGATTGTGAACCGTTTAAGGCTTAGGAAGGGGTTTTCATGGTGCTAATATTGGTGGCATATGGAGAGCTTGGATTAGAAATTAGAGATGTGGTGAAAAGGGACTCATGGCCACCCACTCTCTCCTTTCTTTTTACTATTGTGTTTTCCTTGCATGCATGTTTACTCTTGGAAGAGGGCTTGTCACTATCATGGTGCTAATATTGTTGGTCTTCCTTGGGAGACAAGGTGGGAGGTACCAAAATTCAATGGTTTAAAAAGTGTTTTGGCTAGTCTCCCAATTTATTATCTCTCCATTTTTCTTGCCCCTTGCTCCATAACGATTTTGGTGAGAGATTTCTTATGATTCATGGAGTTCATAACATCAAGTGATGCTTCCAAACAAAAGAGAAAGGTGGTCTCCAAGCAAGTGAACTCGGCTTTGCTTAAAAAATGGTGGTGGCGATTTGGTTTGGAGAAAGATGCATTGTGGAGGAAGATTATGGTCGAGAAATTTGGTGAAACACCCACCGGTTGGGAAACTCTCCAACCCAAAGGATCAAAAGGTGGTAGTTTGTGGTTCAATATTTACAAAGAGCTTGAAGATTTTAATAAAAATATAAGATTCAAAATTGGAAACGAAACTAGATTTTGGATGAATCATTGATTTGGAGCCTCAAAACCAAAGAGTTTGTGGTGGCGAGAAGTTAGGGAAGGTGATGTAAGATGGAAATTTATGTCTTACTCTCAAAATATTTCAAGGAAGTCTTAGCTATATCAAATCTTCTCGTATCTTATTCAAGAAGGTGTGATGGATACCCAAAAGTGATAATGGTCAATATACCAAGGGTGGAATTAGAAGAAGGGGATCAAGATGAGCCGGAACTATAGTTATAATTTCCCCCAACTTCTCAAGGACCTTTTGTGAAAGATCTACTCGCATTTGTTCTATGAATGTTGAGACAAGGTCTTACATATGACAATCATCTATGAAAAATTGGAAGTTTAATTGGGGAGATGAAAGACTTAATCGAATATGGAATAACATCCCGCTATATGGTGGTGCATATGGAAAGAGCGAAATGCAAGAGTCTTTGATAACAAAAAGAAAAGTTTAGCAAGCCTAATTAGAGATATCAAATTAAAGCTTTCTTTTGGGCCCTCACGGCAAATTGATCTCTTTACATTATACCGTTCTCCGTAATTTTTGTGGTTTTTTATTTGGTAGCCGAATCCCCTCAATCATGTACTTAAGTGCACCTAAATCCTCAATGGAGGATTTTTTGATTCATGGTCCTAAATTGCACTATAAATCATTGAAGATTACAAATTATAGTTATAATTCTCCAACTTCTCAAGGACATTAATCTTACTCAATCCTTGTTCTGGCTTATTATCTTTGCCAGGTTTGTACACTTCACATGTACACACCTAAATCCTCAATGGAGGAGATGGAAGGAAACAAATGGATGCTTCCATATGATTCACAAGCTGCTGGATGTTTCAAAACAAATTCATAAGCAGAGACAAGGCAGCAAAGGAGGGAAGAAGAAGACCAAGACCAACATACACACTTGCAAAAGGAAACTGAGCCATGGTCACTACACCGCGGCAATTAGAGTTCTATCCTCTAACGGAGTATCCCCTTCGACCACTGATACGCTACATGAACTCAGGCGTAAGCATCCTCCTGCAAAGCCTACTTTCATTCCACCTGAGCCTGTTCAAGTTTCAGCCGTGTCTGCTGATTCCAGTTCGTTGCTCGTGGCTTTGAAGAGATTTCCCAAGGGTACATCTTGCGGAAGAGATGGGTTGAGGGCTCAACACCTGCTTGACGCTTTGAGTGGTGCGGATGCTACTGTTGCAGATGACTTGCTAGTATCTATTACGGGTGTCGTCAACTTGTGGATAGCTGGTAAGTGCCCCACTGTCTTAGGTGAATTTATTGCGAGTGCACCTCTTACCCCTCTTCTCAATCTGAATGGTGGGCTGAGGCCAATAGCCATTGTCACTATTTGGCGCAGATTATGTTCCAAAATTGCTGCCACATCCGTTTGCAAAGATATGGCTTCCTACCTTGGCGATTATCAATTCAGTGTTGGTGTCCCTTGTGGTGGAGAAAGGATTTTACATTCGGAAAATAAACTTCTTGAGCTGAAAGGTGATCGCAGTGATATGTCTATGCTACTCATCGACTTCACGAATGCCTTCAACATGGTAGATCGCTCCAGTATGATTCAAGAAGTCCGTAGTAAATGTACTTGTATCGCCAGCTGGGTGGAATTTTGCTACACTAAGCCCGCACGCTTGTATTACAATGAGTTTACTCTTTCCTCTTCACAAGGGGTTCATCAAGGAGACCCCCTCGGTCCCCTACTGTTTGCTCTTGTTTTACATCCGTTAGTGCTCAAAATTGCTTCACGTTGCGCCTTGGACTTAAATGCATGGTATTTAGACGATGGTACTTTATCCGGCGATACCTTGGAGGTTGCTAAGGCACTAAAGATTGTTCAGGAAGAAGGCAACAGTAGAGGGTTATTTTTGAACATTGAAAAGACCAAACTGTTTTGGCCGGTTAAGGACCCTAGACGCAACTTCGTTGGATTATTTCCCGAGTCCATTAGCACTCATGATATTGGTGTAAAACTTTTAGGGGGGCCGATCAGCTTGGACTTGAATTTTTTTAGCGAGATGGTGATGCACAAAGTGGAGAAGACGGTGCAGTTAATGTCTACTATTAGGAAACTCCGAGACCCGCAGTGTGAGCTGTTACTTCTTCGGAGCTGCACCGGTGTTTCGCGACTTTACTTCACTTTGCGTACTACTTGTCCAGATGCTCTTCAGCAGGCTACATCTAAGTTTGGTCATCATCTTTTTCTTTACCTGCGGCATCTTATTACCAGTGATGGGGCTGGTTTCGGTCCCCTTCATCAACGGCTAGCTACGCTCCCGATGAAAGATGGTGGATTAGGAATTCATACGATGGCAGACACTAGCCAATATTGCTACATTGTGTCATGCCTTCAGACAAGACACCTGCAAGATGTTATTTTGAAGTTTCAGCCGTCTTTTGATAGTTGCAACTTTCAGCGTGTTGTCTCCAACTTCTTACATTTCCCCCCGTCCCATGCATTCTTTGGCAATCACCTACTTTGATGTTGTTAAGAAGGAGATCTCTACAAAGTTTACCTTGTCTGCACGTGATGCTAATTTATGGCAATGTAATAAGTTGGCTCATGCTCAAGACTTTTTGAAGGAGATTCCCATCCAAGGGCTTAACCAATGCTTAGGGCCGAGACAGTTCAGTGCAATCCTCTGCTATAGGCTCGGTATTCCCTTATTCGTGGAGAATAGTACGTGTCCTAGCTGTAACCGTGTAATGAATGTTTTTGGAGATCACGTTTTGCATTCTTCTCGTGACGTTGGGTTAAAGTTCAGACACGACTTGGTAAGAGATGTTTTGGTCGATATTTGTTACAAAGAAGGCGCGACTGCTAGGAAGGAGGTGGTATTAGGCTTTTTGTCTGACAATAACACTGGCTTAAGACCTGCAGATTTATTGGTGTATAATTGGGAGAATGGGAGCAACGTGTGTTTTGATGTCACTGGGTCTCTCCTTTTGCGAGCGGTAGCAGGAATAACTTCACACCCGGACATGCCATCACTGCTGCCATCACTCGCAAATGCAAGAAGTACTTGGAGAAGTGCACTAAGCACGGTTACGGTTTTGGGGTTCTGGCCTTTTCCACTTTGGTTGAACTTGGCGATGATTTTATTGTCTTTTTAAAGAGGTTGAAAAATTGTTTAGCTAGTCATGATGCTAATTCTAAGATTGGCAACATTCTTTTTAATCATGTTGGCATTGTTATTCATAGGGGGGGTGGGAGCTCAGCTTGTTGCTAGGCTCCCAACGAGTTTCTTGTGTAATAATTCTATCGACAATGAAGAATAAATATTTTCATCTCAAAAAAAAATAAAAAAAAAATAGTACAATAAATTTACAATGTCATCTTTATCGAAAACATTTGCGCTAATGCTCTTTTTTTTGTACTTTTTGGTAAATATTTATTGTCTTTTGATGAATTCTTATGATCCTCACTTCCTTTGCAAGAGAGTCTGCTACTGCATTATGGTCCCTGCAAATTTATTTAACCTGGGCTTGTGGAAGATTCTGAAGAGAAGAAATATTCTTTTTCATGGTATTCTCAACTATCCGCTCCGTCTTCGCTACTTTGTTGTTGATAGTATCCGCCAGTAGTTTACAGTCAGTAACAAAAGTAACACTTGAAAGTAAATTCCCTTCTAAACATTTTAAAGATTTTAGAAGGGCTTTTGATTCTGCATGTAAAGTCCAGGAATCCCGTTCGGAACCTGCTGAGAAGTGCATGAAAGTTTCTTGATCCACTGAGTAGAGGATGAAAGCGTATCCCATAGATAAATTCTGAAAAGACGAGGGTACCCAAATATACCTCAATCTAAAACTTTTCCACATATAAGTCCTTTCTCCGAAAGTGATTGTCTATGGACTGAGTCGAGACAATACAACTAATCGATACACACTTCGTGTGATCGTCTATGGATACTAGATCGAGACAATACGACAACAAGATAACTTGCTTGATTGACTATGGATACAAGATCGAGACAATACAACAACGAAGTATGATTACTTGATAATAGGTTCGGACTTAAACAAACACAATAGGATTGCTATCAAGTAATTAGGAATTACCATTTGTGTATTTTACTTCTAATTATAATTGCAGAAATAAAAAAGTAGAAGACACAACAAGATTTTGTTAACGAGGAAACCGCAAATGCAGAAAAAACCCGGGACCTTGTTCAGAATTGAATACTCTCAGGATTAAGCCTCTATACAAAATCTAAACCAACTTCGTATAGTTGAACCACAAGCAACTAAACCTATAGTTCACCTAGTTCCGTTTGGATCCCTGCGCCTCCAACTTGTAATAAGTCACGCACTTGGAACAATTTCTTTGGTTCGTATTCCAAGCAGTAAATGAACAACAAATCTGTTCGGTAACAACTCTTTTCAAACAACGTGATATGAGTTTGACAAAAGGCTCTTCCGTTTATCCCAATAAACTCCTTTGTCAGGTTTTTTGATCAATCTATCAACAACTACCAAAGTAATTGTCTAGACTATGCAATCAATACTTTGAATCACAAAGAATTGTATTGATGCCGATCTACTCAACTAATCAATCAAGGTTATCACAAAGATAAACCGATTATAGTTGGATCCCCAACTGATCAAGTTTTGTGCACACCAAAGACTATGAACTCAAATAAGAAATCTTATTTGTCTTCAAATCTTCTTAGATCTTCAATAAACACCTGCACACAATCAACTTGAATCTCTTGTGATCAATCACACACAGAACGTAGTATGTTAACAATGGATTATCACAAGACGTCATTAGAACTACAAATAGTCTAAAGATCCCTGTCGAAACTTCGAAATAGTTTGAGTGAATCTTATATCAGAAGAGAAGATTCTCAAGCATAAACAAACTAGGTGCAATCAAAGTTCAACAACTGTTAGTCAATCAAATCAATCGAAAACTAATAATAAACTGCAATTATCTAGTTTCCCACTAACGGTACTCATAGAGCTTCCCAATCCCAAAGAAGTCTTTAAAACGAGCGGTCGTAAGAGATTTCGCCTAATTAGGGTACTTTCCTCTCCGAATAGACGGCTCCACCAGTAACAACACAACAAGGTAGTTTTGCTGGCTCTGAGGATTAGTTTGCTAGAAATGCAAACTTTAATATTTATAGACCAAGGAAGTTTGGCACCAAGGAATTTCCAAAACCGAATATTCTCAAAGATATGCAATAAATACCAAATCGGTTTTCATAATTCCTGGAAATGTTCTGTCCAAATATTGACCGAAATCTTAGTAGAAAATCTCCAATTAGTAAATGCACATTACCAATTTTTATTTTGTAAAGATATGCATTTAATTGCTGGAAATTAAAAGCATATAAAACTAAAAACATTAATTAAAAGATTCTCAATTTATTTCGATCCGGGATTCTCCTTTAGCTATTAAGGAATATGTTTGAACAATAATAGATAAGAATTACTGCACGTATTCAAAGTATGTCGACATCATTACTTTGTAAATCCTCTTTCAAATTTACAATCTTGGAACCGATTTGCCACACTTCCAAACAAGTTTAGAATTGGTTCATCTGATTTCCAAGAACTATGTGATTGATCAAAAACATTCAATCAGCATTCATGGGTTTAACAGTAGAACCAAAACAAGTTTCGGTTCTACCTCCAAGTGGCTACAAGGATCGATCACATTAGTTTCCAAAACTTTGTTAAGTAAGTACCAGAATCGGTTACCACAATTTATGGTACTTACTTGTGATCCGTTGCACAAGTTATAAGATCGGTTACACCAATAATTAAAACTTATTAACCTACTACAAAGATCGATTACACACTTTGTGATTAGTCCCACCAAGTACTATGATCGGTTACCCAATGACTAAAATTGATCACACCAATTACAAATATCGATCATACCATCTCAGGTGATTACTTAAGATTGGTTTCACTAATAAAAGTCATACCTATACATAAGTCAGGCCTTGTGAATAGTTTTACCAAGATACATAAACAAGTTATGAGCGGTTATACTAAACACACATATTGGTAATCCAAAGATTTGCAATGAATAACAATACCAATAAGCCTAGTGATTTCCTTTCGATTCACAAAACAATTTTATGAATGTACTTCCTTTAAACGAATGTAAAAAGTTGTTTCCTAGGACGAAATATTCACCCATACCCATACATAATCACAATAGCATTCATACGATTATGTCGATGTCTTATATACGAAGTTCAAAAGATAGGTGTTATACTTTGTATTGTAATTCCTTAATACTACGTCAAACTAGAGTATAATCATACACAGCTTCGCAGTTATGTTTTCAATATAGCACGACTTGAAAGATGCGTTAGGAATGAAACAGTTCAAGTCAAAATTTTTACTAACCTCAAGAGGAAGGATGAGTTTGTCGTTGTATCTCTTTACTTCTTCACATTCTCCAAGTCTTCGATTAATACTTGTATGTCTCATATCCTAATAACTTTCTAGTAAACCTATACGAAGTTGACTCTAGTAAATAATCAAGCGACTCTTTAAATGAGTTTTGGTTCACTAAATATGACAACCAAACTTGACATACCAACGCTTGGTGGGTTCAACCGAGCTATGTTCTAACAATCTTCCCCTTTGTCAATTTTAGTGACAAAACTCTTACATCATATGGATAAACAAATTACAAGAATTCATTATACATACGCTTGATTCCAAGTTTCAACAGCACAATAACCTGTATACATTCAATCCACAAATGCCGCTGTTGACATTATAATAACAAAGCTAATACTCCCCCTAAAGGTAAGATATGTAGATTTTCAATCCGCACGTCTTTGTTATTCCCTTTGTAGTTAAGATAACCACAAATATCAATATGATATGTTACTCCCCTTAGTCTATGTTTTACTCTTTCGTTAGATATAACGTTTAAGTACCATTGTCCTTTTCTTAGTGATACCAAATCACTTGTTTACTCCATATATTTCTCCCCCTTTTTGTCACAAAATGACAAAGGTATGAGCAAATAAAGGAAAAACCGAAAGGATCTTACAAATCTCAAAAGATTGGCAACCTATAAGAGTTAAGCACGAGGGCTCCACACACCATTTTTGATAACCAATATCAAAATCGAAACTACAAAGTAATTTTGTTTTGATATGTTACCAAGGAAACAATTGCCCGAAGCAATTTCCCCTAATAGTATAGCAAATTAAAAATCGACTAAGCACCTTAGTTCTTTTGCTAAACCGATTGTACAAATACAATCGCTTGTTTGATAAGACCAAAATAAAGATCAGAATTAACTATATTTTTCTCATCAGGTTCTAATTATTCGAACAATAACTTAGACTCTTCACTTTAAACAAGACAAGTACTAGGTTAGTTAACTAGTATTTCTTTTTAAGGCATTCGATTAGACTTGAATAACCGAATCCTACACTTTGATAAATCTAACTAAGATCAGAATTAACTTAGTTTCTCTTATCCGGAATCGAATTGGACTAAACAAATGATCCCGAAAACTTTTGTTAAGCCATAAACAATTCATACAAATCAAATAAATCAACTTGCCTAATCATTTACCTCAACCGAAAGCAATTGAAACAAACATAGACATTGAAGTACCGCAATTGCACCGTAATTTCGTTAAGCCTAAACAATTGATATCAAACAATAAAGAAAGATAACAATAGTTTTTCTTAACCGGAAACAATTGAATCACACACACACATCCATACACACATAATGGAATAAATATTAATTGTACCGAAATTTTGTTAAGCAAAAGCAAAATATATGCAATAAAATCAGGCTTTTCTTAAACAGGAAAACGATCAACTAACAAATTCGTTACCTCAAATTCCGCATCCTCTTCACCCCTTAAGATATGTCATTAAGCGCAAGTTCAAGTTAGAACTCTCCCCGTTGTGTTGTCATTCTCTCGCAAGAACAAAAGAATAACAACAACAGCAACCTTTACCGGAGAAAGGTTGAATCGGTTTTAACCAATGCAAAAAGCAAAAGTTGAAAACCCCGAAACACATGTGCTTTTATGCTAAACCACATTATTCAACATATTGTGACTTGATGCGTGTCGTAGGTGCAATCAAATTAATTAATACTTTACTACCTAATTAACAAGTAATATAGGGTAGTCAAGGTCGATCCCACGAGGAGCACGAGATTCTAGTTGTAAAAATTGTCACGAAAGGGGGTTGTAAAAAGCAAAAAGAAAATAAACAAAGCAATTAAAAGATAAAGTTGAAAGCAATAAGAGAGACAAGACCAAGGAATCCTTCTTCGTTACGAAACAATGATTCAAGTTATGTTCTCTTCTACTTGTTATTAGTCACAGATTATCACCAACCGTAGGTAAAGCAGCTAGCTCAGTGCTAAACCCCTAAATCCCTTGTATCACCGGACACGGAAGTTCTCGACTACCGGATTCTAATCACCAAGCCACCTAGAATTAGCTCAACCTAGATGTAACTTGGCTCATGCATTAAGTTTTGTGAATTTCTTAGGTTGATATTAGTAGTTAGACTCTTAGCTCAAGGTCCACTTGCTAACGTTGTGTCTACACACAATTGCTCCACGGAATCCCTCCGCAAGGTCTCGTGTTTGCTACTTATGTAAAGAGTCAAGAAACGATTACTTATCTCCTAACTTTCACTAGCTTTAGATTAAACTAACAAATCAATTTAGCATGCATTCTAAACAATCTATCAATCAATCATGAATGTCTTTAAGATCATTCCTATTAGTAAAAACAAACGATAATCATGTAAAAAACTTCAAGATAGAATTAAAAACAAAAACTCAAATCATATTAAGAACTAGGAATTCATCCTCAATCAATAAATTAACTACTCATGTTAAAGAGTTCACACAAAGAATAAGAAAAGAAAAGAATTGTGTGTGTAGAGATGTGTGTAGAGAAAGATATAGAGAGGTGTGTAGAAGTTGTAGAAAACTTCTCTATTTATAGGCTTCAATATTCTCCAAATCTTCTAAGGAGTAGAATCCTTTTCCTTTTGCAATTAAATTTCCAATTCCAAGCTTTTCTCAACTCTTCCACCTTCTCTTTCCAAATTTGAGTCCAATTCTCCATCCAATTCCAAGCCCAAGTCTTCACACCCATGAGAGAAGTCCATAGAAAATTCTCGGAATTTTTGCTCGCGGAAAACTGGGATTGTGGCCGGAATTTGGACGGAAAACGTCACCGCCTACCACTGAAATTTCTCCGTCGAGAGAATATTCGACGGAATATTCCGTTCGGTCCTCGGGTTAGGACTAACGGTCAAATAGGTCAACCGTCACCAATTGTTAGTCAACAGGTCAAGGGGAAAAGAGAGTCAGGTTCATGAGTCAGAACCAAGTCGGACTGAGTTAGACCCGTTCGCACTCACCCGACACGAGTGAACTTGGCTTGGGCCGATTGCATTGGCCAAATCAGCCTAGCACAATGATTGTGCTTCACCCGCAACCATCGTGCCTTGACTCGCACTGACCATGATGGCCGTGCTTTACTAGCTTATCCAGCCATGTTGGCCCTAACTTGCCACTCGCACACACCAATAAAACTTGGTTCATCCGTCATTCCTCATTAGATCTCCGTTGTAACGGCACACCAACGACATCTCGCACTTCCCGCCCGTGTCCTACTCATTACACCGCTATTGCAAAGAAATCACCTAACAAAGATTCAACCACTATGCATAGCCGCACATTCTTCTCAATCTTCTAATTCTCTAACTCAAAACACAACATCACCAGATTCACCGCAAAGATATAACACCCGCAACACCCAAATTCAATTTCACCATTGCCTATGCACCTCCACCAGGCTTAGGCCATCTCAGCGGCATTGCCATCTCCTTCTCTGTTCAAACATCAGAGCCACATTACCTGCAATAACTCCACCAACACAAAGACCATTAGCCTAATCAGCAATAACCACCACCTCGTAGCATACAACCAAAGCACCATCATTGTCTTGCAAGCCCCGCCACCGATGCACCAGCCAACACCACCGGTCCGCTAACTTGTAGCCACAATAGCTCAAACAAACTGTCACAAATCTCCGCCAGACTCACACTTCACCACCGCCTCAAGCCACCATTTCAACCCATTCTATCTCCAAATGCTCCGCCCGTAATGCCACATCCCGTCTAGCTTAGTTTCGTGCCATTCCATAACCATCGAGCAGCCATTTATTCCATCAAATCCTTCTACTCTTGCCAAGCCATTCAACAAAGATTAGTTCAAGCTAAATTCAATCATAGTAACCAAAAGTCTCATTCTCACCGACAAACATTTCATATTAACGACTTCAATTCATCATTGAACCCTAGCTTCTAATTCCCGAGCAACACAACGCAGAGACCATTCCTATCAACTACAGCTCGAGTTTCAATCATCACATCACCACCGGATCCCCTTTCTCATAGCAAGAATAAAGAACCCGGTTCTTGAGCCAAACCCAATTTTTCCCGGGTTTCTTCATAGCACCAACAACGACTCAATACTCAATAATCATCACCTCATCTCTTCTCGTGCTCAATCTCGGACTTCACAAAGAATTTCTCGATCTTGGCTGCATCGTTTTACTCTTCTTTTCTCACAATTTCAACAGCGGCAGCCTTAATCTTCTATTCACCAACGAACCCCTTTTTGTTCTATAAACATCAAACTGCAACAGCATCGAACCCTGATTCTCTGATTTCTTTAACCTCAGACGCCATCGATTTACTTAAACCCATTCTCTACTTACATCTTAACTCAATCACAGATCCATAGCCACAAGAACGAGCTCTCGGATTCAAATTGGTTGTCTGCAACTTAACCTAGCCTCATGAAAATCAACAAAGATCACATCTCGATTCTCTCTTTCTCAATTTCTAATGCAACTTACCTCTCGATTTCGGGCTTGGTGAAAGAATGAATTGAATGAGAAACTCTCGAGATGTATGGTTAGGTTGTGAAGTGGGTCTCGATCCTGGATCTCGGGTAATGGGTAGGACCACCCAGGTTGGGTGCTACCCAAAGATACCCGTCTTTAGATAAGGGCTACCCAAAGTGTTAGTAACACCCATCGCTTAGTGATAAGGGGTACCATGAATGAGAGCCCCTTAACCACCTCTCGGGCTCCAAATAGTCTTCGCCCGTGAAATGACCTTTTTGCCCTTTTGGCTCGAATTGGGTGATTTCTTCTTCTTTTCCTCCGTGCGACTCCAAAGTAGCTA
The DNA here is from genome assembly GCA_023531295.1 of Papaver armeniacum. Classification (NCBI taxonomy): domain Eukaryota; kingdom Viridiplantae; phylum Streptophyta; class Magnoliopsida; order Ranunculales; family Papaveraceae; genus Papaver; species Papaver armeniacum. The sequence goes on along the minus strand of JAJJWW010008606.1, from coordinate 42,637 downwards.
TAAAACTCAAAACAAGCGTAAAATACATAATTTACACGAAAAATAGCAAAGAAAGCATAAACTACTAGATAGTAAATTAGGTGTATTCTACACCTATCATGACTTTTTCACACATGAGTTTCAATCGAAACCCCTTATGATCCTATGATAAAGCCTACCAACATGGGCTAGAACTTAATCCCGCTAAACCAAAAAGTCACCCACCATAAGGGTTCACACCATATGAGATCGAATATCAAGGTTATGAAAACCGAAATCAAACATCCCATAAACACATAGCAATAATGTAAAGCATTCAAGCACATGCTATGTAATCGAAAAACTATCACAAGAAAAAATATAAACTAATAATTTTATTCATAAATAATTGATAGGTGTCTAAAACACCTATGTATTTATCTATTGTTTATGCTTTCTCTGCTAGTTTTCTTGTAAATTATGTATCTTATGTTTGCTTTTGAATATTTAGGTACTTTGGAGTTATTTGGAACAAAAGAAGAAGAAACGCTGCTTAAAAGGACAAGGCGAGTTATTTCTCATTATTTGCTTTTATTTTCTTCATCTCTCGTCTCAAAAGCATGTCCGCTTTAGTGATGCAAATTATCTGTCTGAAAAGCACGACTGCTTTAGTGATGAGGAGACATTGAAGAGAATAAGCAAATCTGAGAAGTAAAAGAAGGCGCTCATTTGAAGTAAGAAGGGCAAAAGCGTGATTCTACTGGCGAGTGCTAACGGGAGTCAAGCCAAGGATAGAGGGGACAACAGGCTGATTTCAATTTACTAAAGAACACCTATATATCGTTAAGGGGGCACCATTTCTCTTATTAGGCGACCATCATACAACTAGGTCGAGCAAATTCAGTAAACTTCACGACCTAGTTCTCTCTCGCTGCGCAACAAACGTTCTTCGAATCCAAAGCCACGGTTTCAAAGTGGCTCGTAACTTCGGTTCAAGAGATGGGTTTTCGAAGACCGGAAAGAATGGGAATTAGTGAAACGTGCGGAATTCGAAGAAATGAAGGAAAGAAGAATTGCTCTTTGCCGTTGAAGTTGGCGATGAATGGTGAGAGATTGGCCAGATTTTCAAAGCCGAAATGTAGAAGGAAACTCGAGTTAGAAAATAAAGAATATGGAAGAACTAGGTCGAGTTTCATGCCGAGACAGAAAGTCGTGTATTCTGCCGTTAAATCCCCGAGCAAATGGAGAAGATGGAAGTACGATTACGAGATTAATGAATGTATGTGTGTTTGAGAAGGTTTCTCGGAATGGGTTTGTGTAGATTCGTGTTTTGCGGGGAAGGAATCGATTTGTGTTATCTCCAAGGTGCAAACCATTTTACATCCATTAGCAAATCTGCAAACACACACAAGTCGTTCGAGTAAATGTCTAAACTACCTTTTCATCACCACTTCAAGCTCGGGTGTTGTTAGTTGAGCCTGTGTGCAAGGGCTGTTCTTTGAAATTATCTCAGGGAGGTATTTTTCATATGTTTTGGGTGGTTGTATTTCAGATCGGCACAACAATGAGACAACCGAGTCAATGATGCTATTTAGCCATGGTTGGATGGCGGTGAATGTGCTCTTGTTCTCGGCAGATTATGTGCTTTGTTTTGGGATTTGAAATGAAGACTAGGTACTGATGGTGTTTCGGGTTAACATTGGGTACGAGTTTGAGAAGGTCTGAGTCGAGTATTGGCGGCAAAAGATTTGCAGTTGAAGGTTGTTTCTGAGATGGGTGTTGAATGAACATTTAGATGTATGTTAGGGTTTCAGTGAGAAGAATTTGAGCTGTGAATTGCAGGGAACTGTGGTTGGTAGATGAAGCTCAATTTGAAGCAATTGGAATGAGGCACTCAAGAGAGATGTACTTGGTGGTGCATCTATGAGCAAGAGCGATGTGTGGTGTTTTGAACTGATATTAGGTGCGGTTGTTGTCTTGCAAGTTGTTGCAAAATGAGATAGGTACTTTCTTGGTGTTGGTCATGAAGATGTAATGGCTAGGCAAGATGAAGTTGCTTTGCTACGGAAAAGTGTGTATGAACTGTTACAAGGAACCGGGAGCATTGCGGGCTTGCGGTGATGGCCGGAACCGGGATTACGAGTCGGAGCCGAGTTGCAAGATAGGTGCTCTTTGGTGGTGCAAAATCATTACAAGGAACCGGTGCGAGCTCGGTTAGGTTCGATGGCTTATGGTTGTATACAAGGGTTGGTGGACTACACGATTTAGAAGTTAACAAAAACACGGCACAATGGGTGAGGATCGGTAAAGGAATTGGCCAAGGAGTTTGGGGTCAACTGTGAGCTAATTTAGGTGAATTTCTTGCCGTGAAGACAGCCACCAAGTGATGCTACCGCAGTGGTTTAGAGTATGAATGGTTGCAGTCTTTGAGTTAAATGGCCTGGGCTGGGGTTGATGATGCTAAGTCCATGTGTGTGATTACTTGGTCAGAAATGAATCGGAGTGCGGGAATGGATTTTGAAGCCGCAAAACAAAGGCGAAAAGCGAGCTAGAATGGTGAGCCGGTGAGCATAGTTCCGGTAGCCGGATTTCAGAACTTGAAGCATGAATCGCAATATTTCAGTGAATCGCGAGGGGGGTATGAGTCGGATACAAGAGTTGGCCGCGGGACATATGAGCTATGGGTCACGCTTTTGGGTGCGTTTTCGCAAGATAAGAAATTGGGTTAGTTGGTTTTTGTGAATGTTTGAACCTGCAGAGAAGCAAAGTTGAGCTACGGAAGTGTAAAACTGCTCAGTGACAAAGAAACTGATGACAAAGGCGGCCTGAGAAGCTTTTCCGACGCCGGATTCCGGCCATATTCCGGCCCGGTGCACCCGTTTTTCCTAGCGACACGTTTTGGGGCGTATTTACTACATGGGTTTCTCTTGTGTGGGCTTGGTGGATATATTGGGCTTGGACTACAATGGATTTGACCTAGTTTTGAAAGGAGAAAAGGGCTACAAAAAGGGAAACTTCTACAACTAAAATATCACGTATTCTTCTTGGGAGATTTGCAGAGAGCCGGAGCTAGGGTTTGCTTTCATTTAATATTTTCATCTTCTTTACTTTATTTCCATTATTATTTGATGATGAACTCCAATATTATGAGTAACTAAAACTCTCTTTGATTAAGGGCGATTTGAAGCCCGAAATATGAATCTATATTTGATATGAAAAACTTGTTCTCTTGCATTCATTAATGTTATTGATTGATTTCTACCATGCTAATATTGTCTATGGATTATTTGTTAAGGGTTTAAGTTCGAAATTGAATCATTAATTCTTAATCTATTTGCTAGTTTAGATTTTCTTCGACCCGTAATTGTCTAGAGAAAATAAACGCAAGTAGCAATATATAGGTATTGATGATGGGACTTTGTTAAGTACCTATATGTAGAAATCAACACTAGTAGGTGATTCATGCTTTTGAGTTCATCACTAGGAGCAACCTTATCTCATAGAACTTAGAGCACTTGTTTAAGTCAAACCTAGTAAGCGTACCTCTAGGCAACTTGGCAAGTAGGAACCGGTAGTCGAGCGCTTCCGTATCCGGTGAGCTAGGAGATAATAACGGAATAGTTGAGCGTACTAATTATTCTAGGGTTGTTAGTAACATGATAATGTGAAGAATATAGCTATCTATCAATTTGGTTTGTATTCCGTGGTCTAGAATGAACCTTTAATCAATTACATCTCATATCTGAATACATTTTACAATTTTCAAAGATTTCTACAACGAAATCATCTTTGCTAAGAGTATTTGCATAACAACTTGAACTTCATACCTCCCTTGGGACGATCCTACTCACATTATACTACTTGCTAGTTAAAGAAAAGTAGAGAAATTTATTTTTGAGAGATTGACACCTCGTCAAAATTGGCGCCGCATTGGGAGGCAAGCGATGGCGAGTTTAGTTGTTATTTTTATTCTTAGTTGTTACTTTTGCTTTTATTTTCAATTTCTATCTACTTATTCAACCTCTTAGAATTGATTTTCAGTACTATTTCTTTGGTGAATGCGTGGAGAGGGCGTACCAAGTCCAATTGGTATACGTCTTCGTTCGGGCACTTTACTTAAGGATTTCATTCGAGCAGTCAACACTCCACTTCCTCAAAGTTCTACACCAAGTGAATTCTCGGACTCGGACGAAGAGGAAGACAACACAATGGGAGGTCGACCACCGCTCCAAGAACACTCAAGGAGCTCACTTCTCCGAACCTAGATCAGCCAGCCTTTATGTATTCAAATTGAATGGAACCATTGAGTTGAAACCACAATTGATTAACTTGCTGCCCAAATTCGGAGGTTTAGCGGGAGAAGATCCTAATCGTCACTTGCAACAATTCCATCATGTTGTGACTAGTATGAAGCAAGCAACTGCAGATGCGGATATGGCTATGATGACATGACTTTTCCTTTCTCTCTTTTAGATATCTGCGGGAGAGTGGTTCTTTTGCTTACCCGCCGGAAGCATAACCACATGGAATGGGATGAAGAAATTGTTCCTTGAGAAGTATTTTCCAGCATCAAAAGCAGCTGTGATTTGCAAGGAGATTTGTGGTATTAGGCAAGTATCGGGAGAGACTCTCCATGAGTATTGGGAGCGCTACAAGAAGCTTTTAGCTAGCTGCCCACACCACCAAATCAGCGATCAACTTGTGATTCAATATTTCTACGAGGGGCTGCTTTCTAATGATAGAAATTTGATCGATGCCGCAAGTGGTGGTGCACTTACCAACAAGACCATTGCGGAAGCTACAAGTTTGTTGGAGAATATGGCTGCGAACACTCAACAATTCTACACTCGAGATGAATCAGCATAAGGAAGGTGAATGAAGTTGGCAATTCTTCACACATGGAACAAAGGATGGGCAACATGGAGAGAATGATGACTCAAATAGCTGCAGCTGTCATACCATCATCATATACCGAAGATGTTGAGCAAGCAAGTGCTATGTACCAAAATCAGCAAAGGCCGAGGTACGATCCGTACTCCAACACATACAATCCAGGTTGGCGTGATCATCCGAATTTCAGCTATGCAAACAAGCAAGCTGCTGCAAATCCTACTTTCAATCAACAAGGAGGATATCAATTCATGCAAAGACCACCACAAGAAACTCAAGGCACGAGTATAGATGACAAGTTGAATCTCATTCTCAACACAATGGTGCAAGATAAGCAAAAGTCAGCAATGGAGATGAAGGACATCCGAACACAAATGGGTCAATTAGCTAATGCCGTGAGCAAATTGGAAGCACAAGCGGAGGAAAACTTCCTTCGCAATCAATAAATCACAAGGAGAATGCCAATGCTATTGAGTTACGAAGTGGGAAGCAAGTAGAGAAACCGGAAACATCACCTGTCCCATGAACCTGAGTTGGAGAAAGAAGAGGGTGAAACAACCCCTAAAAAGGCTGACCCAGAACAAATTCTAATTCTAAAACTCATGTTTCTACTTATGTTACTTCTCCGCCTTTTCCTAGCAGGTTTGCAAAGTCGAACAAGGAGACATTGTACCAAGAGCTTTTGGAAATCTTTAAGAAGATTGAAGTGAACATTCCACTCATTGAGGCGATAAGGCAAGTTCCACGTTGGGCAAAGTTCTTGAAGGAATTGTGCACTAACAAGCACAAATTGACCGGTAACGAGGTAATGAGTGTGGGGGAGAATGCTTCGGCATATCTTCAAAAGAAACTCCCACCTAAGTTGAAAGACCCCGGTAGTTTCACCATACCATGTACTATTGGTAAAATCAGGTTTGAACGTGCTATGTTAGATTTAGGAGCATCCATTAATGTTATGCCTGCCTCCGTTTATGAATCATTGAATCTTGGACCTCTTAAGAATACCGGTATTGTTATACAACTTGCTGATAGGTCTAATTCTTACCCGAAAGGGGTTATTGAAGATGTTTTGGTGCAGGTCAATCAACTCATATTTCCAGCTGATTTCTATGTTCTTGACATGATGGATGAAGATTCACCATCGTCTACTCCCTTGCTGTTGGGTAGACCATTCATGAGAACCGCTAGAACAAAGATTGATGTTTTCAAGGGCGCTTTAACTATGGAATTTGATGACGAAGTCATAAGTTTCAATATCTTTGAGGCTATGAGATATCCTAGTGATGTGCATTCCTGTTTTTCAATTGATATTATTGATTCTCTAGCTCAACAGGTTTTTGAATTGAATGGTGAAGATGCTTTAGAAAACACCATAGTGGAAGGTTTAGGTTATGGAAAATACAAAGACATTGAAAGTGAATTGTCTATTTGTGATGAGCTTAAAGAGGCTGTTTTATCTCTTAACTCATTACAAGAAGTTCCACCAAAATATAATGTGTCTTATGTTTCTTTGCCGCTTACTAATGAGAAACTTTTACCGTCGATTGTGCAGCACCTATTCTTGAGTTGAAACCTCTTCCTGATCACCTTAAATACGTGTATTTAGGTGACAAGGAAGAGTTACCGGTGATCATTGCCAACAACCTTACCAAGGTGCAAGAGGAGAAGCTTGTTCGAGTGCTAAGAGAGTACAAGTCTGCCATTGGGTGGACTATAGCCGATATCAAAGGAATCAGTCCTTCCACATGTATGCACCGAATACTTCTTGAGGAGGGGGCAAAACCAACAAGAGAAGCTCAACGTCGCTTGAACCCTCCAATGATGGAAGTAGTTAAGAAGGAAATCCTGAAATTGTTGGAAGTAGGGGTGATCTATCCCATATCCGATAGCAAATGGGTGAGCCCGATTCAAGTCGTTCCAAAGAAGTCCGGAATCACGGTGGTGAAAAACGAAGATAATGACTTGGTTCCAACTAGAATCCAGACCGGTTGGAGAGTGTGCATTGATTACCGAAAGCTCAACTCTACCACCCGAAAGGACCATTTTCCCTTACCATTCATTGATCAAATGCTTGAAAGGTTGGCTAGACATGCTTTTTACTGTTTCCTTGATGGTTTTTCAGGTTATAACCAGATTGTGATAGCTCCAGAAGATCAAGAAAAGACAACGTTTACTTGCCCTTTTGGCACTTTTGCATATAGACGCATGCCATTTGGCTTGTGCAATGCTCCAGCCACTTTTCAACGTTGTATGGTAAGTATATTTTCAGATTATGTGGAAAGCATCATAGAAGTGTTTATGGATGATTTTAGCGTGTATGGTGATTCTTTTGACAAATGCTTAGATAACCTTGCACTTATTCTTAAACGATGCGTAGAAACTAATCTTGTGCTTAATTGGGAAAAATGTCACTTTATGGTTAATCATGGGATTGTGCTAGGTCATGTTGTATCCTCTAAGGGGTTAGAAGTTGACAAGGCTAAGATAGATTTGATTCGGAACTTACAATACCCCACAAATGTGAGGGAGGTTCGCTCTTTTCTTGGTCATGCAGGTTTTTATAGGAGATTCATCAAGGATTTCTCCAAGATTGCAATGCCCCTGTGTAGACTCTTGCAAAAAGATGTGGCCTTTGATTGTGATAAGGAATGCAAGGAAGCTTTCGACACCTTGAAAGAGTTGTTGACTACCGCACCAATCATCAAACCACCGGACTGGAGCAAGCCATTTGAGTTGATGTGCGATGCAAGTGATTATGCCGTTGGAGCCGTGTTGGGACAGCGAGATGGCAAAGTTCCATATGCCATTTATTATGCTTCTAGAATTCTCAACGGAGCACAAATCAACTACTCAACTACTGAAAAGGAGCTTTTGGCCATAGTGTTTGCACTCGAGAAGTTTAGATCTTATTTAGTGGGTACAAAGGTGGTTGTTTTCTCTGACCATGCTGCACTTCGATACTTGCTAACGAAGAAGGATGCTAAGCCAAGGCTCATAAGGTGGATTCTTCTTCTTCAAGAGTTCAACTTGCAAATCAAGGACAAGAAGGGCAGTGAGAATACTGTAGCGGATCATCTAAGCAGATTGGTTGTGTCCGAAGAAGCGATTCCTTTGCATGATAGCTTCCCGGATGAGCAACTCTTTGCGGTTGGTGGCACAACTCCATGGTACGCTGATATCGTTAACTTCTTGGTGACGGGACAAGTACCTAGTTCCATGTCTACATTCCAAAAACACAAGCTCAAGAAGATTGCTAAGCAATATATATGGGATGAACCTTACTTGTGGAAGCATTGCTCCGATCAAATGATCCGCAGGTGCGTACTCGAATCCGAGTTCCAATCAATTCTGAATTTTTGTCACTCATATGCTTGTGGTGGCCATTTCGGAGCCAAGAGGACAGCCCTCAAGGTTCTCGAAAGTGGTTTTTATTGGCCTACATTGTTTAAGGATGCATATCTATGTTGTAAGGCTTGTGATAGGTGTCAAAGGACAGGCAACCTTGGTGCTAGAAACCAAATGCCGCAAACACCAATTCTCGCTGTTGAGATTTTTGATGTTTGGGGTATCGATTTTATGGGGCCTTTTGTGAATTCCAATGGGAAATTTTTTATACTTCTTACTGTAGATTATGTTTCTAAGTGGGTGGAAGCTAAAGCCACCCCTACCAATGATTCTCATATTGTTTGTGAGTTTGTGAAGGAACATATCTTTTCTAGGTTTGGAACACCTCGAGTGGTGATTAGTGATGGAGGTTCGCACTTCAAGAGATCCTTTCACGCTCTTCTAAAGAAGTATAACATTTCTCATAAAGTTGGGACACCGTACCATCCACAAACGAGTGGACAAGCTGAAATTTCCAACCGGAGATTAAGTCAATCTTAGAGAAGACGGTGAATGTTACAAGGAAAGATTGGAGTTATAGACTCAATGACGCTTTGTGGGCGTATAGGACAGCTTATAAGACACCCATCGGTATGTCTCCTTTTAGGCTTGTCTATGGTAAACCTTGCCATCTTCCCGTCGAACTTGAACACAAAGCTTATTGGGCTATCAAGGTATGTAATATGGAATTAGATGCAGCTGGTGAACATAGGAAACTTCAGCTCAATGAGTTAGAAGAGATACGAAATGATGCATATGAAAGTTCACGCATTTATAAAGAAAAGACCAAGGCTTTCCATGATAAAATGATTTCCGAAAGAGTTTTGAAGTAGGGCGAAAGTACTTTTATTCCATTCTCGTCTTAAATTGTTTCCTGGTAAACTTAGGTCCGGATGGGTTGGACCATTTGTTGTTACTAATGTGTTTGCGCATGGTGCAGTTGAAATTACTAGTCCCAAAACAGGGCTGATTTCCAAGGTTAACGGCCATCGCTTGAAACCATACTATGAGCAGTTTGTGACGGAGAATCAGGATATGATCACATTGAGTGACCCACTCCCTCTGGAGGAGTAATTGGAGCCGAACGTCGGGCTGACGACGTTAAACCAAGCGCTAAGTGGGAGGCAACCCACCGGTTTTGTATCTTTCCCTTTATCTTTTTATTTTTTTTAAGCATTTTATCTTTATTTTCTTGTTTTTGCATATCAATTGCGGAATTTCCCACCTTGAACCTTCTTTGGATGATTCAATTTTACATTGAGGACAATGTAAAGTTTAAGTGTGGGGGAGCATTTATATGTTTGTATAGTTTGTTTTATGTGTTTAGTAGTTTTATGCCATAAAATGAAAAAAAAAAAAAAAAAAAAAAAAAAAAAAAAAAATTGAAAAAGAAAGAAAAAGAGAAGAAAGTATTATATTTGGTGAATAAAGTCACTCCTGGTTCCCTTGTATATGCCAGTGAGTTGATGTAGAAATAAGTTTGTTGACCACTGGTTCCCTTGTATATGCCAGTGTGTTGACATTAGAATTGACCAGTAGCTCAATCCAATAGGATGCGTAGGTTCATCTTGGTAGTGACCTTCAGACAGATATGGGAAACATCGGACACTTGTGAACATTCGCCAACATCTACATCTATATCCATCTTCTTTATCTTTTCATTGTGATTGTGGTTTGTTAGTTTCCGAGTATTGTGGCTTGTTCGACTATCTAATTAGAGCTTTATTTACTTATATATGAACTGAATTTGTGCAAGGTACCTCCTCCTGTAGTCATTTTGGATTCGTTCATTGATTTGTCACAAATAGACGGAGTTGAAAATATAGGTTTTGTAGGCATACCTCTTGTAAACCTTCACGAGACTAAAACTCGTCCACTAGGGACACCTAGGGGTTCAAAGGCCTGTTATTCATGCTTAGAGTAACCGTAGCCTCGACGAGACGGAGTTGTGTGTATTTTATTGTTTTGTTTGATTTGCTCGAGGACTAGCAAAGTCTAAGTGTGGGGGAATTTGATAGGTGTCTAAAACACCTATGTATTTATCTATTGTTTATGCTTTCTCTGCTAGTTTTCTTGTAAATTATGTATCTTATGTTTGCTTTTGAATATTTAGGTACTTTGGAGTTATTTGGAACAAAAGAAGAAGAAACGCTGCTTAAAAGGACAAGGCGAGTTATTTCTCATTATTTGCTTTTATTTTCTTCATCTCTGTCTGAAAAGCATGTCCGCTTTAGTGATGCAAATTATCTGTCTGAAAAGCACGACTGCTTTAGTGATGAGGAGACATTGAAGAGAATAAGCAAATCTGAGAAGTAAAAGAAGGCGCTCATTTGAAGTAAGAAGGGCAAAAGCGTGATTCTACTGGCGAGTGCTAACGGGAGTCAAGCCAAGGATAGAGGGGACAACAGGCTGATTTCAATTTACTAAAGAACACCTATATATCGTTAAGGGGGCACCATTTCTCTTATTAGGCGACCATCATACAACTAGGTTGAGCAAATTGATAAACTTCACGACCTAGTTCTCTCGCTTCGCCGCAACAAACGTTCTCACGAACAGCAAAGCCCGCGGTTTCAAAGTGGCTCGTAACTTCGGTTCAAGAGATGGGTTTTCGAAGACCGTAAAGAATGGGAATTAGTGAAACGTGCGAATTCAGAAGAAATGAAGGAAAGAAGAATTGCTCTTTGCCGTTGAAGTTGGCAAAGTGAATGGTGAGAGATTGGCCGATTTTCAAAGCCGAAATGTAGAAGGAAACTCGAGTTAGGAAATAAAGAATATGGAAGAACTAGGTCAGTTTCATGCCGAGACAGAAAGCTGTGTATTGCTGCCGTTAAATCCCTGAGCAAATGGAGAAGATGGAAGTACGATTAAAGATTAATGAATGTATGTGTGTTTGAGAAAGTTTCTCGAGAATGGGTTTGTGTAGATTCGTGTTTTGCGGGAAGGAATCGATTTGTGTTATCTCCAAGGTGCAAAAATGCATTTTACATCCATTAGCAAATCTGCAAAGACACACACAAGTCAGTTTCGAGTAAATGTCTAAACTACCTTTTCATCACCACTTCAAGCTCAGGTGTTGTTAGTTGAGCTCTGTGTGCAAGGGCTGTTCTTTGAAATTATCTCGTGGAGGTATTTTTCATATGTTAAGTGGTCAGATTTCCAGTCGGCACAACAATGAGACAACTGAAGTGCTTGATGCTATTTAGCCATGGTTGGATGGCAAAGAATGTGCTCTTGTTCTCGACAGATTATGTCTTTGTTTTGGGATTTGAAATGAAGACTAGGTACTGATGGTGTTTCGGGTTAACATTGGGTACGAGTTTGAGAAGGTCTGAGTCGAGTATTGGCAGCAAAGATTTGCGCTTGAAGGTCATTTCGAGATGGGTGTTGAATGAACATTTAGATGTATGTTAGGGTTTCATGAGAAGAATTTGAGCCGTGAATTGCGAGGAACTGTGGTTGGTAGATGAAGCTCAATTTGAAGCAATTGGAATGAGGCACTCAAGAGAGATGTACTTGGTGGTGCATCTATGAGCAAGAGCGATGTGTGGTGTTTTGAACTGATATTAGGTGCGGTTGTTGTACTGCGCAAGTTGTTGCAGTGAGATAGGTACTTTCTTGGTGTTGGTCAGAAGATGTAATGGCTAGGCAAGATGAAGTTGCTGCTACAGAAAGTGTGTATGAACTGTTACAAGGAACTGGGAGCATTGCAGGCTTGCAGTGATGGCTGGAACTGGGATTACAGGGTCAGAGCTGAGTTGCAAGATAGGTGCTTCTTTGGTGGTGCAAATCATCACACAAGGAACTGGTGCGTGAGCTCAGTTGGGTTCGATGGCTTATGGTTGTATACAAGGGTTGGTGGACTACACGATTTAGAAGTTAACAAAAACACGGCACAATGGGTGAGGATCAGTAAAGGAATTGGCCAAGGAGTTTGGGGTCAACTGTGAGCTAATTTATGTGAATTTCTTGCCGTGAAGACAGCCACCAAGAGATGCTACTGCAGGTGGTTTAGAGTATGAATGGTTGCGTCTGCTGGAGTTAAATGGCACAGGCTGGGGTTGATGATGCTAAGTCCATGTGTGTGATTACTTGGCTGTGAAATGAATCAGGTGCAGGGAATGGATTTTGAAGCTGCAAAACAAAGTCTGAAAAGCGAGCTAGAATGGTGAGCCGGTGAGCATAGTTCCTGTGCCGGTTTCGAACTTGAAGCATGAATCGCAATATTTCAGTGAATCGCGAGGGGGGTATGAGTCGGATACAAGAGTTGGCCGCCGGACATATGAGCTATGGGTCACGCTTTTGGGTGCGTTTTCGCAAGATAAGAAATTGGGTTAGTTGGTTTTTGTGAATGTTTGAACTGCAGAGAAGCAAAGTTGAGCTACTTTGAAGTGTAAAACTGCCTGGTGACAGTGTCTGATGACAAAGGCGGCCTGAGAAGCTTTTCCGACGCCGGATTAGGCCATATTCCCAGTGCACCCGCCTTTTCCGGCGACACGTTTTGGGGCGTATTTACTACATGGGTGTCTCTTGTGTGGGCTTGGTGGATATATTGGGCTTGGACTACAATGGATTTGACCTAGTTTTGAAAGGAGAAAAGGGCTACAAAAAGGGAAACTTCTACAACTAAAATATCATGTATTCTTCTTGGGAGATTTGCAGAGAGCCGGAGCTAGGGTTTGCTTTCATTTAATATTTTCATCTTCTTTACTTTATTTCCATTATTATTTGATGATGAACTCCAATATTATGAGTAACTAAAACTCTCTTTGATTAAGGGCGATTTCGAAGCCCGAAATATGAATCTATATTTGATATGAAAAACTTGTTCTCTTGCATTCATTAATGTTATTGATTGATTTCTACCATGCTAATATTGTCTATGGATTATTTGTTAAGGGTTTAAGTTCGAAATTGAATCATTAATTCTTAATCTATTTGCTAGTTTAGATTTTCTTCGACCCGTAATTGTCTAGAGAAAATAAACGCAAGTAGCAATATATAGGTATTGATGATGGGACTTTGTTAAGTACCTATATGTAGAAATCAACACTAGTAGGTGATTCATGCTTTTGAGTTCATCACTAGGAGCAACCTTATCTCATAGAACTTAGAGCACTTGTTTAAGTCAAACCTAGTAAGCGTACCTCTAGGCAACTTGGCAAGTAGGAACCGGTAGTCGAGCGCTTCCGTATCCGGTGAGCTAGGAGATAATAACGGAATAGTTGAGCGTACTAATTATTCTAGGGTTGTTAGTAACATGATAATGTGAAGAATATAGCTATCTATCAATTTGGTTTGTATTCCGTGGTCTAGAATGAACCTTTAATCAATTACATCTCATATCCGAATACATTTTACAATTTTCAGATTTCTACAACGAAATCATCTTTGCTAAGAGTATTTGCATAACAACTTGAACTTCATACCTCCCTTGGGACGATCCTACTCACATTATACTACTTGCTAGTTAAAGAAAAGTAGAGAAATTTATTTTTGAGAGATTGACACCTCGTCAATAATAGATAGTTTTATTCAAAATAGACCTTATACAATTATTGAAAAAAATCAAAAACTGATGTCTATTTTCCTGGATTAATCCTTCATCTCAATGCTAGAGGAAGGTAGATTATTACTTTCAATCTTGACTTGTGAATTTCTTCAAGTAGATAACCACATTGTTTGACCGAATTTCATGCAACAGAAATTTTCGTGAAGGATTCTGCAAGAACATGTAATTCTGTCTTTGATTGAACACATAAGTGTGTCAATGCTTCAATACACTGATCTTTCTTCAACATATTCTCTCTTTCCTTCTTGCTAAGCCAATCTCTCTTTTTGATTTTGCTCTTTGATTTCTCAATATCAAGAGAAGATGCAGACTTATTCTTAAAGTGATCTTTCTGATCTAGCATCTTATCAAGAGACGACATTGGATCCAGACTCATAGTTCGGACAAGGAATGACCAAAGAAGGAGAAGGATCTTTTTATTATTTTCATACTTTCGAAAATATAATATTCCTATAAATACGAATATCTCAAATATTTTCAATTACTAGATTTTATTCCCATAATCTACACATAAGTGCATTGATCTTTCTTCTTCCTCACACAATATTTGGCACACGTGGTGAGGAAAGAATTCTAATACCGATCAGGTGGTATTAGTATGAGATTTTCTCTCATTATGGAATTTTGAACAACCAGAGTGTTCTTGATCTAGTATCGTATGAGAAAGTCTCTTTTTGTTACCTCGAACTAACGAAGTATCTTGAGATTGACTGGGGTTGCATATGTAACTTTTAGCAATTCTGTTTTTGAGACAGTTTTTGCATCTTGTCTTATTCTTCCCTTTACCATTAGATGATTTAATAACATTGGAAGACATGTCCATTCTTAAAATGGTTAAATCACTAATGGAGGAGGAAGGAATAATATTTACAACTAATGCAATATTAGCTGTTTCCTCTTCTTCAGAATCATATGAATCAGAGGTCTCATCTAGAGTTACAGCCAGAGCCTTGCTTCCAGTGTATTTCTTAAGATTGGGACAGTCTTTAGCTATATGACCAAACCCTTTACACTTAAATCACTCATGGTGATATTCATCATCTTCTTCCCGATCCTTTTTGACAGAACTCGATCATGTGGACGAGAAGATCGATGAGTATCCTTTATGAATCTCTTATTTCTTTTCTTTAAGAGATCTCAAACTGCCTAGTAATCAATGATAATGATTGTTCAATTTCATCATCGAATTTTCTCGCAACTGCTCATCCAATCATCCATCTGTTTATTCCTCTCCATTGGAGCTTTCAGAATTTTTGCAGCTTTAAAAGCGATTCCTTTAGTTTGAATAGACTGTGATTCATGATCAAAGATCTTTAACTTTCCAACGAGTGTGCTTCGTGAGAGTGTTGAAAAATCATTTGCTTCTATAATTGCATGCTTCTTAGAATCGTATCTAGATGGCAACGATCTGAGAATTTTGCACACTATATCCTTTTCATATATAGTCTTTCCGAGAGAGAAAGAAGCATTAATTATCTCAAAGAGTTTAATATGAAACTCTTCAAAAGTGTCATTATCATTCATTCAAAGGTTTTCCCAATCGGACGTAAGAGTTTGAAGTCTAGCTTCTTTCTCTGATGTGTTTCCTTTGAATACGATCTGAAGACTATCCCAAGCTTCTTTCGAAGTTTGACATGTTGATACATGATGTTGTAGATCACGACTTACAACACGTATAATAGCATTCAAACCATCTGAATTCTACTTAGCAAAAGCCTTTTCTTCGTTTGAAAAATCCACTAAGCGTTTAAACTCAGTTTCCAAATTTTCTACTTTCGGGCGATTGTAACCATCGACGACTAATAACCATGTATTAAAGTCTCGTGATTGAAGAAAAGATCTCATAGCAGATTTCCACCAAAGATAGTTTGTTCCGTCAAATCTTGGCGGTACGTTAATTGAAGTCGATTCATGAGAACTCGAGTTCATTTCTTATAGGTTGGATCACACCAAACACAGATTGTTAGATCTTTTCGTGTTTGCCTTCTCTGATACCAATTGAAAAGATGAGGGTACCCAAATATACCTCAATCTAAAAAATTTCCACTTATAAGTCCTTTCTCCGAAAATGGTTGTTTATGGACTGAGTCGAGACAATACAACTAATCGGTACACACTTCGTGTGATCGTCTATGGATACTAGATCGAGACAATATGACAACAAGATAACTTGTGTGATTGACTATGGATACAAGATCGAGACAATACAACAACGAAGTATGATTACTTGATAATAGGTTCGGACTTAACCAAACATAATAGGATTGCTATCAAGTAATTAGGAATTAACGTTTGTGTATTTTACTTATAATTATAATAATAAAAACAATTATAATTGCGAAAATAGAAAAGTAAAAGACACAACAAGATTTTGTTAACGAGGAAAACGCGAATGAACAAAAACCCGGGACCTTGTCCAGAATTGAATACTCTCAGGATTAAGCCGCTATACAAAATCTAAACCAACTTCGTATAGTTGAGACCAAGCAACTAAACCTATAGTTCACCTAGTTCCGTCTGTATCCCTACGCCTCCAACTTGTAATAAGTCACGCACTTGGAAAATTCCTTTGGTTCGTATTCCAAACAGTAAAGGAACAAAAAATCTGTTCGGTAACAACTCTTTTCAAACAACATGATATGAGTTTGACAAAAGGCTCTAACGTTTATCCCAATAAACTCCTTTGTCGGGTTCTTAGATCAATCTATCAACAACTACCAAAGTAATTGTCTAGACTATCCAATCAATACTTTGAATCACAAAGAATTGTATTGATGCCGATCTACTCAACTAATCAATCAAGGTTATCACAAATATAAACCGATTATAGTTGGATCCCCAGCCGATCAAGTTTTGTGCATACCAAAGATTATGAACTCAAATAAGAAATCTTCTTTGTCTTCAAATCTTCTTAGATCTTCAATAAACACCTGTTCACAATCAACTTGAATCTCTTGTGATCAATCATATACAAAACGGAGTATGTTAACAATGTATTATCACAAGATGTCTTTAAAACTACAAACAGTCTAAAGATCCCCGTCGAAACTTCGATCTAGTTTGAGTGAATCTTATATCAGAAGAGAGGATTCTCAAGCATAAACAAACTAGGCGCAATCAAAGTTCAACAACCGTTAGTCAATCAAATCAATCGAGAACTAATAATAAACTGCAATTATCTAGTTTCCCACCAACGGTACTCGTAGAGCTTCCCAATCCCAAAGAAGTTGAAAAGGCGAGGGTACCCAAATATACCTCAAGCTAAAACTTTTCCTACCTATAAGTCCTTTCTCCGAAAGTGATTGTCTATGGACAGAGTCAAGACAATGCAACTAATCGTTTCACACTTCGTGTGATCGTCTATGGATACGAGATCGAGAGACTACAACAACGAAGTATGTTTACTTGATAAGAGGTTCGAACTTAACCAAACACAATAGGATTACTATTAAGTAAAATAGGAATTAACATTTGTGTAATTTACTTTAAATTATAATAACAAACAATTATAATTGCGGAAAATAAAAGTAAATGACACAACAAGATTTTGTTAACGAGGAAACTGCAAATGCAGAAAAAACCCCTGGACCTTGTCCGAAATTGAATACTCTCAGGATTAAGCTGCTACACAAAATTAAACCAACTTCGTATAGTTGAGACCAAGCAACTAAACCTATAGTTCACCTAGTTCTGTATGTATTCCCACGCCTCCAACTTATGAATAAGTCACGTGGAACAATTCCTTTGGTTCGTATTCCAAACAGTAAAGGAACAACAAATCTGTTTGGTAGCAGCTCTCTTCAACCAAGTGATGTGAGTTCGACAAAGGCTCTTCTGTTTATCTCAATAAAATCCTTCGCCAGGTTCTTAGATCTATCTTACTCTCAACTACCAAAGGTAATTGTTAAGATTTTGCAATCGATACTTTTAATCACAAAGAATTGTATTGATGCCGATCTACACAACTAATCAATCCAATCTACCACAAGGATAAACCGATTATAGTTGGATTGTAAAGACCCTCAAGCTCGTCAAATCTATTAGACTAGTCAAGAGTAACAAATTAGCCGATAATGACTCGATTAGTTTAACACGAACGTTAACTTTTAGAAATTAATATAACAACGATCTATATGCGATACTAGTACCATCAGATAGGTCTCTGAAAGTTACTCAGAATGGACTTCTCGAACGTGTCACTTGGATGTCGGACGAAGAAGATATCTCTTATTTTTATGTGAAGGGTAAAACGGTCATTTCACCTTAGAGTTTTATCAAGGCAACCGAGTTTCTTCTCAAGGCACCCTTTGTGGATAACTCAAAACCAAATCGATAAGATCAAGGACTTTCTATTTTTCTTTCATTCTCTTCTTCTTCTTCTTCTTCTTCTTTCTCCTCTCGTTCTTCGCCTCTGGCGATTCTGAAGATGTTTTGAGACTGTGAATTGAAGAGAGACTTAGGGAAAAACATTGGGAGATGTTTGCTCGTGGTGGTGTTGATGTTATTCGAGTTCGGGAGGAAGAGTGGATGCTGCTATAACTGAAATTGGGGCTTTGAGAATGAATTCGAGTTTATAGGTGATTTGATGGGTAATTAGGATGATGATAGATGAAGATTAAGAGGGTTGATGTCCAATTGAAGCTGTAGAATTGTTTTGAGGTTTGAATCAAGAGTTAGGGTTTCTGGAAGAATTCAAAGAAGAATTAGAAGATGAGTTTGATGTTTTAAAAGGTTGAATCGAGTTGGGTAATGAGTGGTTGGAGGGATTGAAGTCGAATTAAAGGTAAAGTTAAGTTTCAGATGATGAATTGGTGAATCAGTGAGTAAGGATTTGTGTTCTGTTCTTCCCCAATTTAAGAACTAGGGTTTTGAGAATTGAACAAATGGTTTAAGGAGGAGATGGTGTGGTATTGATTGGTCGAATCAGAAGAAAGAAGGGGTTGGTTTCAATTTGGTTGAGACAAGCTATTTTGAGGTAATTGTTTAGTTTATTTAAAAGAATTATTCAATTTTATTATTGAGCTTGTGTGTATGATAATAAAGATTGAGGTTTGTGATAATTTTGGATTGAAAGTAAAGTCGTGGTTTGGGGTTGTGTTAAATGACAGAGAAAATGAGAATTGCAGATGAACTGAACATGTAACCATGATTGAACTATAAAATCTATTTGGGATTGTTATGATGGTTGGTTATTGTTGTGGCCTTGTTTGAATGGCAGGACTGGTTGTGAGTTGGTCTGAGGGAAAGAGAAGTTGTAATTCTAAGTTGAAGTTCAGGGGATTGATAATATTATCACTGTTTGAATGAATAGTAGTGTATCTGGAAATTGCAAGTGGAATGATTGATGTGCACAAGGTCTTGGAGATGTTAAGGATATTGAGATATCAGTGAATCAAAACTAGGGATTAGTTCTACTACTAAGAAGATGATGTGGATTGCTCCAATGAATTGAGTATGGTGTTGAGGTTTATGATTGTGTTGATTATTAGGAAGATGGTATGCGTTAGATTGATGCAGGGATTGAACTTTAAGAAATGGAAGTTGTTCAGAGCAGTGTAAGTGTGATTGTGTAGATAAAATGAAGAAAAGATTGTTATAAATGAATCAAGTTGTAGTAATGCTTCTACGACAGTAAAGTCACAATTGTTGTGACTCAAAGAGGTTGAACTGAATGGGTTGTGGTGGTTCTGGTATTATGGATTACTAGTGGTTGAAGTATTTGGAATTGAGTCAGTTTGTGATAGAGATGAAGTGAGTTTTGCCTATGAGGATGTAACTGGCGGTGTAGAGTTTTGGTTGTATTTTGAGTTGGGGGAGTAGAAATTATGTAGGAATGAGGTTTGTAGAATTACAGTTAGATAGTCTCTCTGAAAGCTTGCAGCCACCGCAATTGCAGGTAATTTGTGTTTGTAAATGAAATTTGTATTTTAGTTAAGAATGAACGAATTGATGTTGATTTGTTAAATTGGAAGTTGAGAATGTAAGAATTCTAGTTGAAGTGAAGTTGTAATGGAATTAGACATATTAGTCATCCCAGTCAGATTGTCTGACTAGTTTATTTAGCTGACTCAGTTTATCAGACTGAGTCGACTTAACCCTATTTAACTGAGTTTAATCAGTTTGACTCAGTTGACCGTTTGACCGGGACTGTACTTTGACTTATTTGACCATTGACCTTGTACTTGACCTTTACTGGACATTGACTGTTAGTTGAACCCTTTGACCGTCAGTGACTGTTAGTTGACCCAGTTGGGTCATGCCTTGTGTAATGGGCTTGTTAGTGGACTTGGGCTTAGGGCCAGTTTTCTTAATTAGACGTGTTGGACCTCTTGTGGTCCGAATTAGCCTTTGGCTTCTTCTACAAGTAGTAGATATTTGTAAGACTTAGCTAATTGACTACAGAGCCAACCTAATTGAATTAGTAACTCTTATATATGTTAAAGATAGATAATAAAAGGGTATAGAAACGTAAATGGGCTTAGGACTATTAGTTAGATTTGTATAATTCTTGTGTGATCCATTTTGGCTAGAATCTTAGAGTTCTTGTGTGATTAACAGTTCGTTATTAACAACGTTCGATTCAACGGACGAACCAGTGGATCGTGGATCTCGAGGTAGGCGTGGCTTGTCATCAAAAGAGGTGGGAATACATTTTACTCTTTTGTAACCATTATTGTTTCTTTTACAAAAGTCTTTGTTTATTAAACTCATGCATTGTCTATTCATGCATTCCATGCTTTGTTTAAATTGCATTATGTTGATTCTGTTAATCTTTCCACGATTTGGAAAGAACTTGTAATATTTTGTTTCGTCATTATGAATTGTTATGGGAAATGAGAATTTCCACGTATGGTATATAGGATACGCTCCTTTGCATTTATATCTACATGAATTCAGCTTTTATGCTTAGAGTGGGTCATCATGGTCTTGGTGATATCAATAGCTACTGAGTGTGGTTAGCACGAATATTATACATTGTTTGAATAAGGAGTTTGTCCATATACATGTTTGTTTATTTCAGTGACTTGGTCACTATTTAACGTTTGGGAAAACATGTATTGTTTTCCAAATCTTGCATATGATTACTTAAAAGTTAAATGTTATTCCTACTGGGCACCCCTTTTAGGGATGATGTGCTCACCCATTCCCACTTTCAGTTTCAGAGACAGATCAGAGTTGCGCAGCGAAAGCTTCGAGGAGTTGAGTCCGTTAGTTAGTTAACTTCGGCTATGTTTATTATGTTGTATATTCTATTTGTAAACTATATGATATTGTATATATATATCATTTGAGAGGAGTTCTTGTATATATTTCTGAGCGGGGCTTGTTTTGGGTTAAGATTTGTAACAGATTTCTAAATTGAATGTCTAAGTAGATGTTTTAGAATTCTTGGTGCCTCTTTATTTAGTTAATCTCTTGGATTAGTCAGCTGCTAGCTTAGGGGGCGCAACATGGATCCTCTATACCGAAACAAGTATTGTGCACACCAAAGATTAAGAACCCCAAATCAGAAATCTTCAATATCTTCTTTGTCTTCAAATCTTCTTAGATCTTCAATAAACGCCTGCACACAACAACTTGAATCTCTTGTCATCAATCACGCACAGAACGGAGTCTTTTAACAATGGATTATCACAAGACGTCTTTAGATCTACAAACAATCTAAAGATCCCTATCGAAACTTCGATCTAGTTTGAGTGAATCTTATATCAGAAGAGAAGATTCTCAAGCACAAACAAAGTAGGTGCAATCAAAGTTCAACCACCGTTAGTCAATCAAACCAATGGAAAACACAAGATAAATCGCAATTATCTAGTTTCCCACCAACGGTACTAATAGAGCTTCTCAATCCTAAAGAAGACTTTAAACTAAGCGGTCGTAAGAGATTTCGCCTAATTAGGTTACTCTCCTCTCCGAATAGGCGGCTTCACTAGAAACAACACAACCGAGGAAGTTTGTTGTCATGAAGGATTAGTTTGCTAGAAATGCAAACTTCAAGTATTTGTAGACAAGGAAGTTTGGACACCAAGGAATTTCCAAAATCGAAAATATTCTCAAGATATGCAATATATTCCAAATTCGGTTTCCATAATTCCTGGAAATGCTCTGTCCAAAATAATGACCGAAAATCTCTTTGGAAAATCTTCAACTAGTAAATGCATATTACTAATTCTCGTTTTCCTAAAATAAAATTAAAAACCTTAAATAAAATATTCTTAACTTATTTATGTTTCGATCATGAGATTTTCTTCCTTTAGCTATTAAGGAATAACTTTGAACAACTAAAGATAAGCGTTACTGCACATGTTCAAAGTATGTCGACATCCTTACTCTGTAAGTCCTCTTTCATACTTACAATCTTGAAATCGATTTTCCACACTTCCAAACAAGTTTAGAATTGGTTCATCTGACTTTCAAGAACTATGTGATTGATCAAGAATACTCAATAACCAATCATGGGTTTAACGGTTCTACCAAAACAAGTTTCGGTTCTACCTCCATGTGAGTAATGTGCATAGTCACACTAGCTTCCAAAAATTCGGTTGACTAAGTACTAGGATCGTTTCCCCACATATATATGGTATCTAACTTGAATGTGTTGCACATGTCCATAGGATCGGTTCCCCTTTCTGCTAAAACATGATGCACCTCATACAAGGATCGATTCCCCTTTGTGATGTGTTGCACCTCTTACTAGGATCGGTTCCCCTTTATCCAGAGTCGATCTTACACAAAATCACAAACTCGGTCATACCATCTCAGGTGATTACTTAATATCGGATTCACTAATAAAAGTCATACCAATATATAAGTCAGGCCTTTGTGAATAGTTTTACCAAGAACACAAACAATTCATGAGCGGTTATACTAATCACACATATTGGTTGTTCACAAGATATGCAATGAATAACAATACCAATAACGCATGGCGATTTCCTTTTCGATTCACAAAACAAGTTCATGAATTTACTTCCTTAAAACACATGTAAAACATTGTTTCCTAGGATGAAATCCGCACCTCATACGCATACATAATCACAATAGCATTTAAACGATTATGTCGATGTCTTATCTACAAAGTTTAATGGTTAAGCAATAAACCTCGTATTGTATTCCTTAATACTATGTCTATCTAGAGTGTTCATGCTTCGCAGTTTTGTTTTCAATATGCACGACTTGAAAGATACGTTAGGGAATGAAAAAGTTCAAGTCAAATATCACTAACCTCAAGTGAAAGGATGATGTTGTCGTTGTAGCTTCTTACTTCTTCACTTCTTCAAGTCTTCGCAATACTTGTAATGTCTCATATCCTAATAATTTCAATCTAACATATACGAAGTTGACTCTAGTACATAATTAAGCGACTCTTTAAATGAGTTTTGATTCACTAAAATATGACAACCAAACTTGACATACCAACGCTTGGTGGGTTCAAACGAGCTATGCTCTAACAAAAGTCTTTAAAACGAGCGGTCGTAAGAGATTTCGCCTAATTAGGGTACTTTCCTCTCTGAATAGACGGCTCCACCAGTAACAACACAACAAGGTAGTTTTGCTGGCTCTGAGGATTAGTTTGCTAGAAATGCAAACTTCAATATTTATAGACCAAGGAAGTTTGGACACCAAGGAATTTCCAAAACCGAATATTCTCAAAGATATGCAATAAATACCAAATCGGTTTTCATAATTCCTGGAAATGCTCTGTCCAAATATTGACCGAAATATTAGTAGAAAATCTCCAATTAGTAAATGCACATTACCAATTTTTATTTTCTAAAGATATGCATTTAATTGCTGGAAATTAAAAGCATATAAAACTAAAAACCTTAATTAAAAGATCCTTAATTTATTTCGATCTAGGATTCTCCTTTAGCTATTAAGTAATATATTTGATCAATAATAAATAAGAATTACTGCACGTGTTCAAAGTATGTCGACATCTTTACTTTGTAAATCCTCTTTCATATTTACAATCTTGGAACCGATTTGCCACACTTCCAAACAAGTTTAGAATTGGTTCATCTGATTTCCAAGAACTATGCGATTGATCAAAAACATCCAATCACCATTCATGGGTTTACGGTTCTACCAAAACAAGTTTCTGTTCTACCTCCAAGTGGCTACTAGGATCGGTCACATTAGTTTCCAAAACTTTGTTAACTAAGTACCAGGATCGGTTACCACTATTTATGGTACTTACTTGTGATCGGTTGCAAAGTTATAGGATCGGTTACACCAATAACTAAAACTTGTTAACCTACTACAAGGATCAATTACACACTTTGTGATTAGTCGCACCAAGTACTAGGATCGGTTACCTAATGACTAGAATTGATCACACCAATTACAAATATCGATCATACCATCTCAGGTGATTACTTAAGATTGGTTTCACTAATAAAAGTCATACCTATACATAAGTCATGCCTTGTGAATAGTTTTACCAAGATACATAAACAAGTTATGAGCGGTTATACTAAACACACATATTGGTAATCCAAAGATTTGCAATGAATAACAATACCAATAAGCCTAGCGATTTCCCTTTCGATTCACAAAACAAGTTTATGAATGTACTTCCTTTAAACGAATGTAAAACATTATTTCCTAGGACGAAATATTCACCCATACCCATTCATAATCACAATAACATTCATACGATTATGTTGATGTCTTATATATGAAGTTCAAAAGATAGGCGTTATACTTCGTATTGTAATTCCTTAATACTACGTCTAACTAGAGTGTAATCTTACACAGCTTCGCGGTTATGTTTTCAATGTAGCACGACTTGAAAGATACGTTAGGAATGAAACAATTCAAGTCAAAATATTACTAACCTCAAGAGGAAAGATGATGTCGTCGTTGTAGCTCTTTACTTCTTCACATTCTTCAAGTCTTCGAGTAATACTTGTATGTCTCATATCCTAATAAATTTCTAGTAAACCTATACAAAGTTGACTCTAGTAAATAAACAAGCGACTCTTTAAATGAGTTTTGGTTCACTAAAATATGACAACCAAACTTGACATACCAACGCTTGGTGGGTTCAATCGAGCTATGCTCTAACAAATTCTCTTTTATAAAAGAAGCATCCGTAAATATTATCCAGTCCGTCTTAATAAGACCACGAAGTTTTTATATTCTTTGCTCTCTGGGTGCACCTAGTCGGAATTTTTTGTTTTGTGGATGATTCCTGTAGAAATCTCTTAATTTTTTTTATCAAAAATATTGGGTTTGGGTTGTTGTTTTCAAAAACAACCTCACATCTGTATTTCCAAATAAACCAATTTATTACTGCAATTTCTTCTTTCTTCTTCGAGATATTTGGCTCCTAATTCCATTTTTCAACCCATGTAGCGATGGAGTCGGTGCAAATTTGAGTGTTTACTATATCCAAAGAGCAGCCAAACCAAATAGCTCTAGCAAACTGACAGGTTCTGAATAGATGATTTTCCGTTTCTAGTTCTTGAGTATTGCACATGGGGCACTCCAGAGCAATCTCTGGGTTGTGGGCAGTAAGTTTACTTCTTGTCGGTGTAGCTTGTTGAATTAATTTCCAGACAAAAAGCCTAATTCCTGGAATTACTTGCATCTTCCATAATTTTTTCCAAGGAAATTCACTATTAATCTCATTTTCCTGATTTTGATTAATTAGGAAATTGTAGATATTTTTCGCTGAGAATTCTCCTGAGGGGTGGGTTTTCCATCTAATTCTGTCTGATTCTTCCAAACTGGGAGAAATAGCGAGAATTTTTTCTTTGGTATCCTTCGTAAAGAAATTATCTAATTTATGAGAATCCCAATAACCATCTTGATTTAATAGCTCTTTTACTTTATGCGGTAATGGTTCTTCTTTATCTCTCGGTTTCTGAATTATGTTTGAATTAGGAATCCATCTGTCTTCCCAAATCTTTGTGTTCTCCCCATTTTTTACTTGCCAGATATAATTGTCTTTAATGAGACTTAGTCCTTTTTGAATACTTGTCCAAATCCAAGAGAGTTCGTAATTTCTAGTAGGCTCCATAAGATTGGATTTGTAGAAATACGTTGCTTCCAAAAGTTTCACGCATAATTGATCTTTTTCTGTCATTAACCTACTCGCCAACTTAGTTAGGAGGGATAAGTTGAACTTGTGAGGATTTTTAATACCTAGACCCCCTTGAGATTTTGGTTTACTTATACCCCACCCCCCCCACCCCCCACCCACCCAAGGCTTTTATATATCCACCTTTCTTCCTGGACCATCTTTGTTCCACAAAAAATCTCTTTGGATCTTGTCCAATTTATCTAGTGTTTCCTTAGGGAGAGCTAGTATCTGCATTTGGTAAGTTGGGTATGCTTGAAGGACGGATTGAATTAGAACTGTTCTTCCCGCTTGAGATAGAAGTTTAGCTTTCCAACCTTGAAGAGTATTATAATATCTTTGTAGAAGAGATTCAAAGTTTTCTTTTCTATTTCTGTCAAAGAAAAGGGGGGGGGGGGGGTGCCAAGGTATCGATCTGTTTTTGTCATCAGAGAGACTTTAAGTATTTTCGCTATTATTTTTCCGTGCTTGGGATGAATTTTTGGGCTAAAATAAATTCCTCATTTTTGGAGATTGACCATTTGACCCGTAATAACCCCAAAGGAAGAAAGAATATCTAACAAATTTTTTGCTTCCACTAGGTCAGCCTTAGTGAAAAGGAAACAATCATCTGCGAAGAACATATGTGATATAGTTGGGGCGTTTTTATTTATTTTCAAACCCGAAATCTTTTTTTATTTTGTTGCCTTTTCCAGGAGATAAGAGAGAATCTCCATGCAAATAAGAAAAAGGTATGGGGATGAAGGATCACCCTGTCTAAGACCTCTAGAATTGGAGAAGATTGGTCCCGATGAACCATTTAAAAGAATTGAGAAAGATGTTGTGGAAATGCATTGAAGAATTAAATCCTCCCAATTATCGCAGAAAGCGAAAGCAATTAAAGCTTTTTTAATGAAAGGCCACTCAACCCTATCAACATCTTTGGATAAATCTATTTTCAACGCTAAAAAACCCTTTTTCTTTTTTGAAGTTTTCATAGAGTGTAAAGCTCGTGGGAAATTATAATATTGTTCGTAATTTGTCTTCCAGGGAGAAAAGCTGATTGATATTAGTTTGTAAGTCGTATTGCTGAGACTTATAGGTCTAAAATCTGCCGGGGTTTGAGGAGTTGATGTTTTTGGTATAAGGGTAATAAAGGAATGGTTAAACTCCTGATTCATTATCCCAGTTCGGAAGAACTCTTGTATTGAATTTATTATGTCTGGACCTAGAATTTCCCAATTTGCTTTAAATAAACCTGGTTGGAAACCGTCTGGGCCAGGGGAACCCCATGGATTCATGTTTGAGAGAGTGGACCAAATTTCTTCCTTTGATGGAATTTTGGTTAGCTGATAATTTTCATAATCCGAAATTCAGGGTTTAATGACTGAAGATAAATCAACATTATAGTTGAATATTTGGGAGGCACCAATTGAGTGAAATGATTAATAAGAAGAGAGTTTATTTGATCTCGTTCTGAGAGCCATAGGCCAGAATCATCTATGAGGGTGTGGATGGCATTGATTTTCTTCCTATTATTGGCAGAAGCATGGAAGTATTCTGTGTTTTGGTCAAATTCTTTAAAGAATTTATCCCCGGAGATCTGGTGGTAATAATCATTTCTAATTTCGTACCATTTTCCTAACTCTGCTTGTAGATTTTTTAGCACATCAATTTTGGACGAAAAGTTTCCGAATTTATGGATATTATCTATTTTGTTATTTCATTTCTTAATATTTTTATGAATATTTCCGAAAACATCTGAGTTCCAATGGGAAAGATCTGAAGAAAGGGATTTCAGTTTATTGCGAGGTTTCTATTTGCTGAGTTTTTCGAGTGAAGTTTCCATGATGCTTCAACAACTGAGGATAAAGAAGGATGGGTTAACCAAGATCTAAGGCATCTAAAAGGCTTGTGAAGATTTCTTGTTTCCGGGTTGGAATCGAAAAGTATAGGGGTATGCTCTGATCCCACTCGGGTTAGATGACTTACCTTTGTTCCCGTGAAATTTTGGATCCACTGATAAGAGGTTAGAGCTCGGTCAATTCTTTCACAAATATTATCTTCTACTTTTCTATTGTTCGACCAAGTAAATGGAGCGCCTTCAAATCCCGCGTCTTGTAGCCCCAAAGAGTCAATAACTTGAGTAACGAAAGTCTTACTACTTGAACTCGTTTTGTTTCCACCTTGTTTTTCACCCGGATCCAAGATTATGTTCAAATCCCTAATTAAACCCATGGCTTTTGAACTTGTTTTGCTAACTCTGAGATATAAGACCATTGCGATATTTTCTCATCAGCATCGACTGCCCCATAGATGCAAGTAATTTCAAGTTTTATTCCATCTATTGTTGATTCAAAGTGGCAGACATTTAACTGAGCAGACATTAGCTTCAAAGATGTGTTGTTGTGCCAAGCTATTGCTAGACCCTTAGTGATTCCCACCGATGGGACTATGAACCAATCATGAAACTTGGATTTTTTCATAAAAAAATCCATTCGATCGAATGAGGCTTTTGTTTCTGAGAGAAAAATTATATCTGGTTTATAAAGATTACATAAATGGTCTAAATGGTCTCTAGTGATTGGTGTTCCAATGCCTTGAACGTTCCATGAAAGTAGTCTCATGGCGTCTCTTAAAGAGAAGGCCGAGATACCATGCACTAAAAAAATAATCTTAAACTGGAAACCAAAATCACCAGGAGACCAACTAAGAAAATTTGAGAGATTCTAGATGAAATGAAAATTAGAAAGGACTGACTGACAATACTGGAAGCAGTCCTAGAGAAAGGGGAATGACAACACAAACCAGCCAACTGGTCTGCAGACTAAACAAAGCAATAGGAACTAGAATTGAGAATTCTGCAAATAAAAGAAAAGAACAATATAAAACATTTTACCGACCCTGTAACGCCGTCGAGGGAACTAATTGATTCTTGCAGTATCAAAAAATAGGTTGGCGAGAATGGAAAATATTACTGGTTGTGATAATGATGAGAAATAAAATTAGTTGTTGGATACTAAAAGGCCAGGGTGAAAAGCCCAAAATAAACATAATAATTCCTTTGCACGCCACTAAAAAACCACCTGGAGTACCAAGAGAAGATGGAGAGGGGTAGAAATTTGAATAATAAGTCTCCAGAATTTTCCAAAACAACATATACAAATGCACTGGTCATCATGGGGTTGCAGATATATGACTTTTTTGATTTTTTTTCTCTTTTCTTTTCTTCTTTTCTTTAAAAATTTGATGGAAAGAAACATAGAACTGGTTGAACTATTTGACAAGAGAAACTAGGAGTATTTGACAAAAGATAGGAGTATTTGACAAAAGACAAGGGAAAATTGGAATACCAGACCAAAGGCTGACAAAGGAAATCCAAATAGTTTACTGGTTCGACTATTTGACATTGAACAACAATGAGATGAGATAAGGGGAGCATTGGAATACCAGACCAAAGGCTGACAATGGACATCCAAATAGTTCAGGTGCAGTGGCAAAACACGAAGGAGTAAACCAACAGCTGAAAGACACAAGGCTGGTAGGCAATAAACCAAGCATTTGAGGAGCAACCAAACAGGACAAACACAAGGACTCATATGCTGGACAAATTCTCAAAGACTTTTAAACAAACAACTTGGCATCAAACAAAGCAGTTGATAGAGAAGAACAAACAGATGAATAGATAATAATTTGATAATAGAATCAACGCAACAAAGGCCATTAAATCCAACAAGAGAAGAGTAACCGGAATACCCGAATGATGCGATAAAATTGAATCCCAATCGGCAGTTCAGAGCTTTTTGTAAATGAGATCCATCAATTAGGGGTCGAGATTATAACATAGAATAGCTTGTTCGAGCGAAAATCAACCACAAAATACAACTCTCTTCAATCACTGACAAATTCTCTAAACGGGAATAACAACTAAAATCTCCATCATTAACCACAAAAAAACCAGCAAATAAAAGGGAAAAGTCGCCAAAAGGATTAAGAAAAGGATACTGCAAAGAATCGAGAGTCCCTGATGGGCTACATGGCCGGTAAACTAAACGATTAGCCGGACATGGAGGCGGTACTAAAAATAGTTTTTAGGTGTGAAAGCGAAAAAATGAGTCGTCGGTCGTCTCAACTCTAGTTCTTAACTGTGAAGAATACTTTTTTTTTTTTAATGCAAAGAACCTTTTCATTAATGGAAGTTCAAGGTTACAATGGGTTTAAAATCGAAATTAAGAAAATACAAATAGAAACGCCGTACAAGTATACCGAGAATCCGACAAGAGAAAGAGAAGGATTGCCTGTGTAGAACAAATACAAGCATGAATAAGAACCGATCAAGTCGGAGGAATAATGGTTTTTCTCGGAAGTGTATTCCAACCATTTTGTTTGTTTTTCTTCTTCATAAAGATGTACTCCAAAAGTTGGAGTAATTTGCTCAAATTTCTTAAACCTTGTGATGGAGATTTCGTCGTCAAAAGCATCAATCATGAAGTTTCCGTCGCCGGATAAATAGATGATGAAGATTCCATCGCCGGAGTTAACAATGATGAAGTTTTCGTCGTTGAAAATCATCTCAAGTGATCTTAAAACCAATAAAACACAAGAACGACCATTAAAACCGAAATAAACCTCTCTAATAGAGGAGATAAAAACACCATAAAGGTGTACAAAACTTACCAAAAGGTAAGAGAAAACCATAATTAACTAGCTAAAAACAAAAATTTAACCTAAACCAAGAGAAAGAAAAGAAAATCCCGCTCAGATCCGGCCCAAAAAGGACCAGATCTGAGCCGGAAGAGTTGCCGGTGAGGAGTGGTCTTTTCTATGTGAAGAAGAGTGAATGAGGAGAGAGGGTTTGTAATACTGTGAAGAATACTCAGTGGTCCTAGTCTAATGATTGGAAAAATGTCTTTTTTGATAAGTGTTGATGGTGGATTTTCATTTAAGGTTAAAATTGTTAAAAAAACCAGAAAAAAAAAATCATGGGCTGACATCTTGTAAAAGATAAAGCCATTTATAAGTGTTGGATACTCCCTCACTTAATTCACCAAGAATGGAGCATGTACCAACAATCTCATTCTGTGAATACATGAAATTCCTCCAGGTTGGAGCATGTGGCAACAATCCCTTCCTGTGAATTTCATATCAGCCTTGTATTTCCAAAGACTCATTATCGATGTGGCATGACGACCGAGTGTTACTCTTAAAGAGTAACACGAACCTCCAAGCACTATAATGAAACCATGTACAAAAATACCCGTATATTGGTGTTATACTCTCGGTGTGTTATACTAGCCGATTGAGCATCCTGACTGACCATATCGAGTCCGGATATGATCTCGATCGCAGATCATCCAACTCCATAAGCATGATTGGATGACCCCAGATCAATTCCATCACCCCCAAGCAGGTATGGAATACCCACGGCCGACCCTGCATGATCGGTCATTGGCCTAGCCTGCCAAGAAACCGTTCATACCAAGCATTATGGACGGAAAACCCTAAATTAGGGTTTGCGGCATATTACATGTGTCGCAAAACAGTCTCAACCATCCATCTTCGCAGGTATAGATGGAGGGTGTAGATGTAGACTCAAAGGGCCCAGAGCATGTCAACACGATCACCATGGGCCCGCCTACACACTTGACAAATCGGTCAAGACCAACCATACTTGGTTGCAACAAATTCGTACGCCCAAAGAGAGCATGGCGCACGGCTTTGAAAGCCAAAATTAGGGTTTCAAGCCATCACGCGCGTCCCATCTTCTCCCAAACACGAATGGAGGGTCACAGATTAGATTAAGCGGTCCGGTCATACCAAAGATGACCACCGTGGGCCCATCTACCTCCTCATGTGTTCGGCCAAGGCATATCATGCCTGGTTAATCCAAAACGTGCGTCCAAACTAGCATGGCCACACCTCCCAAACCACAAACTGATCTTGACCACTCAACTTCGCCGGACGATTTGGATGGCTCGGATCACGTTTTCATGGGATAGTCAGGTATAGGTGTGAACACCAGCCTACCACCTACACACTGGTATGATCGACCAAGACCGACCAAGATGGGTCGTATTGAAATGCGTGCCCGAACTAGGGATGTCACGCGGTTCCCAACTCCTTTGCGGCAATGGATTTCTGCCGCAAACCGATCTCAACCACTCAACTTTACCGGTCAAATTGAGTGGCCTAGATCGCGCCTTCATGGGACAAAGGAGGTATGGACGTGCACACCATGGCATGCCGTCTACACACATGCCCTGGGCCGGTCCTCTCCAAATCCCTTTCCATGCTCGGTTTCGACCAAGTCAAGAGTAATGCTTGCGCACCTCTTCAAAAACCCTAATATTCATTAACGGTCACAGAGGAGTGTCTCAAAGATCATCTCATCCGTCAAACTTCACCAGCTTGGTTATACAACCCTGGTAAGGAGTTATTTGGTTAGTGAGGCGTCATTACCCATCACTTTACCACATCATGATGCAAAGATAAAATACACACGGTACTTCACAAGTATCGACTTACCGAATAACGCATTATTCAATTCAAAGATTACATGCTATCTTTCGTGGATCCACGATCCACACATTCCGAACATCAATCATGTCACAAACTGGGGGATACATACGGGGTATTGGTGCAGCGGTTTACAACGTGCAGCTTGCAACGCGCCATCACAAGAACATGTCAGGAAGTCATGGACGGTTAGAGATGAACAGGAGAAGTGGGCAAGACTGGTCGTGTGGCACCGACGCACAACTCCACAACTCCATCACTCCACTTCCTCCACTTCCCACGAGAGACGTGAATAAGGCTCAATGACTTGTATAAATAGGTTCTCCGCCCTATTTCAAACAACAACACAAGTTCAGACGAAACAGAAAACCAAGTGTTAATACAAAAACGTATTCCAACACCCAGAGCTTGCTTGCATCAATCACAAGCCTGCTCACCTTTATGTTACAAGTCATAAGCAAGCCAACACCTTCACAATCTCAACACCTTCTTCGCTTCCCTCCCTAAGATCAACCCCATCTCCTTCACTTTGTGACCGAAACAAGTCTGGAACGGCCATTTCTTGGTTTAGGCCGGACTTGCACGATTGATCTCTCGAATCTACAAGCACTCACCACGCAAAGTGCATTTGTTTAAGGTTTAAATTCATTCCTCATCCACACCCCAAATTACCAAATTCTGCGGGAGTAGTTTTCACCCATAAACAATTGGTGACCACGGTGGGAGATTGATCTATCGGTTGCAAAAATTGAATCCTCAATTTTTCGGTTTTCATCTCGCGATGTATCCTCACCAGGAGACCACATGTGGTTCGAGATATCATGGGAAGTATGGTTAGAATGCTTTGGAGGATGTCTTGGCAAATCAAGCCGGTATCACCGGAAGGCGGAGCGAAACATTCCGCCTTTTGAATGATATAACGGACAATTACAAGAAGGGTCGGCAGGCATCTACTCAAACAGTGCAAGAAACGCTGAATCCTTAGTCAGGAGTCACACCTTTACCAGTGGAGATGCAGAAAGAGCGCGTAATCGCAGGAGATTCAGGAAAGACGAACAACATGGTCCAGCCGACAACAAAGACTCGAGGCAACTCCACAGAGGAAAAGACTTGTCAGGGTACCACAACGTCTACCGGATAAAGAAATGGAGCCTGCAGCTTACGGATCCCTACTGGAAGATTTATATCTCAAGACCCTTGTCGAAGCCGTGAAGAAATGCTTTAGGAAGGAGAGATCAATCAAGGAACACGTGAGTACGAGAGGATGGGAACGACCTCACTCGGCAGTGATATTAAAACACCTCCCATCACCAGAGCCATAACAGCAAATCTTGGCATCTCATCAAGTGTAACACCTCCGTAGTCACCGAGCAACAACTTCCACTCCTTCATCGGGACGAGGAGCCGGAGGGGCGAGAGGAGGACCATCTCCCATTACCATTGCAGACTTGATGGAAAAGCAGGAAGTTCTTGCCAAGACTCAAACGGATATGGCCGCAACTCAGAAAGAGGTACTCACTTTTCTTAAGACATTAACTGATCGATTTCCACATGACCCGCAACAGCCCCTGGAGCCAACAAGGAATGCATTCAACGCACCGGAAAAGATACTTCAACGACACGAACCTACATGGACCTGATCAAATAAGCGACATCAGATATGAGCGGTCCTGTCATGGAGGCTCCTACACCGGGACTGATCCTCACAACGATCTTCCTCAAGTCAATAGTTTCACTATGAACCAAAGGCCGGTGGATCGGGAAGTGGTTTCTCTAGTGGAAAGTTTATGCAAACTTTCACACCTCTCAAAGAATCGGAGCGCGAGACGTTTTGCTGCAATCAACCGCAGAAAGGTCACGACCGGACCTACATGTCACCGCATGCATCAAGGATTCAGAGTTCAAGACGGCCCTTATCTACACAGGAGCGTCTTCGAATGTGATTACTCTCAAGACTCTCAGGGCATCCAAGGTTCTCCCAGGCAAGGTTGTACGGAATCCTACCACAATGGCGGACTTCGAGGGAAACCAAACCGGACATATGGGAGAATCTCCGCGGAAAGAATCGAGACAAGTTCGTTGCATCCCACTCCCCACGTGGGCGTCAATTCAGGAAGAAGACCGACTTGTATCATTGAGGGCTAGTACCCACGATGCATCTTTGCTGACGAAGCATTCTTCTCCATCCTGTGAAGCCACGACCCATGTTCACACGAAGAGGGAGCGAACTTTTATGGCGAGTCGTGACCAGAAAGGGAAAACGGTATACCGACACTTCCATTATCAATTAGCAGGGGAGACTGTTACCCGGTCTCTCCACCTAATGGAATGCTACAACGGCAACGAACCATAAGAGCAAGTGCTAGATTCTCCACAACAGCTGCAAGAGGGCACCAACTCCACAACTGATGAGATTGAAATCGTTGGGGAATCTCCTAGGCCTATCTCCATCAGCTCAACCTTGTGTACGGATAAACGCACGAAGCTCGTGGAACTTCTCAAAGAGTACCAGGACATATTCGCTTGGAGATATGAAGAAATGCCGGATTTAGATGAAAATTGGTCACCCATCATCTACATGTCATACCTGGATCCAAGTCGGTTAAACAGTTGTAGTTCAGATCAGTCTTTGCATAGACTTCGAGAGACTTGAACAGTCTTGCTCCAAAACGATCCTCCTTTACCTAACATCGACATGTTAGTAGATTCAACCAATGGACACGGCATGTTCTCCTCCATGGATGGATGTAGCGGCTACAACCAGATGAGGATATACGAGCATGATGCAAGTAAGATAGCTTTTCTAACTCCTCTCGGAAATTTTTATTATACCATACTGCCATTTGGTTTAAAGAATACCGGTACAACATATCAACGCTCTATGACGGCAATCTTCCACTGGAGCCGATACCTCGAGGGAGCAGCCTCAAGAAGATAACGATGTCCACGCGTCATATCGAGCAAGATCCGGGCGAGTCACTTTATCGATGTGGTACATGTCTATCATGCTATGTTGGAGAATCCACGCTTTTGGTCATCCTCTGAGCTGTTGAACGCTCATCTACAATAACATATGCCTGATAGAAAGAACCGGGCATGCCGTAATGAAGAGCCTCATAATGTTCGTAGGGCATATATCTCACCAACAGCGATACAACCTTTAGCCTTCGTAGGCGGTTCCTCAAGCGACAAGAGGAAAACCACCGAGATACAACATCCTGCGCGTCCGTCAACTCCAACTCCAGTACCACATGCACGACTCCCACAATGATGAAACAATGTCCAAGATATTCCATATCTGGCTCGACAACAACCACTATGAGTAAACCATGTAAACCACGCCTGGGGACTGAGGCTCAGCATAAAGTTCCTTCACCGTCAGTCAAGAACTTCTTCAACACGAGAAAGATGGTCACCAAGAATCATGGAATTCGCAAGGGTAAATCGAATCAAGAGGAAGCCACTTCAACGCTCCCTCCAGCCAAAGCCGCTTCAATGGTCTATTCAAGAGTCGCCTCAATGCTCTCTCCTCCGGACCTGTTCGTTTCAAAATCTTGCTTCAACACTCTCTCCAGGATCCACCTCAACGTTCGCACCAGAAGCCACTTTAACATCCTCTCGAGTCGTTTCAACACTCAAGCTACATCAATAATCTGCGCTCTGGTCAAGTTATCTTTGATGTACTCATTGCTCAACATACATCTCATCCATCCTTCATGAGGACCCATCGGAGCATAAAAAACCCTGAAGTCGATAGGAGGAGGGTTATCTTGTGAAACGGATATTTTCATATAGTTGAAAGGGCGCGGTGAACAACTCATCATCAATGTTCGGTATATCTTTGAAGTCGACAACACCTCCCGACTTGGCACCAGCATTATCCCCAGAAGACATCTCAACAGGAGTTCTTTTCTTCATTCTACAATAAAATACATGAGTCAGTACTTGTATAAAAACGCGTGAGATGTGTAGTCACACACGACAGAACACACATTCACGTTGGAGTACACAAGGCTGGTATTGGGTCTATTGATCAAGTCACAAGTCCGGTATTGCTCAAGCTTCAAGTCCGGTATTGATCAAGTCACAAGTCCGGTATTGCTCAAGCTTCAAGTCCGGTATTGATCAAGTGACGAGTCTGGTATTGCTCAAGCTTCAAGTCTGGTATTGCTCAAGCTTCAAGTCTGGTATTGATCAAGTCACAATTCCGGTATTGCTTAAGTTTCAAGACCGGTGTTGGTCAAGGGCACGAGGCTGGTATAAAGGTGACATTCAGTCAGGCATACACGATGTGGGACCCACGTTCAATCAAGCATATATAGCGGGTAAATCTTCCTTGTCACCTAAGTACAAGTACTTTAAGTGACTTGGAAGAGGTTTCAATTCTAACTTTGGAGATTTAACAATAGAAGGCACAAGTTTTTCATCATTGCAAGGTAAAGAAGCATATGAAATATTCTTAATTGCTGATTTTTCCTAAATAATGAGTCAAGAGAACCAAGGGTTTCTTTAATCTCATCACCATACTCATAACCATCGTCAATGGGTGTAGTGAGCACGGTTTCCAAAGTATCAACACCATTCAACTCAAATATTTGTTGCGCCAATGTGTCCATCACATCAATGGAGAAACAAGAGTGGACATCACTAGGATATCTTATCGTCTTGAAAATGTTGAAACGTATTATTTCTCCATTGAACTCCATAGTTAGCGTTCCCTTGTCCACATCAATAATGGTTTTCGCCGTTTTCATGAAGGGACGCCCAAGTAGCAATGGAAGAGACGAGTCCGGTGAACCTTCATCCATCTCTAACACGCAAAAGTCAGCTGGAAATACTAATTGATTAACCTGCACAAGAACATCCTCAACAATACCCATTGGGTAGACATTAGAGCGGTCGGCTAATTGCAATACAATTCCATCCTTTTTAAGAGGACCAAGATCGAGTGAGTTATACATAGATGCAGGCATAACATTAACGGATGCACCTAAGTCCAACATAGCTTTGTTAAATGTGGTGTTACCAATTGTGACTGGAATGTCAAAGCTACCGGGATCCTTGTATTTCTGTGGGAGCTTGTGTTGTAATATTGCCGAAGCATTCTCCCCCACACTAAGCACTTCATTACCTTTGAGCCTTTGTTTATTGGTACACAAGTCCTTCAACACCTTTGCATACTTTGGAACTTGCTTGATAGCATCTATGAGTGGTATGTTCACATGGATCTTCTTAAGAATGTCTAAAATCTCCTTTTCTAGTTCCGCCTTCTTGGAATTTGCAAATCTTCGAGGGAAAGTTAAAGGAGGAACATAAGTAGAAACTGGAGTTTTAGAGTTAGAAATAGGTACCTCAGAAGTTTGGGGAGAATCCTCATTTTTCTCCTCCAAAACAGGTTCCTTTGGTGCTTCCACCGTGCCCGAATCAGTAACTTCGGGTTGCACAAGTTGTGTACCACTTCTCAACGTAATTGCATTGACACCCTCTTTTGGGTTGATAGGTTGAGAAGGGAGTTTCCTACCATTTTGTACCTTCAATTGATTCAACTCAATAGCCATAGAACCTACTTGAGTTTGCAAATCCTTAACCGTACTCTCCGTTCTTTGCATAAAAGATTTCAGCAACTCTTCCATATTGGACCCCATATTTTGTTGTTGTTGTTGTTGATGAAATTGTTGTCTCGGCTGGAATTATTGTTGTTGAGGTTGAAATCCACTCGGATAGTTGAAGGTAGGTTGTTGAACCACTCCTTGCTTATTGGCATAGCTAAAATTGGGGTGATCTCTCCATCCCGGATTGTAAGTGTTAGAGTAGGGATCATACCGTCTTTGTTGATTTGGAAAGACCGCATTAGCTTGCTCGTCTTCATAAGCTTGAGAGGAACTTGGTATCATCGCTCCTGTAACTTGTTATATCATTGCTGTCATGCTACCCATTTGTTGACGAAGTTCCTCGACCTCGCTCACTTCATTTACTTTCCTAAGAAGCACATCCGAACCACGACTCAAGAACTGTTGGGAATTTGCTGCCATGTTTTCAATCAACTCTCTAGCTTGTGCCACCGTCTTGCTCACTAGTGCACCACCACCCGCAGCGTCAAGAAGATTCCTATCACTTGATTGGAGTCCTTCATAGAAGTATTGGATGATCATAGCGACACTGAATTGGTGGTGAGGGCAGCCAATCTATTGTATCGTTCCCAACATTCATATAAGGATTCTCCCACATTTAGCTTCATCCCACAAATCTCCTTGCGAATTTGAGTAGCCTTTGATGCAGGAAAATATCTCTCTAAAAAGAGTTTCTTCAGCCCATTCCATGTCGTGACACTTCCGGGAGGCAAATAGTACAACCAATCCTTAGCACTATCCATCAAAGAAAAACGAAAAACTTTCAACATTGCACCATCCGCCTCAATATCTGCTGGAAGCATGGCCATGACAATGGTGTGGAAGTCCATAAGATGCTTGTTTGAGTCTTCATTCACCATGCCATGGAACTTTGGTAATTCTCTAAGCAACCCCGACTTGATCTCAAAAGTAGAGTTTGTTTGAATACACCCCTGTTGTGTATCAAGCCTATGAGAAAGCCAAGTCCTTGAGTGAATGATTTGCATCACCCATTGCTTCTTCTTTTTCTTCAAAAGGTGGTTCTTGTTCACCCGAAACCTCTTGTTCTAAAACTTGTTCTTCTTGCTGGAAAGTCTCTTCTTCTACTTCTTGGTGGTGGCTATTGGAAGTTGTGACATAAGAAGAGAGATTTTGGCTAATTGAGTGCTGGAGGTAATGTTATGTTATGGAGTTAGCAACCGGTGGCTCAAGATGAACTTGAAGCAAATGGGTGCAAGCTGTTACTGGCAGTTGTGGTTTTGAGGCAATGAGAATGAGCTGCAGGGAATGATATTGTTGCTGCCAAGATTGAGTCGATGGGAGATGGTAGGGAAGCTGGAATGGAGCTGTTGAAGTTACAATTGCTGGCAATAGGAATGGAGCAGTGGTTAGATGAATGTTAGGTTGATTTTTGTAGAGACTGGCAACTGTTATTGGTGAACTGGTGGAGTTGCTGGGGTGGAGATAGTGGTGCCATGGACTTGGTGGTGTTAGTCTACAATGCATATGTTGATGGGTATGAGCTGCTGAGGCAATAAATGATAGATGGTGTTGCAGGTGGTCTTATTTGTGATAACTACAGGAACAGGCTGAGTTTCAGGTGGCAGAGAATGGATGATGCTGTGGAGAATAGGAATGTGCAAGTTCTGATGCCGAGAACGGTTTGCAGCCGAGACTACATGATGAAGCTGTTGTTGTTATGAGGATGGAGATCACCCAATGAATCGATTTGCGACGGATAGGTCTGATGTGACTGAAGCTGAGACTACAGGGAATGAGATTTGAAGCTGGTTTTGATGGACTGCCGCAGCTGATTAGAGTTACAACAGATGATGCTAGCTGGTGTGAAGGTTACTGAGAATTCATGAAGCTACAGATGGTTTTATTGAGATGTAGCTGAAGTTGGTGTTACTGCCATGGGCACAATGGCTTTGTTTGTCTGCAACGAAGAGAATAACAAAAGCATGTGCTAGTAGTTCTAGTGAAGGAAGAGGTGGTTGTGTATGAGTTGGTTGCAGTTGGCTATGTTTATAGCCAATAATGAAATGGTTATGCTGGCAAGGTATTGCAGTTGCGGAAGCTGGTGATGATTATTTTGATGGAGACGGGATTGAGCTGAGGTTATTGTGGTGATACGTGAACATAATTGGATGTGTTTGAATGGATGAATTGAGCTACAGATATATGAGTTGAGTGCTAGAACTGGAATTAAGTGAATATTAGCTGAAGTGCAGAATGCACAGCCATCTTGGCTGAATATGAGTTGGTGATGCACAATGATTGTGCTGCATAAGCTTAGGCCAGTGCAATGGACTTGGCTCATGCCAAGCCCAGTCAGGCTAGTTAGAACCTGACTCCATCTGACTCGGTACTGACTGAGTTGACTCGATGGCTCGTCCTGACTCGGTTTAGCCTCGACCGAGCTGACTCGTTGACCGGTGACCGGGTGGACTTTGCCGGTCACCTGATCTACTTCTCCGACTACTTTTCCGGCCAATTTCCGGCCATAATACCAGTTTTCCGACGACTATTTTTGGGCATATTTTCTACATGGGTTTTTCTCACATATGGGATTGGTGGACTTCTATCTATTGGACCTTTGAGACTTGACCTAATTTTGGAAAGCAAAGCTATTTAAAGGAAAGATTTCTACAACTTTGAGGACGTTTTTTATTCTTGGAACTTGGAGAGAGCCGCTTTTGTTTATGCTACTAGGGTTTGCTTTTGTTCATCTTATACTATTCAATTAATATATTTGTTTGATGAACTCCATAGCTATGAGTAGCTAATTTATTCATTATTGGTTAAGGATGTAGTCCTATTTCAACAACTTGTGCTTGTGTTATGTATTAGTTTTCTCTCTTGATTATCGATCACATCTCTACTGTTTTAATAATCACATGATTGATGTATTGTGATAGGACTTAGATGTTTGGTTTGTTAAGTGGCCGATTAATTGAACTTGCATCCTTGTCCATAGCTATTTTAGGGTTTTTCATCGAGCGATAGCCCTGAATATATGTAGCATGATATGATTATGGTTTGTAGTGATACACTCTCGTGATCATATGTAGAGTTTGACCGTTGTCCGAATTGTTATGCGCAATGTATGACAATTGCATTGATTAGCCTATTTCTGAAACTTAATGCTCTTAGGAATTGAACTTAATTAGCGCAAGGCGTTAGGTTATTCTTTAGGTAGAATTCACATATGCAGCTCTAATGTGTGTGTTGATGAACTTAGGAAATTAATGGATTATCTTGCTCTATTGATTCTC
Organism: Papaver armeniacum; assembly: GCA_023531295.1. NCBI lineage: Eukaryota > Viridiplantae > Streptophyta > Magnoliopsida > Ranunculales > Papaveraceae > Papaver > Papaver armeniacum. Next base: position 1,363 of record JAJJWW010008606.1, on the reverse strand, counting down.
TAGGATTTTGATAATAAAAGAGATTAAATTGTAATTCTAATCATATATGCAAGCACATGTCTAAGATTGAAGATGAATTCCTTGACCAATATCTTTCTCTATTGATTACTTTCTCCAATTTACTTTGCTTTTGATTTACTTTTATTGCTTACTTAAAAATCGGAAACCCCACCAATTGGTTATTTTTAGGAAATTGAATACGTAATAACTACAATTGCCTCTCTGTGGAAACGAACTCTTTCTTAACATATACTTTAGGAAAGTGAAATTATTTTTGACGCATACGACAGCGATTAAATTTTGGCGCCGTTGCCGGGGAGGCATACGGCTAGTTATTAAGTTTTTAGTTTCTTATTTTTGTTTTTGCTTTTATCTTTGCTTCTTGTTTTCTTGTCTTGTTTCTTACTTGTTTGCGAGAATTGTTTTCAGGTACCTAATCCCTGGCTTCTAAAGATTGGAATTATCCAAGGTGCGGGATAGCTACTCGAAGAGGCACAATACTCCAACCAAGTCAAGACACCACAAAATAACAAGAGTTGGAAAGTCTCTTCTTCTACTTCCAACTCTTGTTTTTTTGTGGTGTCTTGACTTGGTTGGAGTATTATGCCTCTTCGAGTAGCTATCCCGCACCTTGGATAATTCCAATCTTTAGAAGCCAGGGATTAGGTACCCGAAACAATTCTCTAAAACAAGTAAGAAACAAGACAAGAAAACAAGAAGCAAAGATAAAAGCAAAAACAAAAATAAGAAACTAAAAACTTAATAACTAGCCGTATGCCTCCCCGAAAACGGCGCCAAATTTGATCGTTGTCGACATGATAGTAAAAATAATTTCACTTTCCTAAAGTATATGTTAAGAAAGAGTTCGTTTCCACAGAGAGGAAATTGTAGTTATTACGTATTCAATTTCCTAAAAATAACCAATTGGGGGGGGGTTTCTGATTTTTAAGTAAGCAATAAAAGTAAATCAAAAGCAAAGTAAATTGGAGAAATTAATCAATAGAGAAAGATATTGGTCAAGGAATTCATCTTCAATCTTAGACATGTGCTTGCATATATGATTAGAATTACAATTTAATCTCTTTTATTATCAAAAGCCTAGAGAATCAAGAGAGCTGTAGTTGCAGGAAATCCCACAATACACCCCTCACTAGAATTTACTTAACTAATCCATTTGAAGATAAATAACTATAAATTTTATTGATTATTTTCTTGAAGTGTTCACAAAGGAAGATAGAACAGAACTAAAGAAATTACAATCACTCTAGATTTTCTCTCTCCTAATGACTTGCTTAACAATTCAAAAGAACTCTCCTTTACAATGATGACTCAACCCTTTATATAGGGTAGTATACGATGGATA